>JBBPBR010000003.1:30061041-30112982 GCA_037974775.1 Cicer pinnatifidum | reverse complement strand
AATGTCTTCGTTATTTTTTTATTTTTTATTATATATATATATATATATATATGCGTTTTTCTTGTCATAGTTATATTAACTTCTCTTTCTTATTTTTTATTTGTATTATTTTTTATTATTTATACCACTCTTATTTTTTTATAAATCAAAATCACATTATGATAAATATTTTTTTGTTGTTTTCTCTTTCTGGTAAACTTGTCAAACTCCTTAAAAGTGATTTTATTTATCATGAATGTTCTAGACTTATGATACATCTTGTACATCTTTTTCTTTTTTGAAATTTTAGTACCATCTTCTTTTGTTGAAGTAGTATAACCATCTTCCACCAAGTTCCAAAGTTTAGAATCTTGTGAAATATAGAAACTTCTTTAGCCTGTTATTCCAGTACTCAAAACATTCTCCGTCAAAAAAAGGTGGTATGTTGATGTTTCCTCTATCAACTTTTGTTTTGCTTCTTCTAAGTGGATTTGTTACAACGGTTACACACTTACAATGAAGCACTAAATAATATAAAGTTGAACGAGTACTTTCATAGGACTTGAAACCTTAAATTCTGAATACTTAGACAAATAATATAAAGTTGAACGAGTGCTTTTCAGAATAACTTTTGTTTTTCGAATTTCTAAGTTTGTTTTAGTTCGTGTACTTTTTCTTCCTCAACATTGATCCACTATTATATATGAAATTAGAGTTTGTGAATTTCCCATCGAGTTTCTGAATCGTAACTTAGATTCTCCTTGGTCAACAAACATTTTCTCCAAATATAGTTTTGAATGATATGATCTTGACAATATGACTGTTAGAAAATTTTTATTTTCTAATCTGATTTGACCAATTCTTCTAGAAAGATATCGTGCGTATATGTTCATATTGCGTTTGCAAATATGTTCACTTGAGTCTTCCTTCATACATTTGATTGGATTTGAGCGAGAACAAATATGGGATTGTTCTTCGACTTTCAGAAGTGAGAATACGACTAAGTCCAATTTAGTATTTTCCTTAATCTATTAGAGCTTTTGACCTTCCATCATAGTCATTGACTTTCCTCCATCAAAATCATTGACTTTTATCCTTCATAGTCATTAACTTGATTGTTGGAGTCAAACGACATGATAATTGAGCAACCAGAGTCTGAGGAAGATGCAGGGTTGTGTGATTTAGAATAATGGCATATGCAACTTCAGAGTGTGCTGCGTATCAGAGGCAACACTCTAGAACGAGTTGCGGTCTTCAGAGTCAACAAAATGTATGTTTCGAATGCAGACTTGAACAATGGATTTAGACTTCAAAAGCATGCTCAAAAATACTATTCATTAGAGACATCCTATAATTACTGTTCACTAGAGACATTCTACAATTATTGTTCCTCAAAAGCATGCTACAGTTACTGTTCATTAGAGACATGAAACAATTACTGTTAATCAAAGGCACAAATACTCCAGAGACACGCTAAATTTTCCGAGGCATGCTGGATCTTCAGAGACAGACACACAAACTCATCAGGGGCATATTAACCAAAAGCACACTTCAGTCTTTAGAGGTAGGCGTATAAACATGTTGAATTACCAGAAACACGTTATCAAAGGCATATGCATAAACTTTTTTGACACATGCAATTTTTGAGTTATGAGGATTTCGTTGACTTATTGGATTTCGTTTCCTCTAACCTTTTTACTTCCTCTGGTGATATCCTTTGTTGGTATCCTCTTACTTTCCTGTTATAATTTATGCATACTTAATGAAGTCTTTAGTGCAATAAATTGTTCTCACAATATACCTTTGTTAATATCAAAACACACAAGGAATTGTTTGAGGGACCATCTTGGTTCCGACATTGTTTGCTTATGCTTATGCCATTTGCAAGAAATTCTTGAAAGGATTTTTCATAATTAACATAGTTACAAATTCTATCCTTTGAGGTATTTGGAACATTTTCTTTCAAAGTTAGATTTTCCTTTTAAGGTTTTCAAATTATTTTTCAAAGGAACTGCATTTATTTGTTAAGATGTCATGAACTTTTGTATGAGACTTATATTTTTAAGAAACCTGGATTTTTATTGAGAAACTCATTTAACATATCTATAAGTTCATTACGAGATAAGTCATACAATACCTCAATTTCTTCATCACGAGAGTTAGGGTTAGAGTGAATATCCGTCATCAGAGCCATATTTGCATGCTCTTCATCTTCGTTAGAGTCATCCCAAGTAGCCATCAAACCTTTCTTTTTCGCCTTGAAATCTTTATTTGGGATTTTCCTTTCTCAAGTTTAAGACATTATGATTTGAAATGATCTGGTTCTTTGCATTAATAGCATATGATTCATTTCTTGTCTAATTTGTCACTTCATTCTCTACTATTTTTGGATCATCTTAAATCACTTTTGGAAAAGATTTCTTCCTGTTGTTCCACATGCGCTGGATTTTTCTTAAGATGAAGAACAACTCTTCATTATCTGAGTTTTCATTATAATTATCCAATTCACTTTCCCTTGAGTCTTCAATAGCTTGTAGGGCCTTTGAATTTGTATTTTTTTCCCTTTGACTTCTTTCTGGGCTAATCTTCTAATGGGATCTGAGTGAGCTCATCATCTATTGCAGAGATAGTTTGTTTGGATCCTTAGTCTCTTGAATAACTGTTACCTTTGGTCTCCACTTGCTGGGAGGACTTTTGAGGATCTTTTTGACGTGGTCGGAGGTAGTGTAGCTCTTTTGGTGAACCTTAAGTCAAGATACTAGAGTTTGGAATCTAGAGAACATTGTCTTAATGTCTTAATCTTCTTCCATCTGGAAGAGTTCATACTTTTTGACGAATAGATTTGCTTTGGCTTCTTATACCTATTTTATTTTTTTTATTTATTTTTTTTTATAGTTGAGAACCAGAGCATCAAATATGCTATTTATTTCTTTGTTGCTACATTTTTGAAAATCTTTGAAGGTGATAACATTTATCATGAAGGTTCTAGCTTTATGATGCATTTTGTAATGTTTCTTTTGTTTAGCATTGAGATCCTTCTGGATATTTCAATGCCAACAACATCTTTTGGAATTTCATAGCCAGCTTCGACTATGTCCTGTAGTTCAGGATCATTAGAGATGCAGAAACTTATGAGCATATATTTCTAGTACTTAAATCTTTTATGATCGAACAGACGGGGCTTGTTAATATTTCCACATGTAACTTCGTCACAAGAGTTAGTCATAATAACAAAAATCTTTACTCTAACACGTTTAAGTGCTCAACTTTGAGACCGAGCTCTAATACCAATTGTAAAACAAGATACACAAGAAATAGGGGTTTGAATAATGTTCTAAAAATCGTTTATAAAAAGACTAAACCAAAGTAATGAAAACATAGTGGATAAATAGAATAACACAACCAATTTATCCTACTTCACCACCAATACGATATCTACGTTTAGTCTCTTCAACTTGAAGGATTTAATCCACTAATTCACCACATAATTGCACTTCCACTAACCAACTACTAGTCAAATTGATTGTGTTCGAGTCTTCTCAATCTTCTAGCTTAGTGCATTCAAGTTGTTGAGTAATGCAGCCATTGTTGGGCTATGTTACAAAAGAAATGAATTACGTTTACAAGACGATGCTTGTAAAGTTGTACTCTCAAAAATATTTCTCACCACTAAGTAAAAAAAAGGGTTAAGAATAAGAATGCAGAGACATTTGTATTATGCTCATTAAAATACGTTGTTTCGCGTGCTTTTCAAGTAAGGATTGCAAGTTATTTTATAGAGATCGTTAGGGGTTATATCTATCGTCCTGATTGTAAAAAATCAATATGTATCGTGTTGTTTCATACCAAATATTTTGAGATTGATTCACCATTAGAAACTTGTTAACACGAGTCCTTTTAATTGATTATGCGTATCTTGGTACGAAGACAGAAGATGAAGAGGATACGATGAGCATGTCTCATAAACCTTTACACACAAAGAGAATTTAGTGTGTTTATCAGAGGAAGCACAACAATAATGTCTTCTTCGGAGAATAAACTATCATTAGAGCATTGTCTTTCATCATAGTATTGACTTTCCTTAGAGTTTTCATTGTTTGTTAGAGTCAAAAGATCATATATTTGATGCGATTATTAGATGTAGAAAATTACTTGCTTGTCAAGTTTATCAGAGGTAGATGATCAAATGCTTGTTGTAGTCATCAGATGCAAACAAATAAGAGGATTGCTTGTATTTTCCAAAATCACCAGAGGTGCGGTTCATAGCGTATTCACCATACTTAACATATGAAATTAGAAGTGGAGTCTTAGTGTTTCTTCATCTTAGTCCAATCACTAGAGCATCCAATGTAGGATCATAAGAAATTCACTTGATTTGAGAAATGCACACTTAATCAGAACATTAGTGCTTTAAAATGTTCCCACAAAATGATTTTATTATCATGAAAATAAGTAAGGGTCATAGCTATTCAAACCAACTTAGTTCTAACATATACATGTGTGATTTGTTCACAAAATCTAAATTTTATGTCTAACCTATTACTTATTATAGACCATTGTTTAAACTTTGACTCATCATTTTGAAATCTTGCTAGTTTACTTAAATGTTTATTTCGTATTAACAACATATTTGTCCAACTTAGATTTGTAATGTTTGATTATGAGTTATTTGTATCATATATTTTTTTTTGAAGCATTTCCTCATTTAAATGTTATTAAGATTCTTAAAAACTCATTTTCACCAAACTTTCGGCACATATCAAATATTCTTGAAATTCCTCAAAATCATTAGTACTTAAAATATTGTTGTAAGGGTCAATTTTTTTTCTATCATATAAATCAAACCAAATCTTAACATTAGAAAAATTACTCAAAATAAATAGATGTAAAAATTTCAAATTTCAAATAATAAAACCCAAACAATTAATTTCTATAACAAAAACATATGCGTCCTCCTAAAAGCTTTATGATCTGGATATAATATATGTCACTAACACAACTTTCACACATGAAATTACTCATGCCAATGGGGAAAATAAACCCGTCACAAAGGCAACTTCAACACAAAAAATCACTTGTGACAATGGGAAATAAACCTGACACAAAGACAACTTCCACGAAGATGCATATGACATTCCATGATGATGCATTATCAAAACCAAATATGCCAACACAATTCACTACAACGCACATGTCATGGCATGATGACGTATTATCAAAATAGAATATTCCCACTCAGCATACTAAGATTATGTCACATGAATTATATACTCATAGACAAATATCCATAAAATTGTAACTTTCATCTCTTACATCATAAAAATTTCAACTTTCATCACATACACATAAAATTCAAAGTTGATTTCATATTCATCATTAAAACTTTAACACATGTTACATAAAAAATCAAAATTTATTTCATATCAATCATAAAAATTAAAACTTTAACACATATAATATGAAAATTCGAACTTTCACCATGAAAATTGTATACTACAGATCGAACTCAAAGAGAATTTAGGGTTTTACTATTTTTATCCATTAGTATACGTTTATTCCTTTTAAACGAAAAATAATTACAATTATCTTTTTCACACTATCCAACCAACAATCTATGATATGTATGAGGAAAAACCTTTACCTTGACCTTTTACTTCATATTACAAAACTTTAAGTTACAATTTTTTTTTTTTGCAAGGGAGAGGAATTCAAAGCTTTAGTCCCACCAAAATGAGAGTGTACTCTTAATTGAACAACAATGTTGTGATGGTGAAAAGAGTGGTGGCTATTTGAGTTTTGTTGGCAGCATAACTCTTGCTATGTTAGTGCTCAGTTCTATTCGTTATTATTATATGTGATACACAAAGCTCTCTAAATCGCTCTGTGGTGATATGGAAAAGATCTAGAAGGGTTTTGTTTGGGGATAATGAACATGGCTTAAAAGGTCACTTAGTTGGTTGAGACATCTACTATCTGTCTAAATTAGATAAGGGAATGAGTTTTAAGTAGTCTAATCTTATGAATGTTGCTTGCCTCATGAAGATGCTTTAAGATTTGATTAATAAGCATGATATGCTTTGGTGTCAGGTGCTTTTTAGCAAGTATGGTAAGGGCAACAATCTTCATAATAATATCACTTGTCAACCTTATTACTCTCTTTTTTGGGAAACTCTAAATAATATATATGACAAATTTTAGCGTAATGTTGTATGGAAATTGAAAGATGGTAATCATGTTAACTTCTAGGTTGATGAATGCGTTCCATACATCATACACTTATACCTTTACTAACTAGAACTACATTGATACTTCACTTTTTCTTAAAGATAAGTTAAATAGTATTTAAAATTCGAACCATAATTTTCTCGAACAAAACATTTCCAATAATATTGTTAAAAAGGTGATGCACCATGGCACCGTCTAATACATATGGCCCATATGTCATTTGATGGGGCACTAATACGAACATTTTACTGTGAAAAGTGCTTATAATTTGCATATTGAGGTTCCATAAAATACTACTGGAGATTGGGATACTTCTGGAAATGGAAGGGTCCTCATCAGATTCAAAGCTTTATGTGATTGGTGGCTCATGAGCGAATTCTAACCAACTATCTGAGAAGAAAATGGGGCGTGGGAATTGATACTACTTGCACTTGTTGTGAGAGAACATATGAAATAGTTCTTCTTGTGCTTCAAGACTGCATTTACGCTACTCAAGTATGGGTTAGACTAGTGCCTTCTAAACATGTTACTAATTGGTTTCTTTTAATTTCAAGGATTGGGTGTTCCCAAATATCAACACCACTAGGATGGAAAACGATAAGACTAGGTGGCAAACTATCTTCATGATCGCGTGTTGGCACCTTTGGGGATGGCACAACAAATCTATTGTGTAAATGGATTCCAAAAACCAAACAATCCTACATTCTTCATTCAAAAATACAACATTGATATCGAAGAGTGTAATTTTGATCATTATCTCCATCAATATTGGTGCAAAGAGATAGTCTACATCCGTTAGGAGCAGTTTGCAACGATGTTGGTTAGTTAGTCGGGTGCAGTTGTGTGTTTCATGATACTGATGACAAATATGATAATGGATACATTGGAAGGATTGGAGTGTGTGATGCACGTCACACAAAGATGTGGGGGATGTATCTAATCATCAAATTTGCTAGTAGAAAAGGAATCAAACATCTTATTATGGAGAGTGATTCCAAGCTTCTAAGTGATATCGTTACCAAGAACTCTAAAATGAGTGGGATAATTCCTATCTTTGTAGTTAAATGAATATGAATTGGCATATCCAATTTAATCATGTTTGGTGTGTCGCAGCCTAAAATTTCGAGTTTTCCTCGAATTCAATGGAATCGCCACCAAAACTTATTTTATAATAGGGAAAATATTGGAAAACCCTTAAAAAAAATTGACTTTGATACCACATTTTGAGTTTGGGAGTCGATTATGCGTAGGGAATGTATTAACACCCTATGACATCCGTTAAAATATGGTTACCTATAATTAATTGTGCAAAATTTTATCAACTTAAATATATTTATTTCTCTTTATTATTAAATATGAATATAAGTTATTTTTTTATAAATGTGATTTTTTTGAGATAAAAGTGTGTTAAAAAAGAGTGAATAAAAAAGTTTTTTTATTGTGTTTGACAAGAGTGTGATCTTGCTCCTACGTATCTCTTGGTGCGGTGGATAAATCAAAGCTACGTAGTTCTTGGTAGAAAATGTGGATGTGTTGATTGTTTTCAATGAAAATGTGTATTGTTCTGGATAAAAAGTTATTTTGACAAAAAAATAAAACAATGAGTTCGTTTGATTTGAGTAATTATTTAAAAATGTGAGTTTTAGGACAATCGCGTTGTACAACCCGTGTCTCAAAAATTCAAAGATTAAAAAATACGTCACATCTAAATTAATCAAATTTTAAAAGTCGACTATAGGTTAATTTAAAATCGAGTGTTAGAACTATCAAGTTGTCACAACTTGTGTCCTAAAAGATTAAAAAGATGTCACATCTAATTAATCATATTAGACTAAATTTCATATATTTATTTATTTATGAAGATGAGTTTTAGAACTATCAAGTTGTCACAACTTGCGTCCTAACAACTCGAAGGCTAACAAATATCATATCTAATTAAACTTTCAATATTTTATTATAATTTTAGATTTTTTTTCTTTATAAGAACTTAAAAAAATTGATTCTAAATATTAAATAAGTTTAAATGATTCTACGAAATAAAATCAATAATAAACACAAAAACAAAATAGCAACAAACAAAATATATAGAAAATGTGGATGTGTTGATTGCTTTTAAAGAAAATGTGTATTGTTCTGGATAAAAAGTTATTTTGACAAAAAAAATGAGTTCGTTTGATTTGAGTAACAGAAACATATTTCAAATTTCCAACACGCAACACAAAAAAATCATCTCAAATAGAAACACCCCACCCATTCCAGCCTTTACCTACACAAAACTTCAGCCAACCCACCTTTTACATAGAAAAAAATCTCATCTTTCACATATCTTAGTTTATTTCTAAAGTTTATATCTTTTAATAATATTATACAGTTTAAAACAAAAGAATGAGAAAATACATGCCTTTTCGATGTCGGATCACAGCGGTGTGCGGTTGTAGTTCTCTGTTCTCTTTTCGTCAGTGTTGTTAAAATGGATTTGAATATCCTTATAGGTATGGATCTTTCTTCTGGTTTGTTGTGGGTAATGATTTGTTTAACTTAGAAAAAAATGAAGAAATAAAAATAACCCTCTCTTCTATCTTTTTTCTCTTTTGCAGTTGTCTCTGATCTATTTTAAAAAAAATTCCTCTATTTTCTTGATTTTTTTGTCTCAACTTATATGTAAAACGGTGAATGTTTCTGTTCATAAGATAAATCTGAGCTCTATATTTTGTATTGTTATGCAAGAAAGTTTAACTGGATTTTACATTGTTTTTGTAACAAATTTTTTAGCAATGTATAATTAACGAAATAATTTATTCTACCCTTTCTATTGAGTGCACATATGTTAAAAAGTAATTTCTTTATTAAGCTAAAAAATAAATCTGATAAGTCAAAGAACTAGTTTGTAGTATGTGTATATTAGGGATGTTAATAAGGTAAATGAAATAAAAGAATGTACAGTGAAAGTGAAACATGCAAAGAAAATGAAGATGTGTGTTGGTTTTTCCAGGAAGTTGTGTTGGTGGAAGCATAAGTGTGTGTTAGTGTTTGACAGGAAGCATGAAGCGTGGTTTGGCTGTTTTGGCAGGGTTGACAAGAAGTAAGAAGTAAATTAATTTCGAAACGTAAGAGAAAATAAAAAATAATTTGACATGTAATATAAAAGAAAGTTGATGATTGAAAAAAAAATAGATAAATAAAAAAAATAATAAATAAAAAAAACATGACCATAGTCTTCGAGTTGGTTATGCGTAAATCAACATAAATAAAATATGATGACTACAAGCAAACATGAGTTTATAGGGTAAATAAAAGGAGATAAATTTTTATTTTATTTTATTTTAAGAGAAACATGTTTATGGTAGTTGCAATACAAACCTATGATGAATGATGTGATACAAAAGTTGTTGAGTATAAATAAAATATATATATACATGATTCATTCATTATACATAACATAAGGTTGTTGAGTACACGTAAAATATGAGTGAAGATGCATGCAATGAAGATAAATTTTTATTTTTTTTTGTTCCACGATCCTTATGCGACTTTATACACCTACAAGATTCAATGAATCAATGAATATAACAATAGTTCTTTGTATGATGATTCTAGTATATCTTGTGTAATTACCTTTTTGTTTTTGTTTTGTTTTATGAGGCCAATCAAATGTGCATTGTTTAAAATGTTCACTCTTCATTTTTTCTTATACACCCATATATCTCGCGTTCTCGTGTATATATTTTCATGCGTCAAAATATATAAGATATTTTTTTTATTTATATTTTCATAGATTTCAAATTCCAATATTTATTATCATAAAATAATATATTAAAATACTAGAACAAATCAACCATGAAACTGAATTAGTTTAGAAACAGTGTAAGATACAATATTGAATGACAACATTGGAAAATGTACATTCATTACATTAGAAACAAAACAAATGGAGTTACAATATATGAATAAGTGTGTTTTTTTTAGTTGGAAAGATAACAAACGTTAGTCAGTCTTGTAATTTAGGACTCCTGTTGGTCAGCTTCCAAGAATAGTAATTGCCCTAATTTGAATTGCTTGATCCCTTTTGTTATCCCTAACTTTTGCATGGACCACTCTTCCAAGTTTTCAATCCATTGGGATGCTCTAATTTTTGCATAGGTTGCCTTTTCAGGTTTTCAACCTAGCGAGCCCAATTTTCTATTATTTTCATTTTTTTTAAGCATAATATTTCTGGACTGCATCTGAATTTACTAGATGTGGAAGCTCATCTCCATCCATTTATGCAAGTATCAGAGCACCCCTAGAGAAAGCTTTATTCACCACATATGGTACTTTGTAGTTCGGAATCCACTTTCCATGAGAATATTTTTTTATGAGCAATATTTTCTTTAACACTAAGTCTCTTTCCCGAAACTCTCGAGGACAAACTTTTTTCTCGTAGGCCTTTTTAAGTCTTTTCTGATATAGCTGACCATGACACAAAGCTATCATTCTTTTTTCTTCTATGAGATTCAATTGGTCATATCGTAATTGAACCCACACTGCCTCTTCTAGTTTTGTTTCTATCAGGACTCCAATAGAGGAAATTTCAACTTCAATGGGAAGTACCGCTTCCATTCCATACACCAACGAGAAAAGAGTTTTCTCTATTGAAGTGTGAACATAGGTTCTATAGCATGTAATGCTAAGAGAAGCATTTCATGCCAATCCTTATATGTCTCCATCTTCTGTATGATCTTCTTGATATTCTTATTTGCTCCTTCTACAGCCCCATTCATTTTCGGATGATATGGATAAGAATTATGGTGCCGAATTTTGAAACTATCACACAACTCTTTCATCATTTTGTTATTCAGATTAGTCGCGTTATCAATGATTATCTTATTTGGCAAGTCATATGGACAAATATATTCTCTTTTGATGAATCTGATAACCACACTTCTCATCACATTGGCATAAGAAGTGGCTCCAATCAATTTTGTGAAATAATCAATGGCTACTAGAATAAACTGGTGTCCATTTGAAGCCTTAGGCTCGATGAGTCCAATAACATCCATTCCCCACATTGAAAATGGCCATGGTGATGTTAAAACATTTACAGAGGTGGGTGGTACATGTACTTTATCAGCATAGATTTGACATTTATGACATTTCTTTACGTGACTAAAGCAATCGAATTCCATGGTCAACCAATAATAGCCAGCCCTTAATATTTTTCTTGCCATTGCGTACCCATTTACATGAGTTCCGAAAGAACGTTCGTGAACCTCGTGGATGATTTTCTCCGCTCTCACTTTATCCACAGATCTGAGGAGAACCATATCATGATTTCTCTTATAGAGCACATCCCTATTTAAGAAGAAGTTCATTGACAACCTCCTTAAAAACCTTTTGTCGTTCTCTGAAATACCCAATGGATATTCCTTATTCTTAACATATGATTTGATGTCATAAAACCACGACTTGTCGTCGTACTCTTCTTCTATTGATAAGCAATATGCATGTTTATCTCTTTGTTGAATTTTTATGACCGACACGTCCTGATCAATGCTTATTTTGAACATTGACGACAATGTGGCCAAGGCAACAACTAATTGGTTTTCTTCTTGAGGGATATGTTGAAAAGTAATCTTCTCAAAGTGTTTTGTCAATTCTTTGATATGGGCGTGATACGTAATTAATCTGGAATCTCGCGTTTCCCACTCTCCTTTCTTCTGATGGATGACCAACAATGAGTCTCTATATACCTCAAGAAATTTTACATTTGATTCAATAGCTGCATTAATACCCATAACACATGTCTCATATTCTGCAATGTTGTTTGTTCAATAAAAACACAACCTAATCGTAAATGGAGTGAACTGATTCTCTAGGGAAATCAAAATGGCTCCAATTCCATGCTCTAACGTATTAGAGGCACCATCAAACACCAACATCCATTTTTCTTTAATAGATGATTCAATCTCTTCAAATAAAGTCATTATGCCTTCTGTAAGACCCTTAATTTTAAATCCTAAATTATATAATTTTAGGGTATTTTGTGTAGAATTTCTTAGGCTTTTAGCCTAGTTTTTGGTATTTAGTGAGTTAAATGCCAAAAATATATTTTTGGAAATTGGATTAAAATTATTTGTCGGAAAATAATTTATTTACGTTACGAAGAATTTGATACCGGACAGTTTAGTTAAAAATATCACTCGTTGCTGAAAATTTATCTTTCAATTAAGTTGCGACGAGAATAGATATTTTTATCAAAATGATTTGAGAAGTGAGTGAAGAGATGTGTGTTAGAATTGTAAAATATTTGTTGAATTGATTTTAATTATATATATATATATATTATTAATATAAAGTAACATATATATATATATATATATATATATATATATATATATATATATATATATATATATATATATATATATATATATATATATATATATATATATATATATATATATATATATATGTTATAATGGAGTACAAGAAAGGAAAAACGTAAAGAGAGGAAGAAAGAAACGTTTCATTCCAATCTCGCGCCCTTCTTCTTCTTCCTCCTTCCTTCCACTTTTTTTCTTCCTTCTTTGGCTTCAAGAAAACCAAGTGTGAGTGAAAGGAAAACATTCCCCTGCTACTCGACTTCTTCTCTATGTCCCCTTTCTTCTTCTCGGATTTGAAAACGGTGTTAGGAATTTCAAAACCATCAAACACAAACCGCCACATTTCGTCTAGATCTAAGCTTCGTTTCGCGAAGAGATAGAAGGGAAAGTTGCTCACCACCACGCTACGGTGCTAGTGAACCAACTTTGGAAGCGACGTCGCGAACGGAGATTTTATCGGAATTACTCACGGTACGGTAATCGCTCGTTAAAGCTATCGTTAAGGTAATGGCTCCTTTCAAACTTTTAGATTGCGTATAGGACTCTATATGTATATTTGTGGAGGTGGAAATTTGTAAGATGTGTTTATGGGTGTGTTTAATTGAGATAGATTGTTTTGAAATTGCTGTCATAGTTATTTTCTTAGGACTGCATTTGTTGCATGCTAATGGCCATCTACAATTGTGATGAAGTATTACTCAATTGCTTAAGAGCTTTCATGTGTTGGTCTTCCTTTTAGGTAATTTAGGCATTGCATAGAAATTGTAGATTCAGGGTTTGAAAAAATGATCCGATTGCATTTTAAAAAAAAAATCTCTCTAGGTGTGCTTCTTTGAATTAATATGAGAGAAAAGCTTCCCTTTTGTTAGCTTTGCTGCACTTCTTGGTTAGTTACACTCATCAGGGCATGTAGTTCCATCTTACGAGGCATGTTGTATTCTTTCTTTCTTTCTTTGATTAGGTATGCTTTCACATCTAATGTCTGCATATCATGATTTTGATGTTCTATTATTGTTCAATTTCTTTGTTAAACACGAGATAACCTTTTTTGGAAAATAAATTTGATGTGTTTGAGGTGTAGATTTGTGGAAAATGAATTTAATGAGTTATTTTCAAATAAATGAGTTTGAACTGAAATTGAAATTTTACAAAAAAATTAGCGTTGTTAAAGTTGTGAAAAAGTTCAAATTTTAACTAAGTTAAAGAGTTTGAGCAAAAAAATAGATTGAAATTAAAAATGGTTGGAGTTTAAAATGTTACTCTTTTAATTACTCTTTGATTGAATTTAAAAAAGAAAAAAGGTTTAGAGTATTTTATTAACTCAAAAATTTCGGTGCTTTAATAGTCGAGTGTGTGTAAGGGAAATTTTGATGATATTTGTTTTATTTAGTTTTAAGTAAATAATATAGATTATTTGGTTTTTGGTTTTAAAACTTTGGTGTGTGAGAAATATTTAATTTTGGAAATTTTGTTGTGTTTGGATTAGTTTTATTGTGAACAAGTTGTTATAAATATTCATGTTTATGTAGTTAGCTCCTTGAGTCTCGAAAAGGAATTGAGGCCGTTGGCACCGAGTTAGCGGTGGGGAGAACTCTGATATATTAATGTTGTTGTGGTGATTTATGGTTGAAAATTTTAGAGATTGAATATGGTGATTAATGTTTGGAAATTTTGGTGATTTATGTTAGGTGAAATTGATGTGTTCATAATTAATATTATGAATTTTTGAGATGAAATTTATGTGTGGCTTGGTGGAAAATGAATTTAATTCAATTTAGGTGTGAATGGAATCTGGAGATGTGATTTATGTGTGGTTGTGGAAATTTTAATTGGTGTGAATAAATATGTCTGAGTATGCTCTGTGTTGTGTTTGAAAAATCATTAGTGTTAAAAAAGTATTAAAAATGAGGAATCTTTTAATAGCTGCATTTACTTAATGATAGTGGTGAAAAGAGTTAGAGTATGCTCATGCATTTCATAGTACATGGTGACCGCGATGAGGCCATGGTGATAGTGGTGATCGTGATGGGCCACGGGATGATGCCATGTGAATTGTTGGTTCATCTTATCCTTGCGGGGATTGTCGCGTCGTGCTGATCTGTGAGAGTTTGCACTCTAGAATATGCTGATCTGTGAGCGATTGCACTCTAGAAAATCGTGCTGGTCTGTGACAGACTGCACGCTAATAAATTGTGCTGGTCTGTGAGCGACTGCACTCTTGTATGTCGTGCTGGTCTGTGAGAGACTGCACGCTAGTAAATCGTGCTGATCCGTGAGAGATTGCAGCTCGGTAATTAGTACTGGTCTGTGAGAGGTTGTACAATTATGATTTACACCCCTCAAGGAGGGTTTTGGTTTGGAATTCCAGAATCATGCATTTTGGCATATACGCATTGCATTAGGGTGCTTGACACGCGAGTCATATTTGTTATACTACGATGATTGTATATACATATTCGGTTGTTGTTGTGATTTGCCGTAATTGTTTTGAGGTGTGAAGTTGGGTTGATTAAGTTTTGATGTATTTATATGTTCATAATTGATTTAATGAATATTCGATGTGTGATTGAGGTGTGAATTGTGGAGATTGATTTGGTGTTAATTATGTGTTCATAATTGATAATATTTATGTTTGAAGTGTTGATTGATTCAAAGCCATGTTAGAACTGAAAATCTGCATTTTCTCAATTGTATTCGACTACAACAGTGTAGTTTGTTAAAACTTCATTTTTCAACATTCTTTATGCATTTTTGGACATATGAAAACCCTTTCGAGGAGTATGCTAAGACGAAAGGTTTTTTTGAGCATTTGAAAATATAAGAATTTTGCTATGTGATATTTGTTAATTTCGGTTGGTGACCTTTACAATTATTGTGGAAATCTGGGCTTTGCCCTCAAATGAGAAACAGGATCATCCTACCGGTTAGTACCTTGGAGAAGGGAAAGTAGTTAGTCATACCTGACTGAAGCTGTGTTAGAAGGATCTTGCGGGGCGCGTGGAGATCACCCGGGTTGTATAGTTTTTATAGCATGATCAGATTAGGTGGTTGTATAAGGACTAGATGTCTTTCTTTTGGGATTGTATTTATTTCATTTTGGAAGATTGAACCCATGCTTAAACTGTTTGATGTCTTTTCTTTTGATGGGACCATCTACTTTTTGATGTGACGTGGGGAAAGTTAAAATTCTTGGGGTAGTGCTTTTGTACAGGTTTGTCGAGAATACCCCAGGGGTATGAGCTATGATCGATAAGCCTCATAGCCCCGGTGTATTTTGATGTTTGAATACTTTGGATTTTTATTTCAAAAAATTATTCCGCTGCTTATAAATATTTGTTGACTTAGTCTTTATGTTACGACTTAATTATTTATCCCAAAGTATTTCTTTGCTTTTTCTTTGTTTTAAAAAAAAAATACACATGCGCTGTTAAAAATTGGGGTGTTACACCTTCATCGGGGAATTCACACTGCATTGATTGATAATCTTGTTGAGCCAAATACTTTGCTAGGGCACTTCCTTTTATAGCTTTTAGTGTAATGTATACCAAATCGTATTCTGACAACAACATATGCCAACGGGCATTCTTTCCTATAAGAGTAGGTTTATCAAAGATATACTTAATTGGGTCTATTTTAGACACCAAGCAAGTTGTATGACATAACATGTATTGCCTCAACCGACGAGCAACCCGTGCCAATGCATAACATGTTCGTTCAAGTAGTGAATACCTTGTTTTACAACTGGAGAACTTTTTGCTCAAATAATAAATAGCATGTTCTTTCCTACCAGATTCATCATGTTGCCCAGTACACAACCCATTGACTCGTCAAGTACTGTTAAGTATATAATAAGCCGTTTCCCAGGAACATGAGGCACTAAGAGAGGAGGTTTTGATAAGTACTGCTTAATCTTTACGAAAGCTTTTTGAAAATTCTCATTCCAATCAACCTTTTGGTATTTGCGCAATAGTTTGAAAATCAGCTCGCATGTAGCGGTGAGATCCGATATAAACCTCACAATGTAATTCAATCTACCCAAAATGCCACGAACTTCTTTTTCCATGCGTGGAGCCGACATTTCTTGTATTGCTCTTACTTTATCTGGGTCCACTTCTATCCCTTTCTGACTAACGATAAACCCAAGTAACTTGCCCGATCTTACACCAAAGGTGCATTTAGCGCAGTTTAAACGGAGCCTAAACTTCCTTAGTCGTACAAACAACTTTTGAAGGTTAACAACATGATCTTCTTCGGTTTGAGATTTTGCAATCATATCGTCCACGTAAACCTCTATTTCCTTATGCACCATGTCATGAAACAAAGTTACCATTGCTCTTTGATAGGTTGCCCCGACGTTCTTAAATCCAAATGTCATCACTTTATAACAGAAAGTTCTCCATTGTGTGATAAATGTAGTTTTCTCCATATCTATTGGAGCCATCTTGATTTGATTATACCCTGAGAAACCATCCATGAAGGAGAAAAGAGAATATTGGGCAGTGATATCTACTAGGACATCAATGTGAGGCAAAGGAAAATGATCTTTAGGACTAGTTTTATTTAAATCCCGATAATCAATGCACATTCGAATCTTTTCATCCTTTTTTGGAACTGGTACAATATTAGCCACCCATTGAGGATATTTTGCTACTGCTAAGAAACCAACATCAAATTGCTTCTTGACCTCTTCTCTAATTTTAAGTGACATATCAGGTCTCATCATTCTCAACTTCTGTTTAATTGGAGCGTATTCAGACTTGAGTGGTAGCTTTTGTTCAACTATGTTAGTATCTAGCCCAAGCATATCCTGATATGACCATGCAAAGACATCCACATAATCAAATAAAAGTTTAACCAACTTTTCTTGTTCACTTTCTTTCATAGACATACCAATTTTAACTTCTTTCTTATCATGTTCAGTCCCTAAATTGATCACTTCAACAGGTTCTTTGTTTACATGTCAGCCTCCATCTTCCTCTTTCTTTTTCTCTGTTTCAAAAAGAAAACAAGCCAAGTTGGTTTTTTTCAAAAAACTCAAACACAAACCTCCATTTTTCTTCAACTTATAAGCTCCCTTTCGAGAAGTGACATAAGGGAAAGTTGCTCCTTGCCATGTTGCAGTGCTAGTAAGCTAGTTTTTCGAAGCAACGACGTGAGTGAAAATTTTACCGTAATTAGTCGCGGTGCTGTAATCGGTTGTTAAAGCTATTGATAAGGTAAGGGCTCATTCCAAACTTTTAGATTTCATATAGGACTCTATATGTACATTTGTGGAGGTGGAAATTTGTAAGATTTGTGTGCGAGATTGTGGAAAATGAATTTAATGTGATTTATGTGTGTTTGTGAAAAATGAATTTAAGGTGGTTTATGTGTAAAACTTTGGAGTTTTGAAATTGGGTGATTTATGTTTGAATTGTTGAAATTTAATTAAGGTGCTATATGTGTGTTATGAAATTGAATCGATTAAATTTGATGTGTTTGAGTTACGTAATGATTTATTTTCAAATAAATGAGTTTGAACTGAAGTTGAAATTTTACCAAAAAAATTTGGAGTTGTTAACGTTGTGAAAAAGTTCAAATTTTAACTAAGTTAAAGAGTTTGAGCAAAAAGATAGATTGAAATTAAAAATGGTTAGAGTTTAAAATGTTACTCTTTTAATTACTCTTTGGCTGAGTTTAAAAAGAAAAAAAAAAGTTTAGAGTATTTTATTAACTCAAAAACTTCAGTGCTTTAATAGTCGAGTGTGTGTATGTGTGATTTGGACAAAATTTGTTTTATTTAGTTTTAACTAAATAATATAGATTAATTGGTTTTAAAAGTTTGGTGTGTGAGAAAGATTTAATTTTGGGAATTTTGTTGTGGTTGGATTAATTTTATTGTGAACAAATTGTTATAAATATTTATATTTATGTAGTTAGCTCCTTGAGTGTCGAAAAGGAATCGAGACCGTTGGCACCGAGTTAGTGGTGGGGATAACTTTGATATATTAATGTTGTTGTGGTGATTAAGTTTTGATGTGATTGTGTATTCATAACTGATAATATGTGCGTTATGAATTTTATTGAGGAAAATATGTTTTGCGTATACTCTATGATAAGTTTAATAAATCGTTAGTGTTAAATGAGTATTAAAAATAGGGAATCTTTAAATAGCTGCATTTACTTAATGGTTGTGGTGAAAAGAGTCAGAGTATGCCCATGCATTTCATAGTACATGGTGACCGCGATAGGCCATGGTGATAGTGGTGACCGTGATGGGCCATTAGATGATGTCATGTGATATGTTGGTTCATCTTATCCTTGCGGAGATTTTCGCGTCGTGTAGGTCCGTGATAGACTGTACATTTTTGTAAATCGTGTTGACCCGTGATAGGTGGCACCTAATAAATAGTAATGGTCTGTGATAGGCGGTACATTTACGATTTACTCTTTTTAGTAAATCGTGCTGACCTGTGATAGGTGGCACCTCGCTTTTCATTGATTTGCACCCAGGAACCGGACCAATTTCAATTGCGCCGTATTGAATGTCGTCATTGGAATTAAATGAGCTCAAATGCAAAATTGAAGATTTGTTGGAGAAGAAGTTTATTAGGCCAAATGTATCACCATGGGGAGCTCCAGTGTTGCTAGTTAAGAAGAAGGACGAAAGCTCACATTTATGTGTGGATTATCGACAGCTTAATAAGACAACTATTAAGGATCGTTATCCTTTGCCACACATCAATGATTTGATGGATCAATTGAGAGGAGATATTCAAAAAATTGCTTTCAAGAACTTGTTATGTGCATTATGAATATCTTGTTATGCCGTTTGGAGTTACCAATGCACCATCAATTTTTATAGATTACATGAACATAATCTTTAGTCCATTTCTAGATAAATTTGTTGTGGTGTTTATATATGATATATTAGTTTATACAAGGACTGAGGAAGAACATGGAGAGCATTTGCATCAATTTCTTGAAGTTTTACGCGAGAAGAAATTGTATGCTAATCTATCGAAGTGTGAGTTTTGGCTAGAAGAAGTGAATTTCTTAGGAAATGTGATAACTAAGAATAAAATCGTTGTAGATCTGGCTAAGATTATCACTGACATACGAAGTTTCGTAGGAATGGGCAGGGTACTACAAGAGGTTTATCGATGGTTTTGCTAAGATTGTAGCTCCATTGACACAACTTACTAAAAAGGATCAACCGTTCACACGAACAGAGAAGTGTGATGAAAATTTTCAGTTACTAAAGAAAAAGTTGACAACCTCACCAGTATTAATCTTACCGCAATCAAAAGAACCATATGAAGTTTAGTGTGAGGCGTCTCACCAAGGTTTGGGATGTGTTCTGATGCAACACAAGAAAGATGTAGCTTATGCCTCAAGGCAATTGAAGATTCATGAAAGAAACTATCCTACTCATGACATGGAGCTTGCCGCTGTAGTTTTTGCATTGAAGATCTGGAGGCACTATTTATATGGATGCACGTCCACAGTGTTTAGTGACCATAAGAGTTTGAAATATTTGTTTGATCAAAAGGAATTGAACATGCGTTAGAGACGATGGATGAAGACTCTCAAGGATTTTGATTTCACACTGCAGTACCACCCTGGAAAGGCCAATGTAGTGGTTGATGTATTGAGTAGAAGAAGTGTATCAATGTCTTCAATGGTGATGGCTAGACAACAAGAGTTGTGGGAAGCTTTTAGATATCTACACTTGAATGTAGAGCATGCACCAGTAATTTTGAAATTCGGAATGATTAAGATTTCGAGTGGACTACTTGAAAACATTGTGAATTTTCAAGATGACGCCTTAATTCAAGAAAAGAGGAATCTAATAGTGCAAAGGAAGACAACTGAGTTTACGATCGGACCATATAATATTTTGAGATGTAATGAAAAGATTTGTGTACCAGAAATTGCAGATATGGGGACAAAAATTTTAGAAGAGGGTCATAAGAGTAAATTGAGTATTCATCTTGGAGCAACAATGATGTAACAAGATTTGAGGCAAAATTATTGATGGCCAAGAATGAAGAGACATGTTGCGGAGTATGTATCAACTTGTTTTACTTGTCAGAAAGTGAAAGTGGAAAAACAGCGACCTGCTGGAATGTTGCAACCTTTAGATATAACTGAGTGGAAATGGGACAACATTTCCATGGACTTTATAACTGGATTGCCGAAAACGAGGAAAAAGAATGATTCCATATGGGTGATAGTAGATCGATTGACTAAATCCGCAAGCTTTTTACCAGTAAAGACCATCTATAAGGTAGATAAGCTAACATAGATCTACATTGCTGAGATTGTGAGATTACATGGAGTACCATCGAGTATCGTATCAGACCGTGACCCGAAATTCACGTCACACGTTTGAGGAGCATTAGATGAAGCGTTGGGAACAAAACTAAGATTGAGTTCAGCTTAGCATCCACAAATAGACGGACAAATTGAGAGAACAAATTAGTCCTTAGAAGACCTATTGAGAGCATGTTTATTAGATGATAGAGGAAGTTGGGATGATGTACTTTCGTTGGTTGAGTTTACCTACAACAATAGTTTCCACACAAGTATTGGAATGACACCATATGAGACTTTGTGTGGGCGCAAGTGTCAAACGCCTTTATGTTGGTATAAGGACGGTGAAAATATGATTGTAGGACCTAAGATGATGCAACCGACTACAGATAAGGTAAAGAAGACAAAGGAGAAAATGAAGATTTCACAAGATCGTCATAAGAGTTATGCGGACAAGAGTCGCACACTTCTAGAATTTGAGCAGGGTGACCATGTGTTTCTGAGAGTCACGCCTACGATTGGAGTTGGTAGAGCCATGAAATCGAAGAAATTGACTCTGAAATTCATTGGACCATATCAGATTTCTGCACGAATTGGACTTGTTGCTTATCTGATTGCATTGCCTTCGATACTGTCTAATATTCATGATGTGTTTCATGTGTCGCAGTTAACGAAATACCTTACAAATTCGTCACATGTGATCGAACCAGACACAATTCAACTGAAGGATAACTTGTCATTCGAAGTATTACCTGTAAGAATTGATGACAGAAAGATTAAGCGATTAAGGAACAAGGATGTTTCGTTGGTCAAGGTGATTTGGAACCCAACTACTGGAGATGCGACTTGGGAATTCGAGAGCAAGATGAGGGAACAACACCTTGAGTTGTTTATCGACGCGTAGTTTTGAGGACGAAACTAATTTTAGGGGGGGGGTAGAATGTAAGACCCATAGTTTTAATTTGTAATATTTGAATTTTGGTGTATTTGGTTTTGAATTTCTAAGGCTTTTTAGCTAATTTTATTGATATTTTGTGAGTTATGTCAAAAATATATTTTTGAAGCCCCGATTTAAAGTTATTCAATTATGAATAATTTAGTTTATTTACGGTGAATCTTTTGTCAAAGAAAATTTTTCTGAGATGCGACGTTTTCCAAAAAAATTCATCTACCGATTGAATTACGGCGAGAGTAAATATTTTTCTGAAACAGTGGTTTGAGAAGTGATGTGAGGTAATGGGTGAAATGATGATTTTTATAAAATATCTTAATTTTTATTTATATATTTGTTATATATATATATATATATATATATAATTTTTATAAAATATCTTGATTTTTATTTATATATTTGTTATATATATATATATATATATAAACACATATACATATGCTTAAGAAAGAAAAGAAAAACATTTCCCTGTTTTCACGTTAGCCTCCATCTTCTTCTTTCTTTTTCTCTGTTTCAAAAAGAAAACAAGGCAAGTTGATTTTTTTTCAAAATATTCAAACACATACCTCCATTTTTCTTCAACTTCTAAGCTCCCTTTCGAGAAGTGACAGAAGGGAAAATTGCTCCTTGCAACGCTGCGATGCTAGTGAGCTAGTTTTCGAAGCGACGACGTGAGCGAAAATTTTACAGTAATTAGTCACGGTGCCGTAATCGGTTGTTAAAGCTATTGATAAGGTAATGACCCATTCCAAACTTTTAGATTGCATATAGGTCTGTGATAGACTACACATTTTTGTAAATCGTGTTGACCCGTGATAGGTGGCACCTCAGTAAATAGTAATGATATGTGATAGACGGTATATTTACGATTTACACTTTTTAGTAAATTATGTTGACCCGTGATAGGCGGCACCTTATTAATTAGTATTGGTCTGTGATAAGCAGTACAATTATGATTTACTCCCCTTCGAGGAAGGTTTTGGTTGGAATTCCGGAATCATGTATTTTGACATATACGCATTGCATTAGGGTACTTGGCACGCGACTCATGTTTAATATACTATGATGATTGTATATACATACTCGGTTGTTGTGTGTGATTGTGCCGTAATTGATGAGTGTGATTGATTGACTTTGTGTGGTAAGTGTTGAATGATTTCGAAATGTTTTCCCTCCAAAATTTTCAGCCCATCTCAATAAGTAATTGTGTATCGAACAACATGTCAGTGGTAAATACACCATAATTCATTGCATCGTCAATTTCGAGTTCAACACTATCATACATTGTGTCAAAACCAGGTTCCAAATTTTCATATATTTCGTCACTACTGTCTTCCCCTTGGTCCATTTATTTGCATCCAATAAAAATATATCAAAACTTTAGAAATATTGCTAACAAAAATTGAGTTCAAGTACTATACATGAACTGAATTCACGCAAACAATGTGATATGAGCTCACATACTTATATGTGTTTGCAATTCACATATGTACTTCCCCTGATCACTAATAAATTTTACATGTAAATGAACTCAGTTTATGTACATTTACGTGAATTATATTTGCGTAGCGCCTATATTTGCGTAGCGCCTATAATTCCTTAAATTATAAGTATAAAGTGGAGTATCAAATAATTTAACTACATGACTTAAAAATACCTTAAAGTCACAAATCACAAATAAAAAGGGAGTCATAACCACAAATAAATCAGAGTCACAATAAAAAATCAGAAATAATATGCACAAATCAGAGACTCACATATCAGAGACAAAGGGAGTCAATACGCTTGGTGAACAATGATAAAACAAAAAAAAAATCTTGTGATAAGCGTATTATCAAAGAAATAGAACCACTTGACTTATGCATATTATCAAACACCTTATATGTAACAAACATCTATCAACACTAACATTTATCCATTCATCGATTCCCTCAACAATTGTAACAAGTGCATATTATCAAACACCTTATATGCAACAAACATCTATCAACACTAACATCTATCCATTCACAAACATTTATCCATTCACTGATTTACTCAACAATTGTAACAAGAAAAGAGAGATAGATGTTAATCGATTTGATACCAATGACATAATAAAGTAAGTAATAAAACAATTCCGATGATGAACAAAATTGATAGATGAATTGAAATTTGAGAACCTTTTGACAAACGAAGATGGAAGAGATGGAAATAGGTTGAAATCGCAGAGGCAAATACATCGTGACGCGATGGAGTGAGCAGCACAGATCGTGACACGACAACCAAGAGTGAGGAGCACAAATTGAAGACGACGGAGAAGATACAAACGAAGACAACGATTCTGGAAATTCTTTTATTTTGTCAAGACTCAAGAGGGAGAGAAATGAGAAGATACAAAAATTTTAGAATTTTTTTCTTGGATAGCCACGACCCCTCCATCACAACAAAGATGTAAGTGATGGTGATGAAGAGAAAAAGAGACACACTATAGTTTAAGAATGAGTGAAATAATAAATGATATTTGATGGAATGTGGATAGAAATAAGAGGTGTAGGTAGCAATATTAAGTAAAAAAGAGAAATATTGATTTTAGAAAAAAAAATTGATGGATTAAAAGAAAATGATCCAAAAATTCTCATTAACATAAAGTAAAAATAATAGAGGTAAACACTTACAAATTACAAATTACAAATTATAACTACTTATTCATCCTGGCAATCCATTATTTATCCATCCAAATCCCTATTTTTGTGCATTCTCTCTATCTTAGGCAAATCATTACTTTAAAAAGCACAAATTGTTTATATCAAAAAGCACTGGTCAATAAAAAAAATCAACGAAGCCCACTTTGTAACCCACTTTGTAAAAAAAATTATCGACGAAGACATTGGCACCTGCTTGTGTTCTTTCTTTCCTCTCTCCCTTCAACAGCTTTTTCGGATTTTCTCTCTTCACTTCCAAGGTTTTTTCTCAATTATTTCTTCTATACTTTTAATCTTCTTCTGTATTCTTTTACTTACTCTTCCTTTTCCTTGTTCCTTCTTCTACACTCGCTTTCTGCTATCAATTTTTTTTCTTCTTATGATGAATTTGATGAAAAGTTAAGTTGCCTTGGGTTCGTTCATGTTATTTTTTATTTACCCAATTGTTTAAAGTGTTCATTTTCACTCTTCAATATTCATTTTTATTGTTCAATTTTCTTGTCCCCAAATTATTACTCACGGTGTTCATTTTTACTCTTTTTCCCCCCAAATTATTTCATATTCAATTATGTGAAGTAAAATTCTTTACCTTTGCTTTTCGTGATTAATTTTAGTTATGTTCTTAGATAATTTGAGAGCTTCTTTTGTTATAATATATGAAAACCAAATGTACATCATTCTTGCATTGTATGTGTATATGTTCTTGATATTGTTTATTCTAGATAATTCTTGTTTATTTGTAAACTTCATGTTATTTTTATGTTATGAAATACAAATATAATTGATTCTTGTATTTGTACACAACAATTTTAGATGAAGGGTTGTCACTAGTTTTTTTTTTTTTGTGATTTTCAGAATAAGGTGTGTGTGCTCAGCTGATTCAAGTCCTTTTGGCAGCTACTGGTTGCTGCGAATTTGGCATTAGCATTTTCAACTATGGCGCTTTCCGGAACTGCTTTATCCTTCAATGTGTGTGAGCTTCTCATTGTTTTTAACCTCAGAAGCTCACATCGTTTCTTATTGATTTTTTAGTGTAATTTTGAATTCTTTATCATTTCATAAGTTTTGCTGAAAAATTATCACTTAAGAGCATTTGTGTGTTGATCAATTATCTATTGAATTAAGAATTCTAGGAATTAACATTGATTCAATTCAATTACTTGAAATGAAAATTTTGAATGATTTATGATTCTGTTGGAAGCTGGTATAATTTTTTACCTAGAATTTTATTGAATGGTCAGAAATAAGGATCAAGTTATGTTTTCCTTTTCAATGATTATGTAGTTTTAGTTTTAAAATTTGCTCACATGGTTCATGGTGATTAATTTTGAGTTTTCCATGAAGGGACTTTCTTCTACTCTCAAGGAGTTTAATTTCTTGCCGAGTTCATACGTCAAAAGCTTTCAAAAACGGCATCATGTCTGTCTGTCAACCTTGAATCCAAATAGGTTAGTTTTTGGCAAAAGTTTTGAAAGAGTAGACCAACTGTGCCTGTTGCCAAATCAATGCCTCAAGTTGCAAATGAGAAGATTGAGTAAGTATCTTTTGGTTGAACCCTTTTGATTCATATTGGAACTGCTTTTTCATTACTATTATGATGAACATAAACTTGTTGGCAATTTCTTTCTATTGTCTTGATTTTGTTGTCGTCCAATTATGTTTGCATCTAGGGCCGCAAGTTTTCTGTACTAATTATTTTACTAAATTTAGTGTTTCATTTTATGAAAAGAGTTTAATTTTGATAGACTATTAACAATTCACAATCATTCATATGTGTATCAACAATTCACAATCAATTATATGTGTGGTTTTAGTAGTTATGATTAAAGTTAAATAGATTTTTTGATCTAACAATTATGATTGATTGACGGTATAAAAATCTTTGCACTGATGGTATATATGAATTCAATCCTTTTGAAAAGAGTTTAATTTTGATACATAATCAACAAATCAAAATCATTCATGAGTGACTTTAGAAATAGTTATGAGTAAAGGTGAATAGTTTTTATTATTCGACAGCTGTAGTTGATTGACACTGATGGAGTATATGAATTAAATCCTTATAAAAATGTCTTTGGTTTCGGTTAGAGACACGAGGGGCACGACACAGAGTAAAAAGTGAAGACTCAGAAAGCATGTTGAGTAGTGAGAACATTGCATTAGATGAAAACACGTTGCAAGAGGAGCTGCAGGACGCCATTGCCGAAGAGAATTACGTGAAAGCAGCAGAAATAAGAGATACTCTAAAAAACCTTCAGAAAGATAGCAAGACAGCAGTGTTTGGAGCGAACATCAGGTTTTACGATTCGTTCCGGAACGGCGACCTTGCAACCATGCAATCCATGTGGTCAAAAAGAGACGAGGTATGCTGTGTACATCCCGGTTTGAAAGGAATATCCGGTTACGACGATGTTGTTGAGAGCTGGAATTTTGTATGGGCTAACTATGAATTTCCACTAGAAATTAAAATAGAAGACATTAAAGTGCATGCTAGAGGGGACATGGGGTATGTTACTTGCATGGAATTTGTAAAGACGAAAGGAGGAAGATGGGGAGGACAATTCGTAACGAATGTGTTCGAGAGGATTGATGGCGAGTGGTTTATCTGTAATCATCATGCTTCACCAGTGGACTTATGAATAGATACATAGTAGTTTTACTCTGTCTTGCCTTTCTTCTGACCACATTTTCCAATTTTATTGTGTATTGAATCTTCATTAACCTCCAAAATTTCTCTGTATGTTATGTTACATCTTGACAACACAGGTGAACTAAGTTTTGACATGTGGATTGTTGGATTCATGATGAAAAGCCTTTAGCCAGAGGCAAAACATATAGTTGACTTCTTCTCTCACCACTATTGCCCTCTGGATTGTTTAACTGGTTAACGTAGATATGTTTTTTGGGGTCAAAATACACCTCCGAAATGATCATTGCGGACATGTTAATTGGGGGATTTTAATAACATGGTAGGTGGGAGAAGAAACCACCAACATATATGTTCGTAGTTAGGATTTATGTGGTGCAATGATAGATTGCTGCAAAATAAATAGTTTCATTTTCCATTTTCAATAACGTCTTTTGACTAATCTTATTTATCTTTTTGTGTTATGTTGTTGACACGTCACATCATTTATACTTATTGGATGCTCTTCTAGTCCTTACAATTCTTGGCATTTTGATCAGATTCTAAGATTCGATAGTTGAAAAACTCAAACTCAATCTAGTAGTGAAAATTTGAAATTAATAATCTACCGAAATATCCAATTCTGCACATTTTAGATAAACATTAGCGTGGATTGGGGTGGATGAGCTTACCTTGAGCATATGGAAGCATTTAAGTCTAGCTGGACGTAACATGGATCAAATAAAGCTAGTAATGTGCATCTTACTTCTACCTACAAATGCATTAATCTTTTCTGTTTTTTTTTTTTTTAATGATTTCAATGACTAAATTGAGTAACAAAATAAATTTAAGAATATTTTTATAATTTTGATACGTTGGTAGATAGTAACATCATCTTACATTCAAGAACTTAACACTCTTTGGGAGTTTAGGAGAGGATGAAATGACTTTGGAAAAAAAGAATGAAGAAGTGGAAGGGAATGTTAGATATTATTATTATTATTATTATTATTATTATTATTATTATTATTATTATTATTATTATTATTATTATTATTATTATTATTATTATTATTATAATTATTATTATTATTATTATTATTATTATTATTATTATTATTATTATTATTATTATTATTATTATTATTATTATTATTATTATTATTGTTAGTAGTAAGGGTAGTTTAGTTTTTTTATTACTACTATATAAATCTATTGTAACATTAACATTCTCAAGTTTTTGTTCATTCTATTGAAACCTTATCATATAGGGGTTCTTTTCTTCCTCTTCTTCCCCTTCCTCTCTTTATGTGTTCACTGTTGTTAATATGGTATCAAAGTTTGGTTGAATCAATCCATGTTGTCCATTGAAATCTAATTTTGGCTCCACTTGTGAGACTTGCGCTACCATTGGTGTTGGAAGACTATCACACCTTTAGACATTGATTTCGTAGAAAATACTAAACTATCCTTACTACGAACATCAGAGGGAGAAATGATGAATTCAAATCCAACAATAACAGAACCACTCGTTATAGAATCAAATGCCAATATGTTATATTTTTAATTGCATCTTCCAACTGTAATTTCAATAATA
Source organism: Cicer pinnatifidum (assembly GCA_037974775.1). Lineage (NCBI taxonomy): Eukaryota > Viridiplantae > Streptophyta > Magnoliopsida > Fabales > Fabaceae > Cicer > Cicer pinnatifidum. Next base: position 30,084,262 of record JBBPBR010000003.1, on the reverse strand, counting down.
ATTTTTTTTTTGATTGAATCAGAAAAAATTTCATAGGTCCATCAAATTTCTCCACCAATAATATATAACATAAAGTATAGAGAATCATCCAACAAAATGCAAAAGTAATTTCAAAAAGATAAAATAAAATAAAAACTTATTGTTCCCAAAATCAAACAATAATGCAAGCACAATTAAACATGCAGAATGAACAGTACATCACAACCCCCAATCAATTGCAACAAGAAATTCACCCATATTGATCAATTTGATCCTGATGATAATACTTCTAGTGATTGTAATATTGAGATTTGAAAGATAAATACTACTACTCCATATGATGACATCTTTCTTGTCCCATCTATTGCCCAACCACCTCCTATGATTGTTGATCTTTTGCCTCTGCCTCACCCTTCACCTCCTCACTATCCCTCTCATAATCATAAGTCTATTCAATTGTTTGATTTTGTCTATTCCATTTACTTTGCTTCATTCACTTCTTTCTTAACTTTTATTCACATTTTGTCTAAGTCATCTTACTATAAAGAGACTATTCATGACCTTCATTGCACAAGACAAATACTTGAGAATTAGTACCTCTTTCTCTTGAAAAACGTGTTATTGGGTCTCGTTAGATATAGAAGATCAAAACTAAGTTTAATGAGTCAGTTGAGCACTACAAGACACATCTTGTTGCTAAGGGATTTTATCAATAATATGGTATGGGTTATGAATACAATTTTGTTTTTGTGGTCAAGATAACCACTATTCGCACTCTTATTGTTGTTGCATCTATTTGCGGTAACATATTTCTCAATTGGATGTCAAAAATGTCTTTCTTAATGGTGAACTTCATGAAGAAGTCTAGATGATCTATCGAGCTTGGTTTGAGAAATTTTCTACTGTGATCAATGATCACATCTGTTGGTTTATGTTCAAATGAACATGATTCTACATTGTTTATTAGGTTTACTACTCATGGTCGCATTATTTTTTTCCTTGTATGTTTATGATATGATTATTACAAGTGATTATGTTAGTGGAATTAATGAGTTGAAATCAAAGTTAGCCAAGCAATTTGAGATGAAGGACTTTGACACCCTTCACTACTTCTTTGGGGATTGAAGTTGCCTATTCTCCTAGAGGCTACCTTCTATCTAAATTTAAATACATTGCCAATATTCTTTAACATACTCGTATTTCTAATACTAGAGCAACAATTAGTCCTCTTGAGTTGAATGTGAAATATGCTCTCTTTGATGATGTTCATTTACCAGATCCCACTTTGTATTGTACCTTAGTTGTAGCCTCGCGTACCTTACAAGTACCAAACCTAGTATTGCTTATGTTGTTAGTAAGTTAGTTGTCTCTCTCGATATAATATATTTGAAAGTTGTTCTTCGTATTCTTTGTTATCTTCATTATCTTCAGAGCATTCAATTTTAGAGTCTTTTTTCCCCTTATCGTACTCATTGGAGGTATGTGCTTATTCTAATGCTGATTGGGATGGTGACCCACACAAATCTTAAGTCCACCACATACTTTTGTATTTTTTCTTGGAGAATCTCTTATTTCTTGGTAGAGTAAGAAACATGATATTGTTTCTCTCCTCTCTAGAAGTTGAGTATCATGCTATGTCATCCACTACTACTGAAATAATTTGGTTGCGTTGACTACTAAAATAATTTGTTTGTGTTGGTTATTGTCTGATACATGTATCTCTCTTTTTGTGCCAACTCCGATGCATTGCGATAACATGAGTGCTGTTCAAATTGTTCATAACTCGACCTTTTCAAGAAAACACAGAATATTGAGATCGATTGTCATCTTATTCGTCATAATTTTCAGCATAGAGCAATTACTATGTAGTTTATCTCATCTTCCTTGCATATCGCTTATTTGTTCACAGAGATACATTCTATTGAATGCTTTCGCTTGCTCTCTATTAATGTATCGTGAATTTGAGGAGAGATGTTAAATATTATCATTATTATTATTTGTTAGTAGTAAGGGTAGTTTAGTCTTTTATATTATCTACTATATAAATCATTGTAACATTAAGACTCTCTAGCTTTTGTTCATTCTATTGAAACCCTATTACAAAGAGGCTCTTTTCTTCTTTTTCCCATTCTTCTCTGTGTGTGTTGAACATTGTTAATAAAGAAGACTTTGGAAAGAAGGAAATACTTTGGACTTAAAGAGACTTTATTTTTTTTCGTAATACAAAATGTTTGGTTTAAATAGAAAAGAGAAATTTTACATGCTTTATAAGTAATTTTGGTCCCTTCCTCTCCAAAACCCCAAAATGGAGTGGAAGAAAAAAGTGATTTACGAGAGATTTTGCTCGTGTGTGTTAGGAACCTAGGTTTCCTATAGTTAGAAAAAACATATTCATACAATTTAAAATAAGTATCAAAATACGTCATTTGATCGTAACAATGTATATGATCTTAAATTCTAAATACTTAAATGTACTTTTAGTCTTTCTATTTTTATCAAAATTAACTTTTAGTCCTTTTATTTCTATAATTGGATTTTTGTTTCCTCTATTTTACAACTTGTGGGACTTTTTTGGTCACCCTCCATTTTTAGTGATTAGGTATGTTCATTAATGACTTGAGAGTGATATTGTATGCTTGAATTGGATAAAATAAAACCGCGTTGAATGATCTTCTCTTTTTTTTTTTTATTAATTTCAGCTTATGTTGTTACTAACAAAGATACTCGTGAAATTTTGTCGAATAAAAAATAAGAAAATGAATATTGATTAATGACACAGATTCAATTTTACTCAATTCAGATATATCACATATGTCAGGTCATAATTGAGAATACAACATCATAAAAATGAAAGATACCAATAAAATCCCACAAGTTGTAAAATTGGAGAACCAAAAAACCCTATTTTGAAAATAAGGGAACTAAAAATTAATTTTAAACAAAATAAGAGGATTATATGTCCATTTAAGCCAATTCTAAATCTAACAATATGAACAACTGCATGATTGCAAAAGAATCCAAATTGCAGAGGTGAGACTTTAGTCGAGTCTTGCTAATAATAATACTTCTTTTTGGAAATTCAGAAAATAAAATTTGTTAATTCATAAAGATATATTTGATTAAAATAAAAAAACTGTGTTTAACCAAGTCTTTTAGAAAGTCAATTTTGAATCATAACATAGTCGATGCATAGTATACACTTTAATTTATTCCCATGCCAGTAATCTCCAGTGAGCTGGCTAGAAATCATTTCTGACTTTACTTTGTTCAAGTAGTGGAGATGAATAACTCTGCTGTTTTTATTTATTGACATCTTGTTTTATACAATGAATTAAGAGTACAACCAGCATCCAGTTTTCTAATTGTATGAAAATTGGGAAATAGAAGAAAATTATGAGACAAAAGTTTTAACTCTTTAGACTTTGATTTTATCAACGTGTAAAAATCCAACTGCAAGAACAACATTTTATAATGTTTTTGCAATGCCATAAACTAGCTATTCCTCAACTACTTAAAAGATCTTAAAAGCTAATAACTATGAAAAAAAACCTCTTCTAAGTTTTTAAACTCTGCCAACAGGGGAAAGAGGTGGCATTGGAGTATATTTCGTAGGTGCCATCCCCTGAATTCTGCTGCTGTTATTATTGGAACTTGGTTCGTTAAGGATCTCTTCGTGCATGCTACCTATTTCCAATGAACCTGGTTGTTTCTGGCAGCTTAACAAAGAAACAGAAATGAAGAATGCCTGTAAATGACTCATTGTTGAACTGAATTCAACTGAGTAGAATCCATTCTTCAATGGCGACAAAGTGAAAAGTGGCATGTCTTGCTCAGTTCCTTCCTGAAAAGAGTGATAACCGGATGTAATTGAGGGTATCCACGATATTAGCAATTGAGATTTAGCTCCTCTAAAATAAGTAATTAGTAAAGTGACAAACTCAATTATTCATATTTTAACCATCCATAATTTGTCATGCATATAATATCAACCATTGATATTTTTATCATTGAATTGCTCACTTTAGAGGAATCTGATATTGCAATTGTATACAAACATGCCATTAGGTAGAATGTAAAATCTATACCTGAACAAAAAGCTCGAAACGATCGTGGTAAGATTTATTATAACTCGTTGGAATATTTGAACTCAGCTTCTGCTCGCGGAGCACAAGCAGTTTGCAACCAATGTCCCAACCACCGCAATCACATGATCCCCCAGTTTTCCATCGATGGATTAACGATGAAGGTTCGCCTTTGTTTGGTGAACTATGTACACCACCTGGAAGTATAACGGTAGAGCTACCACATAAATCATTTTCTCTCAACCTGCATAAGCATCTTTCATCTGTTGAGCACTTTAAGCATCTATTTTTCAGCGAGTTATTATCACTATGCGGTCGTTCATTGCTCGAATTTTCACACGAGGACTCAATAACAGCAGCTGCAAGCTCCATGCTCGGGATGAGCTTCGGTGATCCTTGATCTGTCTGATTGATTTCAACACCCAATAGGACATATTCTTTAACCAGACGCTGTCTCTTAGAGTTCTGATTCATTGCTTCAGTGATTTTTGAGGTAGAAGATTTCATCTGAGCAACAACATTGTATGCATAGCCACAATTTTTTTCTTTATGACTCATCCATCCACCACTCTTTTTCTTAATTTCATTAACCAGGTAGAACGTAAAACAGCAGCCTAAATCATTCTTCTCCTGTGATGCTAAACTATTCCTTGTAGCGGCATAAAACTTTCTTTCGTCGTTGAGCACAAACTTAAACAAAGGCATTCCATTTTTTATTGTAAGATGCAAGAGGCCTTGGACTATTGATACCTTGCTCTTTTCATCCTGAACTGATTCGTCTCCACTGATACTCCTGAAACTGGTTGAGATCATGTTTCCCTTATGTTTCAGACTGCTTTCACCCAAATGGCGTGTGTCCGATGCTTTATGCTTCAATATAGGGTCTAATAACCTCCTAAGAGGGCTTGATCTTGTTCTGTTCTGACTATTTGCCTTTTCTTTGCTCGAATTATCCCAACGAATTGAAGATTCAGGAGTCACTGGACCAGACATTGAACTAACATACCTGGAGCTTGACTGTGGAACCGATGAACCTTCTTTGAAACTGAAACTTCTGCTGATTCGACTTAAGCTGAAGCTAAACCGACGGTTGTGCGATGAATTCATTCCCTTTTGAGCAGTCAGCTCGGCGGTTTCTTGGTCCAGTGTTTCAATCAGATTACTGAAAGCACACTGATTTTTAAGCCTTACGTCTAATACATCCTTTTCAAAGCAAGCAGCTTCAGATTGCAGACCAGACATCTTATTTATTTTGGAAGCAGGCGTCTCGGAAACCGCAGAAGAATGGTTCATACCAAGATCAGTACTAATGCTGTGTTGCATTGTATGCTCAACCACAGAACAGCATCCACTTGAAAGTGAGATTTCAGGACCTGTGCTGCCAATGTAACCCTCCTCAGGAATGGAAACATATGATACACTACTTCGGCTTGATTCTGGACAATTTTCATCTGACGATGTTCTGAATTCAGAAAGCCGAAAATCGTCTGAAGAACTTGAGTTGGGAATTTCATGTGGATAAAGCAGCACAATATCACTTGGCTTGCTATGACCATGTTTATGACTATCGTCAAAACTTGACTCTTGCAACTGATCCGCCTTTTTTTTGGATTCGCTGTTGCCAGAACTCGTTTTGTTAGTACTGAGCGAGGCCCCTTTGTTTCTCAATATAACTGATGGCTGTCCTATATCAGAGCTTGGCTTATGATTTCTCTCTTTTTTCATACCCTCCATTTTCTGCTTTGCATCATGATCCTTACCATTTACATTTTCATTAGGAACAAAAGATGAGACCCTCCGGTGCCTTGAGTTTGATGCAAAATTTCCAACATCAGAAGTTCTTCTAACATTGTTATTTCTCCTCTGCTCATCTCCTATACTCTTGGTTCCACTTTTAGGCGATTCAAATCGATTGACATTCTCAGAACGAAGTTTGCTACTATTAGCGGATCGGATACCTCGTGGACCTTTCTTATCATCGAGTTTTTCCCTGCTACCAGAACTTGTGGATGATTTGGTGGCTATTCTTGACGACGATTCACCTCTATTGAATGAGGTGAAATGACTAGTTAGTTCTTCTGGCACATGCTTATGCTTCCATTTCTCGAGTTGAGACCAATCTAAAACACCAACATTAAATGCTTTCTCTTGAACATTTTCCACTCTATCATTATGCAGAAGATAACCCGGCAAATTAGACATGTGTTTGACAAGCTCATCGCCTTCATTTCCATTTCTTTTTGCAGTTTCCCGGTTCCGAATGTTTCCTTCAGCATCCTGCTTTGCTTTCTGTTTGAGATCACTCTTTGACCTCAACTTATTTGCATCCTTTGGGTTCGGACTTCGGTTTAGCTGCGGCAATACAGAACTACTATCTTTAGCTGTCTTTGAACTTGTATGCCGTTTCGAGCTGAGCTTTTTGAATTCTAAACCGAATACCATGTCCTCGGAAGGTATCAAAAATCCATTACTTGGTTGTCTATTGATTGGCATGACACAACAAACCCTCAAACTTCACAATTCATTCTAGAAATTATCTGTCAGAAAATGTTCACAATTTCGTTAATTCCAAAGAGGGGAAGAAATAAGTTGATAAAAGAATTTGTACAACATTGTAAAATGCTACAACTCAACAAAGACGGCTATGCATTTTTCTAATATCAAAACTCAATAGAAAGTGAAAACACAAATCACAATTAAGACACCGAAGGAGGTCCAGAATTTGACATTTGCGACTAATATTTTTCTCATCTAAACCCTAACAAACTAACAACTAACATTTGCCTATAAAAAAAATGTCAGGGTTAGGCAATGTGAAAATAAAAATGGCAACAAAATTTGTGAAACTGAATACATAGGTTCAAACCAGGACACATTCAACAATCAATCAAACAATCAATGAAGGAAAAAGCAGTTAACAATAAAGGAGATACCGTTTTTCTATAACACCAAACATAAATAGAAACATTGATGCTGAAAACAATAAAACATGATTTTGACATTGACTATAAAGAATATGACATGGCAGAAAGGCACGTGAAAGATAAAATAATTGAATGCATATATTGCACAAAAGGAAATGCACATAAACATTCCCAAAAAACCTTACAATTTCCAATTCAATTAACATTCTAATTTAATGAATCAAGTGATGAATGATGATGGATACCTAGTTACCTACCGCGCATTTCCAAATCTGATGGAATCAATTTCACTAGCAATTGACAAAGAATATCCTAATTTTTTACTAAATTTGATGCTGACAACACATAATCACATTCAAAATAGAACCCTATATATCATTTACTAGTACTAGTAGTAGTAGTAATACACAAAGTATATAATAAAAAACCATGACATATACCATATGGAATCAATTCCGCTAGAAATTAACAACGAATATCAATTTTTCCCCCTAAATTTGATGATAACAACACATAATCACATTCAACACAGAACCCCATAAATCATTTACTAGCACTAGTACACATAAAATAAATACTCTAAACTATGACTGATATACGCCAGTTAGTTAACAACGAAAACGATGGATTTCTAATACTCAAAAACAGCTCAAAAATCACACACACAAAATAAAAATAAAATTCTGATTCAATAATAAAAACAGAAAATTCACATTAAGGTAAAGCCATGTTTGGCTTCCACGAAATAATTTTTAACAACAACACAAAAAACAGAAAGATAATCTCTTCACAGAAAACAAAGAACAAGAATAACACACATTTCAGATTCAAGAAACAAATCATAAAAAGACTAATCAATTCGTTTCTTTTAATAAAAAACCAATAATCCTAATTTTTCCTTCATTTTCTACTTACATACCTTAATAAAAAATAATAATTATTATTAACTAATAAATTTAGAAAATGTGACATTGAAATTCAGATAGAAAATTTATCTAGAATGAAGAACAAAAGAACTTACCTCAAAAAGAAGAAGAAAAAAAAAAGTAACGGTTTTGAATAATGAAGCGAAAGATCCGAAACGTAATTGAAAAAATTAAAGGCACGTAGTTTAAAAGCGAAGTAAAGAATTGTAATGAAATGAAGTCACTGTTTGGAGTAATCTTCCATAATCATTTTCATTCTTTCTTCTTCGTTCAATTACGTATATAATAATTTTTTTATTTTATTTTTGTTCTCTTTGTCTTTGATTTTTGTATTTATGTGCCGCGTGTTTTATTTTTTTTTCTTTTATTAGAAAAAGAAAAAGGGAAAAGAAAGAAAAAAAATGTTGGTACAGATAAAGGAAAGAAAAAGAGAGAGAAAGTGCGCGCCAAACAGAGCCTTAATTTTTGAGTGAGTGAGAGAGTGTGGAGAGCGTTTCGCTTTCAGTTGAAACGGTAGACAAAAAATATTGGAGAGTGGGTCCCACTGGCGAGGACTTGTTTCACTGTCGCGAATCCCGATTTTGTGGTGTGGGGCCCTCTTACGTGTAGCCACTTCTGAATGCTGATGAGATGAGGGCATTTACTTTTTTTTGTTCTTTAGGACATTTACTTTTATTTCAGATTTCTTTTTTTATGAATGGGGCATAATTTTTTTAAGCAAAAGATTTATTATAAGGAATATTTCAACCTTTACAAATCTCATATGTATAGCTAATAGTAACAGGGCATACTTGTGATTTTATTCCTTATTATTTGAGCCAATTTTAATTTTATTATTTAGATTTCACTCTCATAACATGAAATTCTTTTATTATGATTTTTTATTAGTAATGGTGTAAACGAAATATAATAATATGACATGTTGACGTGGTATATTGCATGATATTTTAGTGCAATTAAATCTTAAATTGTCATTTCAGCAATATCTCATTAGTATCCAATGAGTGGCTGTCACATTGCAGAAATAAAAACTTTAATTTTATTTCCACCTTCAATTACTATATATATATAAGTGTCTTGCATCATAAAATAATGGATTTATTGTCTAGCATTAGAGAAGTCTATGATGGTTGGATAGAGCCTTCGCATGTAAAATAATGGATTTATTGTCTTGCATTGGAGAAGCCTATTGATGGTTGGATAGAACCTTCGCATGTCACCATCACATCGAAAAATAGGAAAATACACTAGAAAAAGTGACACTTAAAATGTTTGTCTTTAAACATAAACTAAATTTTTATTTAATAGTTCAACCTTGGATGAAGTTATAGGATTTCCCTATGAGAACTCTAGTTAGACCAAGTTTTAAAGTCTTTTATGTTAATCATTGAGGCAGTTTGATACCCAATATATGGTGTCTTTGCTATAATTATTTGTATCCTAATGTGGTTTCAACTAATGAACAACGAGTCTCATTTTTTACTAAAGAAAGGATAAAACTTTTGACATCTTTGTAATTTATAAATCTACTTATTACATTAAAATAAAACGATCTTTGGTTGTCCTTAACCTTAATTCAGCAATGACGCGAGGTGCCTTGTATCCCTATTGAAGAATTCCAAGTTTGGACTAATACCAATAGCCTAATTCACATTCTAGCCATACATTTTTCCTTCATACGGTCCCATGGAAGAGAACTCAATCATACCGAAAAAAAGACTGGATAAAGCCATACATAACCAAGAGTGTGGATAGTAAAATGTTTCAATTAATGATTGAAGTTATACTTTTATTAAAACATTCCTCAAATAAACAACAACAAAAGTAAAGTATGTATACCTAAAAAATAACTATTAACAATGTTGAATTGACTTAATAATGAAAGGCCCACGCAACACACTAGTAAACATGCACAAATAGCTTGGAGATAGGAAACATCAAATAAAGGTTTATTTGTCTTTATTAAAAGGTTTTAAAATATTTAGGCTTCTTCATTTTGAACAAAAGTCTTTGGGCTTCTTCCAAAATATGACATACATTTTATCAAAGAAAATATACTTCAGGTATTATTTGTAATGTAAAACCAACAAATTCATATGTATCTTCTAAACCTTATTCTATTCGTACGTAGAAAACCAACAAATTATCAAAGGATGCAGGGCACCTTCTTCCAAACCCATATCATAAAGGGAGCTTATTGGAAAACTTATTTCACGACCCTCTATAAGTTCATGATAAGGGTAATGGCTAACATTTATTTTACATTTGAAGTAGCAATGTCGAGTTACAATGATAAGGGTAAATTTTTTTTGAAAATACTTTAAAATTCAACTCAAGAATGATCTTGGTTAAGAAAATAGAAAACGTAGAACGTTCTTGGTTTTTACCAAAAAATGAAGAACGTTGTTGGTTAGCTTAAAATAAAAAATTCAATTTATGTTTTTAACTTAAAAGATTAATCAGAATTAATAAATAAGGAGATAAGAGAAAGAATATCACACACGGATATATCCTGGCTCACCCAACTCGAGCTACGTCCAGTCCTCACAACTGCGAGATGTTCCACTAAGTGTTCAAAACAAAGAACTTTCTTGGTTTAACAACACCTAGCTCAGATCAACCTTGATCTATTATACACTTCAATCATTTCCACCTAGAAAGAGATTAATCAGGTCACCTGTCAACCTTGATAGGATTTCTTACAATCTACACTAACTATACTAAACTCTTATAGTTTGAGGTTTACAATAATGATGAGATTGTGTTGTTAGAATCTGAGAAGGCTCAACACTTGTTTGAGTTTTGATTCTTTGACAAAGAAATACACGAGAATGATTCTACAAATAGAATGGAAAAAATTAAAACTGATTCAATGTATGTGAGTGAGAGAAATTCAAGTACGATTGAAATGAGTAATGAATTGCTTAGTACTTGAAGCTCTTCATTTTCCTTGAGTATTGGGCTTCCTTTTATAGGCTTTTAGGAAATTTAATAATGATTAAAAAGAGATATTGGTAGTTCTCTGTTAGTTTTGACCAAAGACCAATTTATATGATTAAAAATATTCCAGCCTTTGAACATTTTTGAGTTCTGTTTGACTGGACTGATTTCTTCGTTTTTGATTAGATTTCTCTTGTGTTTAATGATCCTTTCTACTTTAGATATATTTGTTGGTTCCATTGATTCGATCTGGAGTTCTGATTCTATCAAAACAGCTTGGAGAATGATGATGAACTATTGTAGAATGTTTATTGAACATTTGGAGATTGATGATCAATCTGGAGGCTTAGTCTTGAACATGCTGGAGATTGATAATCAAATTTGGAGGTTTAGTTTTTGATCATTCTGGATATTTTCCTAATCAATCTAGACATTTTGTATATCTCAAGATCGGTCAACATTATTTGGCAGTCAAGCTGGAGAAGGTTCAGACTTGTTTGAACTTGCTTGATTCACGACATTTTCTTTTAGTGATTCGAATGGTTTATTTGATTAGAATGGATCCTATTTGTTCCTTGTCAAGTATTGATAATATAGATGTAAAATCCAGAGGCTAAAAGTTCTTTTAACTAGTGGAGATTAATTGATCTTAAATCTGATTTGATCGTTCTTGAAACTGGAGAACATTGTCTGTTTTTCCAAAATTTGTCAAGAACGTTATCTGTTCTTGTTTGTTTAGATTTTTATTTTTATGTTGATTTATTCTTGTTTTACTTGGATCTTATCTTTGATTAATACATTCAAACACACATGTTAAATACCAAAACACTTAGAATCATAATTATAAGTCTTAATAACTTTTGTTTAGTTATCATTAAAACATTAATTTTAATTTTGTCTCAACATTATAATTTTGACTCTAATATTAATCACATAGAGCTTAAACACCCCCCCCCCCCTTAGAATATGCTCCAATATTTGAACTTTAAAATCTAAGAATTACTTCTTCCCCTTTGTCATCTAACAAAAAGAATATAAATGAAGTGCAAATGTAGGAGCAATAACATGAGTCTACTACCTACATAAATCATGTGTTTGATTAATGCATTGATATAAAAAATTTCATTTTTGTATTGAACATCAAGGATCATAACATGTATGATGATAAAATGTCATTTTAGTAAATATTTATATTTGTTAATTTCAGTTTTAACATACTTAAAAAACTCTCCCCAAATATTATGAAAGTAATATCCTTTAATATTCCAAAACACAAGTAAGATAAGATGAATATGAACAAGATCATGCTTACTAATAAAAATAGATCCATTTTCATTTTTAAAATTAGAGAGATTTAGCGCATACAGGGAACCAAAATAAGATGAATGTGACAATATGTCAAATATAATTTTTCTCTTTACAAAACATTCTTATGTTAATAAAGTTAGTAATTTTCATAAACTAATTTTTTGAAACGATCAAAGAGATTTGTTCACATAAAAAAAATGCTTTTAAGGACATAAAGAGGAGAATTTGTAGAAAATGATTTGAGTTTCATGAATGAATTAAGAAGTAATAATGATTAGGATATACCTTGATAAGATCCAAAGAAGCAATGGAATTAGACAAAAGTACAATGTGAATATGTGTGCTTCTTCTAAAGGACCACCATTCATACTTATTGCTATTCCTTTGATCTGATGTCTAATTTTCAGCAAGACTGCAAGAGCTTGGTATAGAAATGTTAAATGGAGGGAGAAGGGAGAATGTTTGTCCGAGGTGAAGAATGTTCTTGATGGGCAACAGTGGTGGTTGTACAAGATGGATAACGTTCTTGAGCAATAGCAATGTTATTCTCAATAATTGAGGTTTCTTTTTCACCTCTAGTAGCAGCAACTTTGATACCAAATATAACATTATAATTATTCTTCACCATTGATTTGATGTTGATGGTGATCACTTATCATTCTCCAACTTTTAGGAAGAGAATGAAACGAAGATTGTTTATCAATCTTGGTCTCCTAGGACTCATTTTGTTGCTGCCGTCTAGGATGTTATTCTTATTCTTCACCATCCTTTGCTTTGATAATGTTTCCAAAGAGTATAAACCCTCTAAATATTTGTACTGAGATGAGGCATTTTACTTTTCAATTCTTGTGTATTGCGCATGTCTTGTTCATGTATCAATGTTCTTTCTTGATTGTTGAATGGTGTTCCTACATCACAAGTTAGTAATGATTTTGGTACCCATATTTTTGTGGGTCCTTGATGGTTAGTATATCTTATTTTAGAAGATTTTTTAAAACTTGATCTCTTTTTAAAATAGCAAGTTGATTCGAAGTGGCCATTTTTGGAGCAATAGGAACTTGTTGTTGTTGGTCTTGTAGAAGGTTTCGAAATATGAGTTTTAAAAAACTTTAAACTTGATTTGATGAAATTCCAGATCGTTATCCCTTTTTCAAACTTTCTGGAGAAAGTTATGTTTTTTTAAAGTTACCTGGAGAACATTCTAATTTTTTCAAGTCTCTTGGAGAACGTTCTCCTTTTTTTCAAGTTTCTCCCTTTTGAAAGTTACCTGGAGAACGTTCTGTTTTTGTTTCAGAGCGTTCTTCTTTTTGAAAAATCATTTTGTTCTTGATTCTTTCATATCTTTTCTTAATATAACATGCAAATTCCAGATGTCCAATTTTACTGCAATATGAACATTTGGTTTTGCATTTATCCTCTTTTCTTTTCGAAACAAAAAGGTTTTCATACATTTTTGTTTTTTGAATTTTATCAAAATCAAGACCATCTTTATCAAATATTCCTACTCGAGATCCTATGATTTTTTGAAAGGTTTTAGTAGTTCTATTAAAGTTTGACAAGCCACTTTTAAGAAATTCAACTTCTGTTTTAAGGAGAACATTCTCTTTTTGAATCATAGAAAAATCTTGGTTTTCTGTTTCATTATTTTCCTTAAATTGAGATTCCTGCATGTTCTGCATTATTCCAAGTCACCATCATTGACTTTTTCTTGAAAGGGAATTTCTTTGGTGCTATTTTGTTCAAGGGACATTCAATTTTATAATGTTTTTGTTTATTGCATCCAAAACATGTGATTTGACTTTTGTCTGCCTCTATTTTGAAGTTTTCCTTTTTATTTGAAAATCCTTTTCGATATGATCCCTTCTAAACATTATTTGTATCTTTCTTGTAAGACGAACTATTTCTACATCAACATCTTCTTGTTTGATTTCTTCTGAGTCCTCATCTGTTTGTAATGGTGGACTTTCTTGAGATGCTTTCAAATCTATTGCTTTACCCTTTTTGATTGTTCTATTTTCTTGTAGTAGCATTTCATGTGCTCTTAATGTTCTAATCAGTTCCTCCAGTCTGAGTACGTCAAGATTATTGGCCTAGCTTATGATTGTTACCATTGGTCTCCATATTATTAGAAGACATCTCATGATCTTTCTGACTCTATCTTGTACTGAGTATGCTTTGCCAAGAGAACACATTTCATTCACTCTTGTTGTGAACCTTGAGTACATTTCACCAATAGTTTCCCCTTCTTGCATTTCAAACAGTTTAATCTTTCTTATGCCAATGTCTATTCTTGTTTCTTTGACATGACTTATTCCTTCATGATGAGTTTGATCTCATACTTATTTAGCAGTTGTGCATTCATCAACTATTTCACTTTCTTCCCTTCTCAAAGCACACGATAAGAATAATTGAGCTTTTGTAGTTTAGGAGTACCTTAGTTTTTTCTTTTGTTGTCCAATCTGCTTCTTTCTTTTCAGCAGAGGTTGAATCATTTTGGTCGACTCTTAGTATGAAATGTCCATCTGTAATGATGTTCCACATTCATGTATCTTGAGATTTCAATAACAACTGCATTTTGGTTTTCCAGAAATAGTAGTTTGTGCCATCAAAGTAAGGTGGTCTGTATGTTGGCACTCCTTCATCAATTTACACATCTTTAGAAATTTTTCTCCTAGATATTTTTCTCTAACACTTGTTAGGTGTTCAACTTTAGAAACCAGGCTTTGCTGCCAATTGAAGTAGCAATGTTGATTTACAAGAAAGGGGGTTTGAATTATAAATCTCCCTATTTAAAAATTTCCTGAAAATACTTAAAAATTCAACTCAAGAATGATCTTGGTTAAAAAAATAGAAAATGGGGAATGTTCTTGGTTTTTACCACAAAACGAAGAATGATATTGGTTAGCTTAAAATCATAGATTCAATTTAATTTTTGAACTTAAATGATTAATCAAACTTAATTAATAAGGAGAGAAAGAATACCACACATGAATCTATCCTGGTTTACCCAACTCGGACTATGTCCAATCCTCACAAATGTGAGATTTTTCACTAAGTGTTCAAAACAAGGAACCTTCTTGGTTTTATAGCACCTAGCTCATATCAACCTTTATCTGTTACAAACTTCAATCCTTTCCAACCAGAAATAGATTAATTAAGTCACCTAACAACCTTGATAGGATTTCTTACAATATACCCAAACTATACTAAACTCTTATAGTTCGAGTTTTACAATAATGGTGAGATTGTTTTGTTAGAATCTGAGAAGACTTAACACTTGTTTGAGTTCTAATTCTTTGACAGAGAAATACATGCGAATGATTCAACAAATAGAATGGGAAAAATCAGAACTGATCCAACGTATGTGAGTGAGAGAAATTCAAGTATGAATGAAATGAGTAATGAATTGCTTAGTACTTGAAGCTCTGCATTTTCCTTGATGATTGGTCTTTCTTTTATAGGTTTTTAGGACATTTAAAAATTGTCAAAAAGAACCGCTGGTAGTGCTCTGTCAGTTTTGACCAAAGACCAATTTATGTTATTAAAAATATTCTAGCTTTTGAACATTTTTGAGTTATGTTTGATTGGACAAATTTCTTCATTCTTGATCATATTTCTCTTGTGTTTAATGATCCTTTATACTTCAGATAAAGTTGTTGATGCAATTGATTTGATCTGGAGTTCTGATTTTGTCAAAACAACTTGGGGAATGATGATGAACTGCTGCATAATGTTTATTAAAGATTCAGGAGATTGATGATCAATCTGGAGACTTAGTCTTGAACATCTTGGAGATTGATAATCAATATGGATGTTTAGGTTTTGATCATTATGGATGTTTTCCTGATCAATCTGGACATTTTGTATATCTCAAGATCGTTCAACATTCTTTGACAGTCAAGCTGGAGAAAGTTCAAACTTGTTTAAACTTGCTTGATTCATGACCCTTTTCTCTTTTTGATTCGAATGGTTTCTTTAATTAGAATGGATCATATTTGTTTCTTGTCAAATACTGATAATATAGATATAAAATCTATAGGCTAAAACTTCTTTTAACTAGTGGAGACTAATTGATCTTAAAGATAAATTGATCATTCTTGAAACTGAAGAACATTCTCCGTTTTTCCCGAATTTAACTAAAACGTTCTCCGTTCTTGTTTGTTCAAGTTTTGCTTTTCATGTTGATTTATTCTTGCTTTACTTGGATCCTATCTTGGATTAATACACTCAACCACACATTGTAAATACCAAAACACTTATAATCATAATTATAGGTCTTAATTAACTTTTGTTTAGTTATCATAAAAACATTAATTTGAGATTTTGTCTCAACAATATTAAGAAGCCTAACATAGAAGTACACATATATTTTCAAATTAAAGAGCTACCAAAAATTCTAAATAGTCTCCTTTGTTTTCACTAAAAATCCAAAACAATTCTAACAAAATGAGGAATAAAACTAAGTTCATAAAATAAGCAAATGTTTTCTCTTAAAACTCATGCAACTTGAAAGTAATATGAACTAAAATACCTCACATCTTATAAGTTAGATTCTTGCATCACCAAATCTATATTACACTATGTTACCTTTTCGTTGTGGCGGACAGTATGTTGTTACTCCTCCGCTCTTTCTACGAGTTTTGTGCTAAGGCACATTGCTCATAAGTCTTGTACATTGTTCTTCCCCGCTCTTTTTACGGGTGATATACTTGGTCTTCTCTTAAGGTTAACCATGAAACTACGAGAACTTCGCATGTAGGCTACATTATCTCTTCATTGCAGCAAACGAAAACTATAGAAACCACAATAAAAAATCTAAACATAGTATCGTCATTATTATACAAATGTTCAGAAAAGTTAATAATTCATTATCATTCAAATCAAATCTTTAAAATAAGATAATAAAATTTCAAATAAAATAGAAGAATAATTATCTTTAGAATAATAGATTTCTCCCAAAAAAAAATCCAACTTAGAAAATTTGGCACAAGGAAAATTATCTATTCACTATGAGAGATCAACTTGGTGTCTATCAAGGCAGGGGCCACTGAAACAATTTCCGTTGAATCCGAACATCAAACAATAATCTTAACCCTTATGATCTATTAAAGGTCATACTAACAACATGCAATAGAATTTAACATAATTCCCAATTTTTTAGATTTAGGAATTTTAAGAGACCCATATAGATTTAATATCATGCTACTCTATATTATTTTCCACTACTCATCCAAGCTAAATATCATCTATAAATTTCAAGAATTATAGAGTGTTAAATCTAAGAACACCAAGGAGCATACTCTGCACCAATGAGTATTTTTCTTCTCAATTAATCATTCTCAAACTTGAGTTCAGATACAATGGGTATAGACAATATGATAAAACTTTGAAGAAATAAGGTAGAAAGAGCAATGAGAAAAGGTTGAATAAAAGGAGAGGAAGTGAGGCAAAAAAAAAAGGAAATTTAAAAAAGAAAAACAAATAAGGTTATGAGAGAGATGGAGAGGAAGTGGGAGGGAGAGTTGTGTTTTCTAAAAACTAAAATGAGGGGGTTGAGTTGTTTAGTAGTAAAAGTGATTATGTCCCATGATAAAACTTAGCTTACCTTTGTCAAATCTTAAAATATCCTTCATTGGAGAAACATGTAGAAACACATACACATATTCTCCGATACAAAATTCAAGAGGTTGACGTCTTTGATCAACATAAGATTTTTGTCTACTTTGAGTAGTAACTAAACAATCTTTAATTGATTTGTCTATGTCAATGGCCTCTTGAATCAAATTTAACCCTAAAGTTTATAATCTCCTAGTTCAAACCATACAATTGGTGATCTAGAATGTCACTATATAACTTTTAGCATAAGTAAACTCCATTAGTGGTAAATATTGATCCCAACTTCCTCCAAAATTTAACACACAAGCACGAAGTATATCTTCCAAAATTTGAATTGTTCTTTTAGATTGACTATCTGTTTATAGGTGAAAACGAGTGGTCAAATCCAATCGAGTTCCTAAAGTTGTTTGAAAGGATCTCCAAAAATGAGTTGTAAATTAAGGTCCACAATCAGATACTATAGATAATTGTACACCATGCAAAGACACATTTTTTAATATAAAGCTTAGCATATTAAGTTGTTGAATAGGTAGTTTTCACAGACAAGAAGTATGTAGACTTTGTAAACCGATTCACTATCACTGAAGTTGAGTCAAAATCTCCTAAGGTTTTAGGTAACCAAGTCAAAAGTCCATAGTGATCCTTTTCCATTTCCATTTTATTATCTCAATCCTTTGAAATAAACCTATAGGTTTTTTATGCTTTGTCTTAACTTGTTGGCATATCAAATACTTAGATACAAATTCAGCTACATCTTTCTTCATTCCTTCCCACCAATAAATTTCCTTTAAATCTTAGTACTTCATAGTAAACCTTGGGTGGATGGTATATGAGGATTGGTGGCCTTCCTCTAAAATTTTCTTCTTTAATTTTTCAATATTAGGTAAACATAAATGAGTGCAAAAACGTAAAATTCTCTTAGAATCAATTTTAAGTTTATAAGCTTTGCTTATTTTGATATAGTCAATAACCTTTTTCAAATGAGGATATGTATCTTGAGTAGTTTTAATGTTTTCCACCAAAGGTGAACGAACATGACCGTGAGCTAAAAGTGACTCACTATTTGTGGTCCCAAACTATATTCCACTAGCGACAAGATTATGAAATTCCTTCAATATTGGCCTCTTGATTTCTGTTATGTGTGCAAGGCCACCATTGATTTTCTACTTAATGCATTATCAACCACATTTTCCTTTCTAGGATGATATATGATTGTACAATCATAATCTTTCAAAAGCTCCATCCACCGCCTTTGTCTCAAATTCAAATCCTTTAGCTAAAAAAATTACCTAAGGCTCTAATGATCAATGTACATCTCAAAATTCTCACCGTATAAGTAATACCTCTAAATTTTAAGAGCAAAAATCACTATTGCCATTTCTAGATCATGTGTAGAATAATTTTGTTCATACTTCTTAAGTTGTCTCAAAGCACAAACAATCACTTTCCATGTTGCATCAATACAAATTCAAGACCAACTCTAGAAGCATCACAATAAACTACATAACATCCACCACTTAAGAGTAAAGCTTAAATTGGAGCATATGTCAAACAATCCTTTAGTTGTTAGAAACTATGTCACACGAATCATCCTACTGAAAAGAAATAAGCTTTTATGTCAACCTAGTTAAAAGAGCTACAAGCTTGAAAAATCCTTGATGAAACGGCGATAATATTTGGTAAGATCGAGGAAACCATGAACCTCTACTACATATATAGGTCTAGACCAATTATGAATTTCTTCCATTTTTTTTAGATCCGCACTTACCTCATCTTTAGAACATGACCTAAGAAAACCATATTGTCTAGCCAAAACTCACATTTAGAAAACTTTTCATATAATTTATGTTTTCTCAAGGTTTCCAAAGGTAACATCAAGTGTTGCTCATGTTCCTCTTTACTCTTGCAATAGAATAAAATGTCATCGATAAAGACCACAAAAATCTATCCAAGAACAATTTGAAAACTCGATTAATTATATCCATAAAAGATGCAGGAACAGTAGTGAGTCCAAAGGACATAATCAAAAACTCATAATGACCATAACTAGTGTAAAATTATGTTTTAGAAATATCTTTACCCTAAATTTTTAATTGATGGTACCCCAAGTGCAAATCAATCTTTGAAAAGCAATAAGATCCTTGGAGATGATCAAATAAGTCATCTATACGAAGTAAATGGTATTTATTCAATTATTGATATTCAATGCACAATTGAAGTGAACCATTTTTCTTCTTAACAAACAAAATTGGTGCACCATATGGAAAGCAACAGGGGAAAATAAAACCTTTTTTCAAGAGATCTTGTAATTGATATTTCAACTCCTTAAGTTCAGCTAGAGTCATCTGATATGAGGATACTGATATTAGTTAGGTGTCTGAGAGCAATTCAATCCCAAACTTTATATCCCTATCTTGCAGTAAACTAGCCAATTCTTTAGGAAAGACATATATACTATGGGAACATGTCTAAGTTCTTTAGGTATATAACTAACATCTCTTATCATTGTTAGGTATGAAAACAACTTTTCCGCAACAACCAATGAGTTTTTTTTGCTGTGATTAAGTTGCGTGTTGACAAATTTGGGTCACCTCAAAACATGAAAGGTTATTCGCTTGGTATATTAAACTTTACCACCTTATTGTAACAGTCCAATGTCGCATAACTAGAAGCCAACCAATCCATGCTTAATATCACATCAAAATCTATCTTATTAAACTCGAATAAGTTTGCTCGTAAACAATATCAAAATAAAAATGTGAAATGTTTGTTTATTCTTTCTAAAAGAAGTATATATTCATTTTCATATAGAAAAAGCTAAAGGTACCTTCAATTTTGACAATATCACTAATGCCGAAAAATACTTGGAAAAACAAAGAGTTGTAGAGTACAAATAATAAAATTAAAATTCAATTATCAAGAATCCAACATTAAACAACTAAATTAAAAAATATATATTTATTTTCATCTCTCACAAATAAAATGACTATACTTTCATTCACTACAAGAAAAGAAGGAATTTGTGAGGGCCAAAAGCCCTCACAAAGGATAAATAGCAGCCATAAAGGGCTATTTGTGGCGGCCTTAGGCAGCCACAAATAAGCTGGTCACAAACTTTTGTGAGGGCTTTTGCAGCCACAAAGTTTGTAAAACACGTTGCCATTTGTGAGGGCCTTTGCAGCCACAAAATCCTGCCTTTGTGAGGGCCTTTGTAGCCACAAAAACTGCCTTTGTGAGGGCACAGGCCGCCACAAAGGACAGACTGATTTTAAAAAATTCAGCCTTTGTGAGGGTCCAGGCTGCCACAAAATTCCTCCCTTGTGAGGGTTTAGGCTGCCCCAAAGTATCATCCAGATTAAAAAATAAATATTTTGTGAGGGCTTAGGCTGCCACAAAATATTGCGTATATTAAAAAATTAATTTTTTAAATTCAAAATTAATACTGTATTATAATATTATATATAATAAATTAATATAAATATAAATTTAAAATTTAAATTAAAATTATAATTAAATTAAAATTTAAATTAAAATTATAATTAAATTAAAATTTAAATTAAATTTAAAATATAATATCATTATAAATTAAATTTAATATATAATAAACTAATCTGAATATAATTAAAAATTTAAATTAAATTTAAAATAAAAAATTTAAATTATAATTATAATTAAAGATTAATTTAAATTACAAATAAATTAAAATTAAATTAAAATTTATATAAAATTAAATATTAAAATTAAAATAAATATTATATATAAAAATATAATATTAATAATGATTAAAGTAATTACCACCAAACCAAATAAAACATGCATTCCAAAATTAACAAATAATGTCTTACAAACCCAAAATTTATAAATAATGTCTTACAAACCCAAAATTAAACACAATAATTAACTAGGACATCATAATTAATATGTGTTCATACAACCCAAAAATAAATTATGAAATTATTTAAATGACATCAATCCTCATAATAATTCCTCTGATCAGCTCCACTCCCACCATCATTATTTCCTGCAATGTTACCCGACGAAAGAAGTCCCTCAAAAGTATTATGAATTTGTGTTGGAGGAGACATCATGGTTTGAAATTGAATTTCATCTTCAATGGCACCACCACTAGTCAAAGGAGGAGCCCTAGCTGGTTGAGGTTGATTTAAATCTGGTCTGATCAAGCCAGCTGTTGGCATAGTTGGTCGGTATGCAGTATGATGATCTGGTTGAGGTTGAGGAAGTTGATGTGAAGATGACGGAGCATACTGATAGTTATGAACATATTGTTGTTGCTGAAACATTGGTTGCTGCTGTTGCTGGAAGGTAGAGTTCGGAGGATCCTGGTGTTGCTGTTGGAAATTTGGAGGCGGTTGCTGCTGCTGGGAGTATTGAGAGTAATTTTGTTGCTGCTGGAAAAGTGGTTGTTGATGCAAGTATTGAGATCGAGGTGGGACTGCTGATGAAACACAGGAGGAAATGAAAATTGTTGTTGTTGAAATTGTTGTTGCTGCTGAAACTGATGTTGCTGCTCTTGACAGGTGTTGCGTCTAGCATCATTTTAGTCATCAAATCCAAAGCTAAATCAGGAACATGAAATTGAGACTTTTGACATAATAGTCTAATACACATTGATAACTTTGAGTTTGGAGAACCTGCAAACAACGGTTTATTTGTCTCTTTCAAAAGACCATAAAATCTCTGAGCTTCTTCATTGGGAAGTCCATCGGTATCGTCATATTGATCTTCATTTAATGACAAATTAACCGCAATAGCATCCGAGATCATATCATTCATCGCCTCAAAGTGTTGATAGTTATAATAATCTATACCTAACATGTTAGTACTACTTGAAGGACCTATGTTATAATTCTCCACAGATGTACTAGTATTAGTTCAAATCCAGTAGTTAGACATAAATCTATCTGCATACAAATGCACTCTTATTTCATCTTCACTTTTAAACCATCTACATCGACATAAACAACATGGACATCTCATTCCCCCTTCATCTTCGACAATTTTTTGTACTCTCGCAAAATTGAGAAAGTCTTCAACCTTGTTAGCAAAACATTGTTTAAGACCATTTCTTCCAGGAAAATTCCTATCGTACATCCAACTACGGTCTAAATCCATATATATATATATATATATATATATATATATGTGTGTGTGTGTGTGTGTGTGTGTGTGTTTATTCTGAAAATTAAATAAATATATAAATTATGTGCATATATATATCGATGTTTTATATATTAATTGCTTTATTTTTCAAAAGCATTATATATAAATTTTGACATACAATTTATATGTCAATTAGGGGAGCATGCATTTGCAAATAATATAATAAATTATTATCAATACAATAATTATATAAACCAAAATAAAATTTTAAATTATATTTTTTTAATAATCAAGACTAACAAAAAATATCAATACTAACAAAAAA
>JBBPBR010000003.1:30045672-30058195 GCA_037974775.1 Cicer pinnatifidum | reverse complement strand
AACTTTTATATATAAAGATGATAACTATGCTAGAATTTTATAATTTACATTTAGATAATCGTCTTCTATCTCTAATATACAAACTCAACTATACTAGAAATAGATTATATATTATTTGTAGAAAAAACTATATTTAATATAGGTAGAGCATTCTTTGAACCTAAATTTATGTCTAAATATTTTCGATCATTAAATTTATTTGCTTAAATTTTTATTAAATATTTCTTTTCATTAAATTTAATAATAAATTATAGGTAAGACCCATTACAAAGTGAAGTTTTTGTCATTGAACAAACATCCCTTAACTTATTATTAACCACTAACATTTATCTGTAAAAGAATATTATTATTTTTTTTTTATTTTTTATTTTTACAAATTCTCGTCATCGGAGGTAAATCTATTTGAAACACGTTTGCAACTAAATGTGGATATTTTTTTCCGTAGAAATTCAACCCAATTTTATTGTGTTGTGGGAGTCTAACTCATTTTGTTAGACCCAACTTTTTTTAAAAAATAATATTATTTATAATAATCATTCTAATAATATTTATTTCTCTTTGTCTAGATAAATCGCAAGCCATTAATTACATTTATTTTATATGTTGACGTTATAACTTGAAGTGGACATTATTACCTTACAAAAAAATAACTAAAAAATTAACGATTAATTTAATATGAGCAAACATAATAAGTCCCTAAAATTTGTTGGTATCGACATGATAAAAAGATATGAAACAATAGGAAGTTTTCAGAAAATTTAGTGAAGTAGTAATGAAATTTAAAAGGGAGACAAAGAATATTAGTTTATGTCATTCTTATATCTACACAAATATATAAAAATAATTAAAACATTTTTTAACAAAGATAGATTACAACAATCTTGTTTCTTTTGGTCTCTCTTGAATGTACAGTTATTTCATTTTGTTACTGATTCTAGAAATTTATGATGTCATTAAGCTTTAATTTTTTTAATTTTAGACTTCCTTCTTGATATTCTGTTTCTAATGTTAATCTGTATAAGAATCACTAAAGTATTTAAATTAGTCAACGAAATAAATATCACTAAAAAATACAATTTATTATCAAAATGGTTAATGGACGTTATAACATTACATCAATGATTAAACTGACTAACATTTTGATGATTCAATAACTAATTTGACTCATATTTTGATGATTCGATGACTAATTTGATTTTTTTGGTGAGTCAAAAACCAAAATGTGGTTTACCTATTTTTAATTTAAAGAACTTTTACCAACTCATCACCAACAATTTCCTGCATATTATCACTCACTTTAGTTTCAATCATAACATATATTCAACAAAACAATTTAATAAAGCCTTCAATATTCATTTTGTTGGACATGATAGATAGTTAAACAAGTTAATACCAATTTCTTACAGTTGATAGTTATGCAAAATATGTCATGAATTTGAATATACAACATCCTACTTCAATTACACCTAGTTTAACCGTATAATGTTATTCCTTTAAACTATTTTACACAAATTTATATTCCGTCTTTTTGTTGCACAAAATCTTAAATATATGCTAATTTAATATGAGAACAACATATTACAAAGAATACAACATATTCATATATAGTAGAAAAAAGCGTCAATTACTCAATTTTCAAAGTTACCATAATACAAAGGGGTAACAAAAAGTCCTGTCAACCAATACTAGCTAGGCTATACAACCAATACATCAACGGCACAATCAAAGAAAATGCAAACTGCTACCTATTGCTAAGTACTAACAGTAATTTTATGGTGTATCGAGGACCAAACCCTTTTCTAATCCTTTTAAAACATGCAAGAAGCATGTAAAAAAAGTAGGCCAAAAGTGGTTAAATAAAAAATACATGAATATACCTTGTCTTCCACTACAAACCATAGTCTTAATGAGTAGTTCAACAACATGCAGAAACAAGTTAACCTTCAAGGTTTACTGAGATAACTTTTTCTACTTATTTCTAATTAGTTGTCCTCTCATTCAAATCGTCTTAACCACCAAAACTTCTCTACTAATTAAGCCTTCTCTGCTAAAAATTGCCTGAGATAGACTTGACAAGCAACACGACTTTAAAGTGGAAGAAAGTACCACATAAATCAGTAGGTGACATTCCCAAAGTCACTGAAGTGTATCAACTCATGCTGAACATAGATGCTATAAAGTTGGTAGTTGCATACATCTCTAAGTTAAAGAGCATAAAAGCTTTATTTTTAACATTCTGTAAACAATTTGGAGCTATCAGGAAAGCTAGTAAACAAATTTAAATGTTCTACAGATGTGTTAGTTGTATGATTCCACGAAAATAACTTATCCATCATACTCCAGAGTACAGAGTCCACCAAATTTTAAAGCTAGCAAAAACTGTGAAATATGATTATTTAGCAATTACTCAGCAATTTAAATAACATAGCTGTTTTCTGTGTCTATACAACTTTTAAATGGCATATCAGTAACATTAATGGAAGAGTGTTTTCATACATGTAGAGAGGGAAGGATGTTTGAGAAAGGAAACATAATTAACAGCTAATATAACATATATTGTTCGATGGAATTTGAATAAAATAAATGGGCTTCTACTAATATGTAGCATTGAATGTATTGTTGCCAGATTGAATCAAGAAGGCTTGACATAAGTGTTGTCCTCTCTAAACTTCGCAATTTGACTTCGAATCATTAGCTCGACATGTGGTTGAACAAACATGTGAGTACTATCCAAAATATGTATTATGAACTTGTCAGATGCAGGCAGAGAAGCATTCATATTGATGATATATTGAGCCATAGGTATGTCACTACACAACAAAAGAAATGCAAAACTCAAAGAACAGAAAAAAAAAAAAAACAGTATATTATGATGTCTACTCTTACTACTGCTACAAATTAGACGCCACTAAAGATCAAGTCAGTGACTTTATAGAAATTGTGACTGCTATTTACATAAATTCAATTATCAATAACCAGAAAAGCTTGAAAAATTCTGAACCAAATATGAAGAAACCGTTACTTGGCTCTTTCCAACAAAGAACGAAAGGAAAATCGGTCCTTAAATTATTTTATATGTTAGTCTAGTTCAGCCACGTAAATTGAATGTTGGGAGGTAAACAACCAACAAGAGAGTAAACTCAATGTCACAGTAATAAATATGTTATGATTGATGCATAATTAGTCAGGACAAAATATGATAAAAAATACAATTAGCGGAGTGAAAATTGGAATAGCTCCTATTGTAGGAAAGATGGTAGAGTGTTGTTTTGGATGGTTTAGGTATGTGTGGAGAAGTCATTTAGATGTTGCCATAAGGAGGATAGTTCAATAGTTAGGGATAAAGGGAGTCAAAGTGTAGACCTAACTATTATAATAGATTCAGAGGTAAATAAATATGTTTTTAGACTTAATACATGATAGGTTATTTTGACTTCATTTTATCCATGTAATTGAGCTCACAAGGAGAGAAAAAAATTGGTTGCTGTTGTTTTGATAGAACAAGTCTCACGCGTTTATATCGTGATATCTTCACACACCCTTCCTATCTCTTGAAGTCCTAAACTAATACCTCCCACAATTTTTGGGTTCATTTCTTACAGCAATCCTTTCAATCTAAACAAGAGTTCAGTGGTATTGAGACATTGACAATTTGACATGTTTAAATTGTGACTGTTCAACTGAAGATAGGCTCGTATAGAGTTACTTAATCAGAAAGTGTGTGTGTGTGAAACAAGCTAACTTTTGCTTTACATAGAGTTATTAAGGCATGTTTTAAATTTTTTCTTATTTCTTCCATCTCAACAACTCTTAATATTCATAACTGTGATTGTAGTAAAGGTTCACTTTTGAAGATGGTCTAAACTTTAAGATATTAATGAGATTATTCCATATAAAAATTGATTAGTGAGGAACAAAAATTTCAGCTTTTGTCCACTCTCTTTTTGTCCAGTCCCCTGACCAGTTCTGAAATCAAACTGGAGTTGTGCTGTCCAGTCCCTTATTTTTCAGCAAATCAAACGCGCCCAAAGGGAACTTCCTTAGGACAGTTCCAAAACCATAGTGATCTTGTAAAAGAAAGAGTATAAAATGATGTATTCCTACTACAACAAATTAGATGCCACTAAAGATCAAGTTAATAACTATTTTTATGTGGAAAGAAAATTTTACTACTGTTTACATATTAAATTGTCAATAAACAAATGAGACTTTAAAAATAAAAGGAAAATCAGGCAGATCCAAAAATTGCAAAACAACTTGTGAGAAATCACTTATTAATTAATTTATTTTATAAACAAGCTAGCAAAATGCTTTAAAGTTTTGAAATTCAGTATTCAGCACAAATTTATTCTTTCAAAACAATGAAGGCTTAAAAATGAAATAAAAGAGTGAATGTTACGAACCAGGAAATAAAGACGCCTTTAGTTGCATTAACCATGATCAGGACCAGTCCTAAGATATTTGGAGCCTGGGGAACTATAAAAATGAAACCTTGTGATCATTATAATCATTTGCAAGTCACAATTTCAAGGCTACGGTGCAAAAACTACATGAAAAACAATCTCAAATAAGAGAAAAAATGCAAGTCACAATTTTTGAAAAAAAAACCCTTCTCCTCCTTCACAAAATAGGCACAATGTTTGAAACAAATCAACATAATAGAAGAACAATAATTCAATGAAACAACACAACAACAAAAAATCAAAACAAAACTAAATGTTCAAAATAAGAATCAAAACAACCATTGAAACACCATAAAAGAAGAATAAATGAAAGAAAAAATTTGGTAAAGATGAATCGAAACGAACCAGAACTAAACGATTGAGAAAGAAGGAAGGACGGTTGCCGGAAAACGCTGCCAGAAGGTTGGTGGTCTTGGGTGATGGCAAAGTCAGGATGGGTTTGGGGTTTTGGGTGAAAGGATAGATGGAAGAGACTAAAGATACAAAAACCTATTTATATGGTTTTTAGTTGTAATCACTCTTTAAAACATTATCATTCTATTGGCGGATCTTCTGACAGGGTCCACGGCATCCCCTGATTTTCTTTTTATAAATAATAACATAGATTAATAAAATAACATTAATATATTATTAAAATAGAAAAACTTACCTCACCTATTTTCCTTTATTTTGTTTATATTTTCTACATTTTTACTTTTTTTATTTAAATAATTTTTCTATAAGAATATAATAAAAAAACAATAATCTTTTTATCTTTACCCAATGTAAAAAATTATTCAATTGTTATTAAATAACATTACATGTCTTTAATCATATTAGAAATTATGCAGAGATAAAATATAATAAATTAATTCAACAAACTCTATATATATATAGATAAAAAAAAATGATAAAGTGGATATATTTTATTTGAAGGAATTGTGTGATTTTCTAAAAACTTGTGCCAATTGCATGACGCATAAAAATTGTGACTTGTAAAAATTGTAAACCCTTTGAAAATTGAAATCTTAACTTTTTTAATTTATCGACTATGTACGAATCGCGTGAGACTCTACAAAAAACTATATAACTTTTATAAATTTTAATTATAATAGTTTAGTTAATACTTGTAGCTCACCCGATATTTTTTTTCAAGATCCGCCACTGATTCTATACATTATATATCAATAGTTAACGTGTAAAAGTTTGTTATTAGGTGAGTTGCTAACTAGTGTTAGATTTGTATGTTAGAGATTAATTAGTCTGATAATTTATTTATTTATTTTATTAATATAAATTTTAATAAATAGAGAACAAATTAAATACATATATAATAAAAGAGAGATACATAAATGGAGAGGAGAGAGTCTCCTTCCTTTTCAGAGAAATGCTACATGAGCGCGTTGAGCCTAATTTTGTGACTATTGCGAGTGTTCTTCCTCTTTGCGCCCGAATAGCAAATCTACAACATGGTAAAGAGTTTCATTGCTACATGATGAAGCGTGAAGAACGGTTTAGTGACTATTTATTATTTTGGAACACCCTGATAGATATGTATTCAAGGTCTGGCAAAGTTTTAGAGGCCAAGAAAGTTTTTGATTCATTAAGTAGGAGAGATGAAGTTACCTATACAGTATAAACCGCCATGCTATCGGCCAAAAAAGTCAGCTTCCATCTTGTTTCTTAACCTTGATTTAATAATTTTCATTGCTGAAAAAGATCTTTCAGTTGTGGCAGTAGAAACTGGAAGAGTCATGATAAGACGAAGTAGTCTATCAATCAAGTAAAAATTTTGCGTCTTTTCAGTTGCAACCAAACATGAACACAATTCTTGGATAGTTGATAAATTATTCAAATTTAAATCTTGACGAGCATCAACCAAGAAATGTTGGAGTTGAAATTTCAAATTAATCTTTTCTTGCATGTGGAAATCCACAGGGTAATATTTTTCAACTAGAGTGCAAAATTTATCTAAATCAATCATTTTAAATCAATTCTTGCATGTTCAAATCAATTCTTTTACTCTTCTTCATTCTCACAAACTTATTTAAATCAATCAATTTAAAAATGCAACAAAACTCAAACACCTTATATGCAACAAAACTCAAACACCTTATATGCAACAAAACTCAAACACCTTATATGCAACAAAAAAACCCAAGCACTTCATATGGACATAAAATCAAACACTTTATGTGCGACAAAAAAACTCAAACACTTCATATTGACATAAAATCAAACACTTTATGTGCAACAAAAAAACTCAAACACTTTATATTGACATAAAATCAAACACCTTATGTGCAACACAAAAATTCTAATAAAAATAAGCACTAACATTTAATTGAAACTTCAAATCAAAATTCCAAACTCCAAATCAAAGCTTCAAACTCAACACTAACACTGTAAGCTTTAAATTTCATGCTAACATAAATCAAACCTAACAAAAATCAGCACTAACTAACAAAAATCAGCAATACCAAAATAGAAATTCGAACCTTTTGAGAGTTGCAGCGAACAAAGCAGTCAGGCAGAGGCGATCTGGAGAGTTGCAGCGAACAGGCCCGAGAGCGACGAACGGGCGGAACGGCCACGGAGGCAGTCAGGCAGAGGCGGCCGCCGCAGGGGAGCGATTCATGATTTGGCAGAGGAGCAGAGGTGGTCGCGCGTTTGTCGTGATTGATTCGTGAATTGATTATGGAAGAGGGAAAGAGAAAGGCTGCTGTAACTTATAAGCAAGAGGGAGAGAATCAGAGAAGAGAACAGAGAAAGAGAGAGGCTGGATGGAAGAGAGAAGAAGAGAGAAAAAATTATATTAGAATTAGGTATTCTTGTAATTTCTTAATTTTAATATGGGCATTTTAGTCATTTTACCAATAAATTTTTTTTTGCCCACAACTTTAGAGAAAACCATATTGTAATGTTATTGTTTCAGTACAGAGTAGTAAAATTAAGGAATTAGTCGAGCATACAACACAAAAGACTTTCAACAAAGATAATTGCAAGAGTCAAGTCCTTCATTTTAAAGACTCTATTTCAAAGTGGAGGATAAATCTAATCCTTTAAGAAAACATTAATACTAAAAAACATTAAATTCAATATATAGCAATTTACTTTGATCCTGTGAAATGAATGAAAATATAAGGCAAGAAATGTAAGCTACCATACAACCTTTGATTGTCGAAGAAAGTAACTGTTTTTCTATCGAACATTGTAACATGTGAAAGGATGATGCATGATACCTTGTTTGTCCTTTCACTATACAACACTTTAGACATTTGTGAGTTCTCACATCCAAGCCCTAGGACCTACAAATGCAATGTCTCATAATACAAGCCAAATTCCAACAGTGAAAGTGTCTACTGAGTGTTGAAAGAAATGTTGCCTCCTTTTTGAAGCAGTGATTGATTAATATTATATATGAATATGTACCTTCAATTTGTGCCAACAATCTTCAATCACAAATAATAAAAATTGGAAAAACACAATGTGGTATACTAAGCATGTGAAAGTTGTCTATATGCAGTCAACAAACTTGAACCATGAAACCCTTTGCTGCAACCATAAAAGGAAGAAATAAGAAATAGTTTAGGAAGGAGGGAGTATTTATCATTTCATCAACTCTATTCAGAAATGCATCCTCAGTAACATGATGATCTGATTCACTCTTTCCACGTTCATCACCTATCTTGAATTTCTTCACACTCCACATCATTACAAATACTACTATTATTTAATTTTTAAATTCTTGTTGGATACTTTTCTTATTTAAAAATTGAAGAACAAATACATTTTAACTTTTCATCTAAGCATAAGCATAAACAGCAAAGAAGATAAGAGATTTTCAAGAAGATAAAAACAATCCTCACCAGCTTTACCTTATGTCCAGCGAGCAACTTAGTGAACTATAAAAAAAATCAGCATAAATTAAGTATCAAATAACATATGCTTAGAAATCAAGTGAAGTAACAAACTTGCTAGCAATCGTTTGCAGTAAATTATTGTAATCATATGGTAACAAAATCACAAACACATCACCGGAGATGTCTTGAGGTCATGATTCATGCTAAATCGTTGAATGAACTTTTGGTGCAAAGTATAAGCTATGTTCCATATGTGAGTTTATCCAAATCAAGAAAAAATAACATCATGCCCTATTAAAAAATAACGTTGATTATTGCCTCTGTTGACTTAGACCAAGAAGTTGTACCTTGGTTTCAAATGATATAAAGATCTAATCCATTTCACAAGACAGTTAGAGGTAGATTTTGGACCTTGTGCTTATGGATCTAAATCATTGACTGAACTTTTAGTGCTAAGTATAAGCTCCATTGAATATTGTAATCAATTGTTGAATAGAGTAGTAGCTCTATTATGAGAGGGGAAACCCTTGGAGGAGAGATTTATCTCCTAGTTCTCAATAAAAGCATTCTTTCTTAGGAATCCAATTCTTGGTTTCCTAACACAAGGACTAGTTAGGGAACTGAATGTGAACATTCGGATACTACAGTAGCATCTATATTTTGCTAAATTGTCAAAATGTTCGTTTAATCAGTTGGAGAGAGCACTACTGTTCTTCTCATCAACTTGTTAACAAAAGATTCTTTTAATTGGAGTACTTCAGCTGATGCAAGCTATCACTTCTGCCCCAGTACTTGTTCTGCTTGATTTTTCTCAACTATTAATTCTAGAAACTGATGCATCGTGGACTGGTTAGGGACTGTATCGGGCCTACAGCAGAGACGTTGCTAGCTATCACCGAATCCTTGGCCAAGTTCAGAAATTATCTCTTGGGCCATAAATTTGTTATCAAGACAGATCAAAAAAAGCCTACTAGATCAGTCTCTACAAACACCATAACAACAAGCTTGATCAGATAAATTAATTTCATTGGCTACGATTCTAAAATCGAGTACAAGCCAGGAAAAGAGAACATTGCTGCTGTTGCCTTATCAAGAGTCTTCATGATGACTTGGTCTGAGCCTCAATTCCAATTCTTCAAAGAGCTAAAAGAAGGAGTGATGGCAGACCTGACTCTAAAAGAGATAGTTCAAAATGGTGCGCCATAAAGTGAAGGATGGGATGCTGTTTGTGAATGATATAGGCTGGTGATACCATCAAGTATCTATGCAAAGAAGTGTACAAAGGTATAATACATACATCAAATCTTATTCACCATGATCTTATGTTATAATATTATTCTCTAAAATATGTGTAATACTTGTTTGTAACATCCGTTACTCAGTGTATAATATAGTAAAATAAAACTATTTTTTTGATCAATTACATTTGTCAGATTCAAATAATCTACTTTTGTATCTCATAATCTTTGTTGTAAATAAAACGAATAATCTAGAAAAATCATCAGCCACCATTCATGGCCTATCATATCTTATTATTGAATCAAGACATCAAAATTGTCTTTCAACAATGCTAACCTTATCGATGGAGCTCATCAATATGAATCCTACTTTGTCTCATAGGCAAGTCCAGTGAGCAACTCGGTGAACTACAAAACAAATCAACATACATTAAATTGCAGTTTTATAGCGGTACTATAACAATGTTGTGTAGCGGCATTTGAACAAACTTCTAGCGTAGATAAAGGATTCATCCTCATGTTAACCTAAGAATGTCTAAAATAATTGTATGGAGATGCAATGCAAGAGTATTATGCCAAATGAAATATCGAGTGTTGCATTATATAGTCCAGACTTCCAATCTAGTATATTGTATGTCATGCGGCTAACACTTGATTCTAAACATTCACATCATAAAAATAATAATATTTTTACGGTAATAATTTTATTCCTTTCGTCTACTGCACTCCACCTATGATATCATTATCAAACATACATTGGGAAGTGTTTACTTTAGGTTGACAAAAGAGCCACTAATTTTATGATCAAATGAAACCATAGAAACAAAGTAACATGCCAGAAAAAGCAAAATAGCAAGCAAAGCCGGTGGACACTACTTATTCATTCCTAATTACCTCTTTAATAACATAACCTAAACTTCTTAAATCTCTTTATGTTATCTTTCTTATCTCTTTTACAATTTTTGACAAAGAATGTTAGGAAAATCAATGAAGTTAGAAAATACACAACCAAAACTACCTCCCACCAAGTATGTTCGAACAAAACTCTTTCAACAATTTTAAGGGATTCCTAACCATGTAGCTCAAGCAGGTAGTGGTTGTAATCATTCTCCTATAAAGATTAATTGTCACTTGATCAATATAATCGAGTTATATAACTCCAAATGACATTACTCTTCCTTATTGCTTCTTGGTTCGTTTCAAACATCCCTCAATACAATTTAAAATAATTCTAAAAATAAAGACCACATTGTGTTTGCTTATAAATTGCGTTTAAATATGAGCAAATTAAAACTAATAATATCAAATTTAATATCATTGCCAACATGAAGAACTATTAGTATGAATGGAAAACAATATAAAGGAACAACTCCTCGAATAGAAAGCAAAATATTTTATGATCTTGTCATATTATACCTTTAAATTGAAAACAGAAAATCGCAAGTATATGCTCAAGCAACAGAAATGAAACAATCTTTCTAAAAATGCAGAAAGTTTGTCACATGGGCAAAATGATGAGTCACATATGTAGTTCATAGAAATAATATTGCATTGCAGGGGTGGCATCGGCAAAGGCACAAATCTGATTCTCTGCCTCTAATTTATTTGTTCTATTAAAAACAAATAATAAATTTGCTAGAATGTGATTCGTGCGGTGATTTTTATAGATAATTAATCTAAATATCGTTATGCGTTTTGGTATGTGCGGAAAATGCAACTTCAGATTTGAACTTTGAACTCCTATTTGCACGAAATGCACGAAATGAGATATACACATGGACATCTATAATGGGATTGATGATAGTTTATGAAACACACATCAATAAACTTATGAAGGTCAGCATCCTTATTTCCAAAGCAAGACTATTATCCAATCTAGTATATTGTATAACATTTTTTTACACAATAGCATAAGGCTAACACTTAATATTCACATCATAAAACAATAATCTTTTTACAGTAATAGATTTTTTTTTCCTTTTGTCTAATGCACTTCACCTATAATATCATTATACAAGGACTCCAAAAAATAATTTAGAAACAAAATCAAACATACATCAGAAAATGGTTACTTTTAAGAGAAACAATTAATGCGAAAAATAAAAAATACAAAAATAATAGAACATAGAATACTTAATAACTGTAAGAATATAAGAACACTTCATAAATGTGAGAAATAATATTTTGTTACATTGTTATATTCATAATAGCATTTTACAATAAGTCTCTGCAGACATAACAATTGAATAGACTACCTAATTACATATTTGGTTCAAAAGTCTCCTTTCATCTTCTTTATCCGGAAGAAGTAAAAGAACTAATGAATGAAAAATTATTTTTACTATCTACATCAGTTTTCAAACTAACAACTGAATATATTAGCTTCAGTGGGAGAACATGCTTCAAAGATCAATGAAGATAAATCTTCTGGAAGGTCATAAAAAATGTCAGAAAGATCATAATCGCAAAATTCCTGTAAATGAATTTGGTCAGACTGTGCTTGTTACTGTTCGTGAAGTGTGTGAACAGGTTCTGGAAGGTCATAAAAAATGTCGGAAGGATCATAATCACAAAATTACTGTAAATGAATTTGGTCAGACTGTGCTTGTTCCTGTTCGTGAAGTGTGTGAACAGGTTCAAACACTACTGCTTCTCATTATTATAGTGCTCGACATTGGGCCCAAAAATAACCGGCCCAAAATAATACTACTACTATAATAATAATAATAATAATAATAATAATAATAATAATAATAATAATAATAATAATAATAATAATAATAATAATAATAATAATAATAATAATAATAATAATAATAATAATAATAATAATAATAATAATAATAATAATAATAATAATAATAATAATAATAATAATAATAATAATAATAATAATAATAATAATAATAATAATAATAATAATAATAATAATAATAATAATAATAATAATAATAATAAAGTTAAATTATATTTGTAGTCT
>JBBPBR010000003.1:30029183-30045139 GCA_037974775.1 Cicer pinnatifidum | reverse complement strand
AAAAAAAAAAAGGTCTTCCAACCCAAATTTTGAGTTCGGGAGTCGATTATGTATAAGGAAGGTATTAGCACCCACATACATCAAGTCAATCAAACACAAACAAAGAAGGAGATGAGTTTTGAAATCATGTTAATAGTATAATATAAGTAACAAGAACATGCAATCAATCATAAATAAACTATATCATTACACAAACATTATTCAAGGAAAAATATAACATTATAAAGTCAAAACCACTCAAGAAAAATCAATACATTTCACTATAACATCAAATCATCTAAGAAAATTATTATCGCTTTTGAAACACATCAATCACAACAACAATCACAAGGAAATGCAATGATATGAATGAACTTAGACTCTACTTCACAATGTGGTACCATTTTAACTCTGAAGTACTTGGTTAGGAGATTTGATACTATGCCACCACCATTCTAGTGGACGGACAATTCAAATTAGCCCTGTCTTCATAGATCCCCTCAACTCAACCCGAGACACATATACGCGACAGTCGAGGTAAACATGTGTTGCGTGGTAACTTCTGAAATTTGTAGTGCTACCTCCAAGTCACCTAAGAATTCCCCACCTGAATACCTCCAAGGTCTAACAATCTTGCCTTAAGGCTTGATAGAAAACCGTCACGATTAGTCTCATTCAGTTGTACTTCCCTGGAATCACTAGGCTTGTCAGACACTACCTATATGATAGTAAAATAATCTTCACTTCTTAAATTTTCAATATTTATTTTCTCGCCTCGTTGGCCTATGATACTCCATTAAGACCGTCATCTCAAACACAAATTGGAATCACAATTATTTCACCAACTATGGGGTTACTTCAATATTCTTATCACAAATTCACAATATCACTATCTTTAATCATATCTCATCACATAAACACATCACAAATTTATAGTATCACTATTACCAATCATACATCATCACATAGGGTTATCACAAATTTATAACATCATTATTATTAATTATACATCATCATAATCACATAAACTTATCAAAATGAATTCACTTTTTATCATCATATCACATAAACACATCTTATCAAATATATACATAAAATTCGTTTGACATCCAATATCAAAATAATATCAAATATCACACATTTAATAAAAATAAATCAAACATCACAAGAATATCAAATACCACACATTTAACGAAGTTAAATCAATTAACACCTTATAAATATTTCTATTCCATATTTTAATCTCAGAATTTCCATATTTTTAAGTTAATCAATTTATCACTCAAAGGGCTACTTCCATACGTAGCGAGCTCCGAATGAATCGTTGAGAGATACGGTTTTCCCGTTCATCTCACATTATATTATACTCATAAATTCAAACATTGTCTCACCCTTTACCTTATTTCGATGGTTTCTCACACGAATACAATTCCACGAGAAAACAGTCTTTGTTCATTGACTCTTTGTCCTTCAATCGATCTAACTCGACAATTTATGGATAAACGTTAAAAATAAATTATGAGAAGGCTCTCTAAAACTAATTTCGAAATTCGGTCAAGGAATATTACCATAAATCAGAAAACGAATCAGTAGATAATATAGTCACTTTTCACACAATCGGTTTGGTCATGGTTTCACTCAAATCGGACTTACGGTGAAGAAGAACGGTGCAAAATAACGAATTCAGTAAACAAATAAGTTGGGTATTTTAGAGAGAAATCGGAGTTGTTAAAAATATGAAAAATTATGTTTAATTGACTAGCTAAATAAATGAAACAACATTCTCAAATTTCCAGTGTCAAACGATAGGATTGTTGTTGGTTTCCTTTTGGTTTTACTGCTAACTATAAGCTTCCTTCCTTATTCTTTTATTTTATTTACAATTTAAATCCTTTACACACATGTCAAGTCCATTAGTCTCCTTTTAGATTTTACTATTACTATTACTATTTTTATATTATTTTTAAAAAAATAAAATTTCATTAATAAAACATTATTAATATTTCAAACTAATAATTTATAAAATAAAATAATTAATCTTTTAAAATACATTAATAGCCAAAACTCATATTCAGAATAATCCCTATAACAATACTTATTTTTCCAAATACTCAAATTAAAATATTACCATCATTAGAGAATAATTGAAATTATAAAATAAATAAATATAACATCAACATTTTATATTAGTTACTAAATCTTAATAAATATATATAAAATTACAATGTCATAACAAGTATATAAAAATAAAGAAAATCAAACACAATATCACTACTATCTCAAAATAATTATTTATAAAAAAAATAACTAAAAATAGAAAATAGTTATAAATAATTGAAATAGAACTACGTGCATACTAAATATCAGTCAAGCGCACATAAAAATATTACATTAATTGGATACACGTCGTATTTACACGTAAATAATTAGAATATTGAAGTAACCCCATAGTTGGTGATATAATTGCGATTCCCATTTGTGTTTGAGATTACGGTCTTAATGGAGTATCATAGGCCAACGAGGGGAGAAAATAAATATTGAAAATTTAAGAAGTGAAGATTATTTTACTATCATATAGATAGTGTCTAACAAGCCTAGTGATTTCAGGGAAGTACAACTGAATGAGGCTGATCGTGGCGGTCTGCTATCAAGCCTTAAGGCAAGATTGTTAGACCTTCGAGGTATTCGGGAGGAGAATTCCTAGGTTACTTGGAGGTAGCACTACAAATGTCGGAAGTTACCACACAACATATGTTTACCTCGACTGTCGCGTATATGTGTCTCGGGTTGAGTTGAGGGGATGTATGAAGACAAGGCCAATTTGAATTGTCCGTCCACTAGAATGGTGGTGGCATAGTATCAAGCCTCCTAACTAAGTACTTCAGAGTTAGAATGGTACCACATTGTGAAGTAGAGTCTAAGCTTATTTATATCATTGCATTTCCTTGTAATTATTGTTGTGATTGATGTGTTTCAAAAGCGATAATAATTTTCTTAGATGATTTGATGTTATAGTGAAATGTAATGATTTTTCTTAACTGGTTTTAACTTTATAATGTTATATTTTTCCTTAAAGAATGTTTGTGTAATGATATAGTTTATTTATGATTGATTGTGTGTTCTCCTTACTTATATTATACTATTAACATGATTTCAAAACTCACCTCTTTTGTTATTTGTGTTTGATTGACTTGATGTTGGTGGGTGCTAATACCTTCCTTACACATAATCGACTCCCGAACTCAAAATTTGGGTAACAATACCATTTTTTTTCTATACTTATGGGTTTTCCAATACTTTCCCTATTTTAAAATAAATTTTGGTGGCGACTCCATTGAATTCTAGAAACACTCAAATTTTAGGCCGCGACATCCATCATCTTTGTCGTTCCTCACTCGATCACCTTCACCACCACCTAGACCCACTCCTCTAGAAGAATCACAAGAAAACACATTCTTGTACTATTTGTCATCATCCCCAGACTCAAGCCCTAATCATATCGCCCTAAATCCCTTATCAATTATACTTCCCCCACTCTTCCAAGGCCCACCTCCTAATCTATGTCAATGTACCTCCACATTTACGAAAACCATCTTCCAAACCTAATGCCGCCCAAAGAAGGTCCATGCGCGTTTCAGCCAAAATAGGGACGTCTAAAGCTAAATGTACCGACCTCATTATATACACCATCTTTGATAGTGACGACTTCGAGTACGACGTTCCCACTAAACCTTCTCAAACATTTTCTCAAATTGAGCTTTCTAAATTGACTCCCCCAAATCAGAAAAAGAAACTCACCAAAGAAATTTTTTCCTCTTCAAAACCCTCATCCTCCTCTCCAAAAATAACTTCTTCGAAACCCCCCAACTTTAAAAACGAAAACCACTCTAAATTTATCTCAATACCTGGCCAAGAAAAAATTGAAAAATCCCCCTAAACCTAAAAAAAAATGACTATCCTCGAACCAAAACACAAGAACGTTCCATTCAAAAATTGTTTCTCCTGAACGTTCTCTATCCAAATCCCCTTCACTATAACGTTATCCACAAAATATTGGCCCTCCAAAATGTTCTTCCCCCATCATTGAATCCAATCCCACCCCATCTTGTCCCAAACTCCGAATTCCATCCCTCATTCCTTCCAAACTTTAAAATATGTACACATAGAAATGGGCTAAAAAATCCATTGGTATTGGTAGAGTGTTTATTCTTGACAATCTCAAACTTGAAGGCAACTCTATAAAACACCACACTGATGCCCTATGTTTGACTCCATTCCTTCAAATATCTGAGTGTTTTTATCTTGATGTGGTAAGGGCTTCTTATTGCAAAACCCAAACCTTTGGTGATAAATCTCCTCTCATGTCCAATATAAAAGTCATTGGATAAGATTGACTCATGGTATCCTTGCTTCTATTATCGAACTCCAAATTGATGGTCTTGCTATTTTTGGAAAGAACTGGTACTCAGTTCTGAACCTTAACAAGAAGGAAGTCCTCTCTGATATGTTTCATCCTTGCTCAAAAAATTACCTCTCCACATCCCTCAAGCCCCTTTCCAAAGTATTCAATAGCATTAGTCAACACTTCATTCTACCTTATTGTAGGAGTCACGAATACGTCTCCGGTAATGATGTAGTGGTCATCTATCACCTCCTCCATTGCAAGAGAACTTATCGTCCTCACATAATCATTCAGAAGATGATCACTGCCACCAACAAGGATTATATGAGAAACATTGTCCCTTATGACATGGTTCTCTAAAAAATCTTTAGGTATTTCAATATTCCTTTGTCCTCTGAAACATCTATTTTAAAGTTATCCATGTTTTCTTCCAAAATATTTCCCACATGAAAAAAATATTCATTTGGTCAGAACATTCGAAAATCAATGTTTCCCTCCACCATAAATAAACGCAAACGCTCAGCCAAACAATATTTTTGCGGCCTCTATTGCTCCAGAAGATACTCCACCAAATCCAAACACCACTACTACTCTAGAACATTCTCAAACACATCCCAACATCACTACTGCTCAAGAACAATCTCCATATTGTAGAACTCCCAATGTTGCCCCTTAAGAATGTTCTTCACCTCTACCAACCTTTCTCCCTTCTCCCTCCATTCCACATAGCCTACCCCTATCATTTGACCATACACCCACTGAGGTTCCTGCTTTCCAGCACCACTACAATCCACTTCTTCAGAGTGACATGTGCTCTCAACTCCCCTTCCATCCTACTTCAATCATGTCACCTACCATCGTCTCCCCTAAAAAAACTAGTTCTTCCATCTTTGGAATAAGTCAATTTTTGGTTTTTCTTGACACTCCTAGTTCATCTGTACATGGTCCCAAATCCCCATCATATGGCTTTCCTCCCATTGCCTCTTCTTTTGCTACCTTATCATCCTTCTACACTGCCACTGCCCCCAATCAAGGCACTATCCCATCTACTCCTAAGGATGATTCCCAACGCCTTACCAAACGTCCCAAAGTTTAGAGTGACTCAGCCAACTAAACAATCATGGTTGCTCTCCAAACCATCATGGCACAACAGATATATAAGGATAAAGAGTATGCCCTTCTACGGGATTGGATGACAACTCAACTTGCCCCCAAACTCGAGGTTGATCCTCCTCAACTGAATCATCCTCCTCATCCCTTCAAAGCTAATCCAAATCCATCTTTATCTTCATCATTTGGGGGATCTTCTCCGTCTTTTTCTAACTAGGAATCATATGCTATTTTTCTCTTATTACTTTTTGCTTTGGCAACGGGGGAGAATTACTTTAGAATTTATTGTATTCAAATATGTATTCAAAAGTCCTTTTGTAAATTGAACTTCTATAGTTTTTGCTTTTTGAACCATGTGTATAACTATCTCTATATTAATGCATCAATGATATTATATGTTGGTTCAAAAATTGTTTGCACATTATGAGAGGGGAGATTTTAAGCTCTTCATGATTAAAATTAGAATCAAAATTAAAATTTAAACTAACATGTTTGTCATCATCAAACAAAAGTGCTTTGATGTAAACAAACAAAAGTTAAATAAAATTTCTAATTATGATTCTAAATAATATGTTGATTTAACATGTGTTTTTGAGTGTGATAATCAAATATAGGTACTAAGTATTACAAGAAAAATCACATTAAAAGGAAGCAAAAATATAGAAACAGAACGAATAATGTTCTTGACATAAGTCTAAAAAACGAA
The DNA here is from genome assembly GCA_037974775.1 of Cicer pinnatifidum. Lineage (NCBI taxonomy): Eukaryota > Viridiplantae > Streptophyta > Magnoliopsida > Fabales > Fabaceae > Cicer > Cicer pinnatifidum. The sequence goes on along the minus strand of JBBPBR010000003.1, from coordinate 30,038,942 downwards.
TAGCGTTCTCAATAGGTCTAAAATAACAAGAATGATGATATCCTCTGTTAAGTGTTGAGCTTTCTCAAATTCTGACAAAACTCTTTAAATCATTATCGTGTAAACTCAAGACTAAGTGTGGAATATAGCTTGAATAGTTTGTAGAAAATCCTTTTATGGTTAAAAGGTGAAGTGTAAAAAAACCTCTCTAAAGATTGAAAGGTAACTTGTGGAAATCTTTTGTGAGCTGAAAGGTAGTGTTATGTAAAGCCAAATCCAAAGCCTAAGCCTAAGCCTTACAAATCAAGGTGAAGCCTAAACCTTTATTACTAAATAGGCCAGACCAGGCAAGATCATAAGTAGGCCAGACCATAGGCCTCTGACGGACAACCTAGCCTATTCTTATCCCTAATTGACGCTCTATGTCACATTTATTCAATAGACCCCACTCCACAAATATATTTATTATTATAATCTACCCTTATACTACAAAAAGGAATACAAATAGAGATAGAGGGTTGCTTTTCAAAGGATGACTTATATGTTGATTAAAATAGACACAAAACTAGGACCGTGATAATTCTTAAATTTCACTATCTAAGGAATTTGGAATTGTGATAATTCTAAAATGTATCACAAAGTCTAGATATTCCCACATGACTGAGTCATATGTTTTTTTTTAATAAAAATTAGCCTTTAAAATTAATGACTCTCTTATTCACCTTTGAGTCACTTATCAACTCATTGGCTATAAGAATCTTATCTAAAATATGCATACCTTTTATGAACACAAATTGGGACTCTAATATCACCTTCTCCATGTATTGTTTTAGTGTATTCTCTAGAATTTCTTAGAAGACTTTATAGATGCATCTTATAAGTGCAAAAGAGTTTAACTCATTAATCTTTTGTGCATATAACTATTTAGGAGTAGTCTAATAAAGTTATTTGCTCATTTGACAAGCCTTCCATTTGAGTGGAATTTTACTAAATATTTCATTAAGCCTTCTTTAAGATCATCTCAAAACTCTTTCAAAAATGCAAATTTAATTCCATTTAGGCATGCGATTTTAGACCTATCACAACCCCAAATTTATTTTTTGACTTCCTCTTCGTTACAGGCCTTGAATCATGTTGTCTTTGTCATTGGTGCTCATTCTTTTGAAAACCATACCTTTAAAGATAAGGCTGACAACTCCTTTTGTATTACTTGATAATAGAGGAAAGGAAAAATATTGAATAAATTATTTCTTATTGAGTTAATGAACGATGAAATAAAAAAAAACAACAACAAACTTATATATTAGGGTTGACAAAGAAGAAGTATTTAAAAACTAATCTTTTATCTTAAAGGAAAATAATTGAATACAATTATTATACTAGCTAGAGGAAAAGAACAATCAACAAACTAGTGTGGCTAGTATCCCCTCAAGTTGGGGAATATATGCAATTTAAGTCCCACTTGATAATGAATGTATGAAATAGTGAAGGATCCAAGCCTTAGTAAATATATATGCGAGCTGAAGAAACAGGAATCAGATGAAATAATTTTTGTTGGAATTTTTCTAAGAAAAATGTGCCAAGCAAGCTCAATATGCTTGGTGCATTCTGAAAAGGAAGAGTTTAAAGCTTTTGCTTGGTGCATTTTGAAAGGAAGAGTTTAAAGCTATTTATTGTGCAGTATGACTATAATAGTAAAGTAGAACTGAATCAACTAGTGGAATTTTGAAGTCTTCAATAAGGTAGGTAAACTATTAGATTTCTCAAACCTTGGGTGTCATTGATAGTATTTTTCCTCGAATGAAGACTTGGAAATAATTGTTTTTTTTTTTACTTCCATGAAACAACAAAATCAACCAAAAAAAATACATAACCATTAACAAGTTTTTTAGTATGCGAACATGTATTCTTTTCAAAATCACAAAATCTTTAGTTGAAGAGGTGAAGAAGAAGGTTACATGGTTCCTTGAATTGCAGCATCATCATGATGAATTTATGTAGGATTGGTCATATGTTGGCTGAGTTTGTGCAATCGATTTCTGAGCCAAGAATTGAGTTTTCATTCTATGAGGTTTCTGCAATCCCTGCTTTTTGAGCCATATGTTCGCATCCCCAGGATGCAACTTTCTAGTAAGGATGAAAAAAATTTGTTTCAGGCCGTCGCATCCCCAGATTGCGATCAACATCTGGAACTAAAAAGTAGGATATTTATGTATTATTTTTTGGAAGTGTGGCATTTTGGTGAAAAAAAAAGGATATTAAAAAAAAAAGAGTCAAAGTGCTAAATGCGAATACCTATTTAAATTATGAATTCAAAATTTGGTTAGATTTATAAAATAATGATTTTTTAAAATTTTATAATGATTGTAAAATACTTATTAAACATATTATTACTTTTTTTTTTTAATTAATCGAACAAAATTGGGGTACTATAGTGAAAATGATGAAAATGAAGGTGTGTCAAGGCAAGGGATTTTTCAAGCTGACATCTTTGTATGAGAATACCTATTTAAATTATGAATTCAAAATTTGGTTAGATTTATAAAATAATGATTTTTTAAAATTTTATAATGATTGTAAAATATTTATTAAACATATTGTGAAAAGGGATATTAAAAAAAAAAGAGTCAAAGTGCTAAATGTGAATACCTATTTAAATTATGAATTCAAAATTTGGTTAGATTTAAAAAATAATGATTTTTTTTTTAAAATTTTATAATGATTGTAAAATATTTATTAAACATATTATCACTTTTTTTAATTAATCGAACAAAATTTGGGTACTATAGTGAAAATGATGAAAATGAAGGTGTGTCAAGGCAAGGGATTTTTCGAGCAAACATCTTTGAATGAGCCATTGTTGGTAATGAGTGAGATTTCGCAAAGAGACAGATTGAGTTTTGGGATAGATGAAAGATGTGAGAAATAGCTACAATTTTTGTGCGTAGAAGTGGAGGAGTTGCAGAAAATTTGACTTTTGTGGAGGAAAGATGAAGTGACACATGATTGTTGGAGAAGAGGAAGATAGGGGGCAAATGTTACATTGTGACAGTTACTTTTGCAAACAAAGAAACACTTGTAACTAATGTCGCGCAAAAAACACTTTTCTGATTTTGTGAAGAGAAAAACGAAAAGTGATGAAAGAAAAACGCATAACGATTTAAAAAAACCAAGAATGTTATTGGTTTCCTTTTAAAATAAAATTAAATGCAAATTGACTGGATTTTTGATAATTTTTCAATTTTTTCTTTGATGAAATTAAAACTTTTCTCTACAAGAGATTTGGTAAAAATGTCAGCAAGTTGTTTTTTAGTATCTACAAAAATTAGTTCAACTTCGTTTTTATTTACATGATCACGAATAAAATGACGTTTTATCTCAATGTGTTTGGATCTTGAATGCTTAATAGGATTTTTTGAAAGATTTTTCGCTCAACAACTCCATTTTGTTGAGGAGTTCTTGCACAAGTTCATCAAAGAAGGTTTTGAAAGATGCATTTATAAACTCCCCTCCATGATCACTTCTTATAAAAATGATGTTGGAATCCTTTTCATTTTGTATCTTTTTATAATATATTTTGAAGACATCAAATGCATCATCGTTTTGTTTTAAGAAAAGAACCTAAATATATCGAGAAAAATCATCAACAATAACGAAACCATATTTCATTCCTCCTAAACTTGTTGTTTTAATGGGGCCAAAAAGATCTGTGAAGCAGTTCAAGAATTATGTTTGTGGATATGAAATATTTTGAGTGAAAACAACTTTTTACTTGCTTTCCTTTTGCACATCTTTGTAGCTGGTTTTGATAAAATTCCAAAACGTTCTTCTTTTTCCAAACTTTTTGGAGAAAGTTTTGTTTTTCTTCCAAAACGATCTGCTTTTTTCAAGCTTCTTGAAGAAGGTTATGTTTTTGTTCTATAACGTTCTTTTCTAAAGATGCTTTTGTTTTTATTTTTTTTATCTCTTTTCTTAAAATAGCATGCAAATTCCAGATGTCCAATCTTACTGCAATATCAATATTTAGTTTTGCATTTGTTCTCTTTTCTTTCAGGAACAAAGAAGTTTTCATAGATTTTTGTTTTTTAAGTTTTATCGAAACCAATACCAGCTTTATCAAATATTCCTACTTGAGTTCACATAATTTTTTGAAAGGTTTTAGTAGCTCTAATTATATTTGACAAATCATTTTTAAGAAGTTCAACAAAAAATCTAACCAATGATCAAATTAAAAATAATTTAAAATTATATAATCAAATTAAAAAAAAAAACTTTTTACAGGTACTAAATCTATGTAACCCTTATTTAAACCTTGTTTAAAAAATAATTTTGCATCGGCTTAGTAGTCAACACTAATAGAATGAGAATTTCGATCATGACGTCTATTACTGTTCAATTTCGATCATGACGTCTATTATTGTTCACTAGTTGTAGGAAGAGGAAATTAGTTTCAGCGAAACTAATATTATTTGTTCTAAATTGAAAAAAAATATTATTTTTTTTTATTATGCGAAAAATAAAAAATTCCCTTATTTTTACCTTTTGAAAAATAGGTCATTTTTTTCAAATGTTAAAAACACAATAATAATTTTTATTATATTAAAGAAAAATTGAAAAAGAAAATGATTTTTTTTATAAAATAATAGAAAAAGTATTTTGTAAATGGATTTGTGGGGAAATAGAGATTAGGTGGATGGATACCATGTATAAAGTAAATAAATAAATTCTTCACCCTTTGACTAAAGAAGTAGCAGTACAATAATCCAACAATCTAGCTCTTTAAAGAGGTGTTGAATTGACACATAAATTAGAGTATTTTATAAGGTTTTAAAATCCGGTTCAGACCGATTGATCAAACAGGTCGAAATGAAAATTGGGAGTCGCTATTATATGACCTTGATTAGGATACTTTCAATCGGAAACAAATTTGAGGAAATAATTATATATTGCACCAAACAGACTCTAATAAATTTGCAAAAGTGAAAATTTATAATTGGACCTAGTGCAAATTACATAGCCTACTTATTTTTATTTATTTTTAATTTTAAAATAAATAAAAATTGCATTGATTAACACCTAACTCACCAAATCACTAATTTACATTAATTTTGACAAAGTTAGACCAATTATCACTTATTTAATGACATACCCCACTCTTATAGGCCATCGAATCATTCATATGGAAGAAAAATAGAGACATATTTTATTCAAAAAGGAAATGACAATTTTTTTAAAAAAATTTCAATTTGATTTAAAGGGAGTAGATGAATTTTGCATCTCTTAGCTTCTCTCTTATAATTTAAATCAAACACATTTTTTAAAAATATTTTTTGTTCTTTCCTCCAAACCCCTCCCAACCAAACACGCTCTTATTTTGACAAACTTCTTATATAGGAAGATTACTGACAAGAGAATACATTTTAACCCCTCCAACCAAACTTACTCCTAATTTGGCAAATTAACTTCTTATATATGAAGAGTACAAGCATAAAAGAATACATTTTTCAACGTGAGAATAATAACGTTTAAAAGAGTTTAAGTGATGAGCATGACTAAAAGAACAAGTTTGAACAATAATATGACAATTAAAATAAAAATTATTTGTCTTCATGATATTTTAAAGAATTATAGACATTATTTTTTAAATTTCAAATGTCACAAATTTTATCTCAAAATGATATATATTACTCAAAATAGTGTCACCATAAGTTATTAATTTGATCGATCGACAAGTACAATTTGCACATTTGATTTGTTATAGGTATTTTTACTAGGCTAGCTCGATGTCAAATTTGGTTTATCTATAAATAATAGAGTTTTTTAGTCAAAAAATTAAATAATTAATAGAGTTGTAGATCTATTTATTACATTTCAAATGACACAAAGAAGTTATATGGATTGAGAGAAGTTGCATCGAATTGGTAGAAGTTACATCGATTAAGAATAATATAATACAAAATCAATAAAACTGTAAGCAAACTTACAACACATAAGTTAGTAGCATAAAATGACAAAATGCATATAATTGTGGTAAAATTACAAATATGACAACTTAAGTGACCAAAATACTCATGCATCTAAAACTGTAATGTCGACGATGTCAAAGTCTTTGATTGAATATGCGCTAGATCAAAGTTGATATGTCAATTTGAATAAACGAACACTATAGCTAGACAAAAAATCAAAACAAAGTTACACTGTGACTACAAGCAAAACAATGTCACACTAAGACGACGAAACCACAAAAAACAAACACGAAAAATATATTTATTACGTATGGAAATCAATTATGTAGATAAAAGTGAAGACAAAAGATTTGGAGGAGTAATTCTAGACCAAAAATTGATCATAAATCTCCCATTCTTTAATAAAGAAGAGAGGACTGAAACAAAAAGAAGCGGCTAATTTTGATATGTCATATTTAAACGAGTCAAACTTCACATATAAAATTTATTTTGATCATTGCTCAACATAATGTCTTGTCCAATTATGTTAATTTATGTGGTAATTTTTTATACATTTTATTGAGACTAGTTGGTATGACCAATTCTGTTCAATTTCGATCATGTAGTTTAACAAGTGATCCACTAGTTTGACCATTGACTTAATGAACAATGCCACTATCAAGTGAATGATGAGTGAATTTTTAAAACAATATTGCTATCTAAAATATCATTAATTATTTATTATTTCATCATATTAATTTATCTTTCTATAAATAATTAAAGATGTTATTGACATATCAATAATGATTACTGGCTTGAATTTTGAAAATGACAAATAAAAGAAATTCTTCCATAGAAGCAACATTTGAATATGATTATTGTCAACAAAAAAAAAAAAACTTAAAAATACAAAAAAGTATTAAGCTAAAATATTGGGCCTCCAGTCTCAAATGTGCCTGCCTATATATGATGTAAGTGTTCTGGCCTATTAATGTGAACTTGTGGTCCGACTATGAAACCAATTATTTTTTTTAATACTATGATGTAAGTGTTGGAAAATGAATCTAATATCACTTCTTCTTCTTGAGAAGTCCATGAGTAATAATGAGTCAAATACTTTATTATTATAACAAATTTTGATATTATATCTCCACCTACAACCACAAGACAATATATATATGAATAGTTTGTTTTATATATTAATTTTATTCAATGTAAAATTAACTATTTATTTAAATTTTAATGATTAGTTTTAATAATTATTAATAAAGATTTTTAATTATTTCAAAATAAAAAATTCAAATTTGATTAATACGAAAAATCATCATAATTTTCAAAAACTATAAGTTATAGCTTTTATAAAATTATAGTAGTTCACTTTAATTTTAGAAATTCTATCATAATATCAAACACAGATTAAATTGATTAACATTATGTATCATGTACTTCCTATTCTATATATTTTTCATTAGACAATTATTAATACTTAGTAATACTGTAATACCAAAGATGTACTTAGTCTCCCATTATATGAAAAAACTAATAACTCGAAGCATATGCAGTGGACCCAGCAATGGTTATGAAAGTAAATTTTGGAGACAATGCAAAGATAGTACAAAATAATAACTATGTTGGCACAGTGACAGCAAAGACAAGCAAGTAAACGAGGTGAACACAACAGCTGGCTATAGGACATATTCAATTAATAATAAACCGTTAAAAGTAATTGCATCTCTATACAACTGTAGTTCATTTTTATTATTATTTTATCTAAAGAAGTATATCGTTTTTTATGCTAGCTATATAACCTTATCACTATGTCATAAATTGGCACATGGCTAGAAGATTCACTAAAGTAGTAAATTAAACTGAGTGAAATTTCTTTAAAATAGGGAAATGGTGCCAAATACTACTTTTAAAATAAATAAATAATTCTTAAATATCAAATTTAAATGATAAAGTTCGATGTCATTAAGTTAAATATTGTATACATAGTTTTGTGTAGATTTTTTTATCGTAATTATATTATCTTATTTATAAATAAATAAAAAATTTATTATAAAAATATATATCATATCAATAAATTTTAAATTAATAAAAAATATTTTAAATTACTATTTTTGAAATATTAAAATATTAATTAATAAAATTTATTTTTAATTAATATATTATTTCATATTATTTTATATTTTTAAATTAATTTTATCAAACATTCAATTAATTCTACAATTATAACTATAAACTAAATTTACCGTAGAGATTCTTAGTATGTATCATTGAGGCTGGCCTTGATTACAAACAATAATTGAATGTGCAACTACATGATCAAATTTAGATCCTTGTTGAGTAATTCATGAAAAAACAAAAACCTTTTTCACGCATCATAACTACATCTTTCTTTTTTGGCAAATACAAGTTATCAGAAGTAATAAATGTTGCACCATTATAATAAAATCATCTACATTACTATCCAGCTCTAAGATCTAATCCCTCCCTTTTTAAAATCCATGACATGTGGTAGCAAAAATTATTTAAGTTCCTCCAATGAAAACATCGAGTGAATAGATAAATTGATTTTTTAAATTATAAACAACACTCAAATTAATTTTTGAGATTTGTAAATTATTATATGACACGTTAATTAAATATTTAATTATTTTACGATAATCTAATATCAATGTTATTACAATAAGAATTAATTTTTCGATGAAATTTAAATTTTTCATGAATTGATTTGTCAATAATTAGTTTATGTACAATTATAATTACTCACAAATGTATTTTCCACATAATAAAATTTCATCAATAAATTTATCTCTAGGAAGATGACATTAATGTGAGATGAGTGTAGATAAAACATATATTCAATTATAATATCAAATCATAATATCTAGAGAAATTTTTTAATTAAATAGAAACTTTTTAAATCGATATTTTACAATTTCAATTATATATTTAACAATTTACAAAAATTAAAAATTAACTTGACTGACGTGTACAATTTTAATGACCAATTTATATATTAGCTCAAAAAATCACAATAAATCTTTTCTCTCAATTATCACAATAATTGAGCACTATATATAAGTCACTACACTTCCTCTTTCAAATGTGCACATTCACCATTGGTTATAGTTAATTGCATTGAGACATTATTTCCAATGGAAGGAAAAAACCAAAGGAATATTATTCTTTCTATATTCACAACATTTCTTTGTGTGTTGAGCATTGATGTTGAACAAGTTGAAGCAAGAGCATTTTTTGTTTTTGGTGATTCTCTAGTGGACAATGGAAATAATAACTACCTAGCTACAACTGCTCGTGCTGATTCATATCCTTATGGAATTGATTCTCCAGCTCATAGAGCTTCTGGTCGTTTCTCCAATGGCCTCAACATGCCTGACCTTATCAGTTGGGTGCTTATAATTTTTTTATGATATATTTTACACATTTATTTTATTTTATTTTATTTATAAAAAAAATATTAAAATAGTGTCTCAAATAGAATTAAAGAAATTTTTTGTTATTATGATGAGTTCTTTAACTACATAATTTAGAGACGAAAAAATAGAGTTAATTTCTAAATTTTACTCTCAAAACATTTAACAACACAATTATAGATAAATTTAATTTGTCTTTTTTCTACCCTTAAATTTTTTTATTGTTAGTCAACATTTTCCTAGTAGTTTGAGTAGTTTTCATCTCAATATTTTGTTTTAAGATGTGTTTTGATTAAGTGACTAACTTAGAATTCTTTAAAATACCAAATATATTGTGTATATATATATATATATATGGCCTCAAAATTTGACGTCTCTCACATTTAGCAACAAAG
>JBBPBR010000003.1:30008002-30027031 GCA_037974775.1 Cicer pinnatifidum | reverse complement strand
TTTTTTTATTTTTTTTTTTAAGTTTTATATATATAATTTTCTTGTTATATTTTATCTTATTCCAAGTATTAATCACAACGTAAAAATAATAAAAAAATGAAAATAAGTTATTTCAATAAGTGTACAAAACTTTAAAAACTAAAACAAATTGGAAAAAAAAAAGATAGAAATCAATGTAACAAAGACATAAAGCAAACATACCATAAATTTATCTGTTTAATGAAATAAATAAATATTATGACATTGACCTATTTTGTATCTAATTAACTATCCAACTTAAATTTTGCAGATAAACATAATCCGAATTCCATCCCAATTGGCATATTTTAAGCAGTACCAACAGAGGGTGAGTGCACTAATTGGAGAAAATGAGGCAAAAAAATTAGTGAACGAAGCATTGGTTCTAATAACATTAGGTGGCAATGATTTTGTGAACAACTATTATTTGGTTCCATTCTCTGCCAGATCTCGTGAATTTGCTCTTCCTGATTATGTTGTCTTCCTCATTTCTGAGTATCGCAAAATCCTTGAGGTATATTATTATCATCATAATTTTTTTTATATATTGTCCATCAATTACGACCATTAAATTATTATAATTATCGTACTTACAATGTATTAATCTAGGCTAGGCCTCGGCTGACAAAGGACATAAATTCCGTTTTAATATTCAATCAATTATTGAATTATTTTAAATTTACAATCTCATGAAATTATAGTGTTAGAAAATAATCATCGTTTAATAAATATTAGTCATTGATACCAAATATATTATTTGAGATCTAAAGCCATTAAACTTTACACTTTTTTAATTATTGAATTCATTTAGAATTCCACTAAAAAGTATGTTGGTGTAAGCAGTTGAGTTCATAAGTGACAAATTACTAACTTAGCATATAAATATTAAATATTAATTAATTTTTTTTATAATGTTTTGGAAATAATTAATGTTTGGCAAGCATGTTACGGTAAAAATTGAATTGGTAGTTGAATGCAGCACACATTATAACCATATAGTACAAATACAAAATTAATGCTCTGATTATATCCCTCTGTTTTTTTTCAGATACGTACATAAATAATTTCAGACTATATATATATATAAATAATTTTTGTTGTACTAACATTGAATTAAATGTAAACAGAATATGTATGAATTAGGAGCAAGAAGAGTTTTGGTGACAGGAACGGGACCATTAGGTTGTGTACCAGCTGAATTGGCTATGCATAGTAGAAATGGAGAGTGTGCTACTGAACTTCAAAGAGCTGTTAATTTGTTCAATCCTCAACTTGTTCAATTGATTAATCAACTCAATTCTCAATTTGGTTCTGACGTCTTCATTTCTGCAAATGCTTTCACTATGCATTTGGATTTTGTTAATGATCCACAAGCATACGGTATATACTATTTTTCAACCTTTCTTTATTTTTGTTATTTTTTATAATTATATTATTATTTGCAGCATTATGATAATAACTATGAACCCAACATGAACATCTCGACACTGACAATTAAAAAAACATAGGACATTAATACTTAATACTGATACATATATAATTATTTATTTATTATAATTAAATTAATAAAATGTAACTGTTATTACTAAAAAATTTAAGATATGTTTAAGGTACGTCGAAATAAAATAAAAAAAAAAAGTTTTTTAAGATATATTTGTTTGAGATATTATTTCAGAGTGTCAAATATCTAGTGTACGACACACTTGATTTTAGAAGTGTCCATAATTCATAGATTAATAATAATAGTAGTATCAATTTTCTAACTTAGTATATTGACAAATTATACCTGAAAATTAATTAAATACATCTGACAATATATTTTTGCTAACACTGTTTTCAAAAGATAAATTAAATAAATGTACGTTAGCAATTTTTGTAGACATTTTCTAAAATACACCTGCTCATTTGTTAAAAGGGCTACTTAACAAATTGTAAATTATACCTAAAAAAGTATTTTAAATACACAGTTGCACATCCTAAAATATTTGTTTATATAAACCAGTAGCTTTACTCTAGCATTTTATATAATAATAATAATAATAATAATAATAATAATAATAATAATAATAATAATAATAATAATAGTAATAATAATAATAATAATAATAATAATAATAATAATAATAACAATAATAATAATAATAATAATAATAATAATAATAATAATAATAATAATAATAATAAATTTTTTGAATACAGGCATGCATTAATGCATATGTTGCTTTGAGCATACGTATTGTTTTCCTAAGTATAGGTTGACGCTAGAGGTAAATAGTTAAGTGAAATCCTAGTTAAGTTAGTTGGAATCATAGATTCGATATTGATAATATTTGTTACCTACCTAGAGTTTGGTTTTTTAGGTCTATTTAAGAAGTTTAGCCCTTGGTGGCCGTTAGAGACAATCATGATTCATGAGGTTCTCTAAAGATTTTGAGATAATAAATGTGATTCTCCTAAGGGTAGCTTTTGGTATCTAATAAAACATTTTTTCAAACTATAGATCAACTACAATTAGGTAAATCTATAAATATGGGTCGACTCAATCAATCCAACTGCCCACACAATTCAACGTGTTTGCTTTGATTTTTCTCATAGTTGGTTCGAAGTAGAATCAACTTAGTCACATTCGAAATACTTTAGTTTATTTATTTATTTTTTTTATGATAAAAGAATACTTTGATTTGAATAAGGAGTTTATGATTTCAAACTACGACCCAAATTGATGATATGCAAATTATGGGCTTGTTGGTTTGTGGATCTAGCCTAAGACTTTTGACTGTTTAATTCAAGTACAAAATTTTAAACCATTAAATTTTATATAAATGTTGAATGTTAAGAATTTAATTTATATACAATATAAGTGTAAATAGTTTCTATATTTATAATTAATCACAATTATTTAATATTTAAAAACGTTTGATTTGTATCATAACAATTTAACATGAATGATTATAATGTATTGATAGTTTAAAATATTTTATATCGTTAATGTTAATATATGTAAATTAAACTGTTTAATTTATATTTTTTTAAATTAAAAAATTGTTTATGCCACTTGACCCAAACCTATAGTACGGTGTTGGTTTTGACAAATAAAAGTTATAGATATATTTTACCCAACTCAATATGAGATGATTTAATTGGTTTGGATAATGAATTTAATTAGGAAAATCATATGGGTTGGGCTTGGCTTGTATGGTCCATTATACAATGTACGAAAGACATAAAATCATGAACAAGATATTTATGAATGTCTAGTTGTATTTTCCACAACCAATATTCTAATAGATCGATATGTTGCTATCATCTTAAAGGGTGTGGGAAATTGGCTTTTAGGGACCAAGGACCAGTTGACCTAATAAAAAGGGACCAAGGGGTACCATTCCTAATATGTACTAAAATTCAATTATAATCAAGATTGCATTGGCCCATGCTTACAAAGCATATTAATGTCAAGCTGATAATAAGTTCCATTCCCAAAAAGGTATAAAAGGAATCTCTTTCTCTAATTTTAAAAAATATTAATTAATCTAAAACTACTACTCTAGTACTCTAAAATAATTTTTGACACTAGCACCACCCTATTGAATATTAAAGCTGTTTTCCACAATCTTGTTTCTTTTTACAAAAAAAAAAATGTAGAAGTGCAATTTGAAACATAATTTCTATGCAATTTTCCAATTTTAACGTAAGTATTTATCACAATTTTTATTTTATAAATGCAGGATTTGTTACATCAAAAGTAGCATGTTGTGGTCAAGGAGCATACAATGGAATTGGACTATGTACCCCAGCTTCTAACTTGTGTCCAAATAGGGATCTATATGCATTTTGGGACCCCTTTCATCCATCAGAAAAAGCAAATAGATTAATCGTTGATAAATTTATGACTGGATCTACTGAATACATGCACCCAATGAACCTTAGTACAATTATTACTTTAGATTCTAGGACCTAATTATGATATTTAAAATAATCCTAGAACCTAATGCTTCATTGCTATAAGGTTGTGGTTGTAAACCTCATCTTTGCAATTTATTGTTTTTCTAACGTTTATTAAGCTTTTGTTGTGTAACAAAAAAGCTTTTGAAGTTAATTAAGTGAGTTATTTATTTTTACTTCTGGTCCGAGTTCCATTTCTAAATTAGTTGTCATGCATAAATCATTGTTGGAAAAAAAAAATGAAAGCATTGTGTTGACAACAAAAATGAAGGCATAGTTTGTACTTTTGCATATTACCACAAAAAGCTATTTTACAATAAGTTAAAAAGTAAAACTATCAAAACAATCATTTTATACTTCAATAAAAATAAATTTTGAATTAATAAAAATATCTAATATTTTAATATTCTTAAAATTAAAATTAATAATATTTTATTAAATTTAATATTATCTCAATAAATATGAATCAATATTTTTCCAAAAGACCAAAAATATATCTTAAATGAAATAGGGATCAATCCAAGCACAAGGCATGCAGAAAAGATCCTGAAAAAATATATGAATAATATATTTAATCATAAAACAAAAATTAACTAAAAAAGGAAATATAAATTAAGAATTATATAACTAGTGGGTGTCGGTAGATACCCAATTTTAACTCGCTTTTTGACAATTTTATTTTGGGAATTTTATCGTGCACCTCCCGCTTTTACCTCCCATCCCTCAATCATGTGAAAAAGACCATATTACCTTTAATTTAATCTATTAAAACCCAAAAAAAATTCACTTTCCTTTTTTCACCTAATTCCTTCGAAACTTTGAAATATTCGAACCTGATCATACGAAATCTTCAAAAGTTTGAAACCTCCGAAACTAAAAAATTTCAAATATTCGAAATGGATTCTTTACCAGATTTTCAAAATGGAGTTTCGAAAGTTTCTATGATGATGAAACTTTCGAAGTATATGTTTTCCATACATACTGAAAGTCTCGAAAGTTTAGTTCAACAAGAAAGTTTCAAAAACAGAAACTTTCAAAAGTTTCAAAGAATATCAAAGTTTCGAAATGGAAAACTATCGAATAAACGAAAGGTTCGAAGCATCAGATTTCAAAAGTTTGTCATGCAAGGAAAGTTTCGAAAGTTTCAAAACATCTGAAAGTTCCAAAATGATTTTTTTGTTTTTTTTTTAAAGTATTTTTCCATTTTTTTTTTAATATTGATATATTGATATATTGTAGTGCCTAGGATGAGAGGTGTGTTTGGCCAAATTATTCGCAACTTGATAGGTGATAGAGGTGATGGTGCAGAGAGAATTCCACCAACAACATCAAATAGACGACGAAACGAAGCAAATCGTCAAATTAGGCAGCGTCGTCGAAGACAAGACATCCATGATGATGTCATCAAGTCTACTGCGCATGCACATATGGAGGAGGATGTTCCTGAACCTCAGATGGCGGAGGATGTTCCTGAGCCTCAGATGGAACATGCTGATACTGATGATATTGATGATGCTGCTGCACATGCTGATGATGTTGATGAATAGGATCAGCATACTGGATTCCCCGGGGGACCGTGGTGACACATGTGTTGACACAGTATGAGCACCATGTGGCTCAGAGGCTATGGGAAGGAGAGGTATATTTTAATTAATATTTGATGTTGATGATATTTAATTATGTTTATTTAATTTAAGTTTATTTAATTAATTGTTTATTTAAATTTATTTATTCAATTATTTATTTAAATATATTTAATTAATTGTTTATTTAAGTTTATTTAATTAATTAATTACTGTGTAATTACTCACAGGATCGTGGATCGTTAAAAGTTATTACTCATGGATTGAAGTTGAAGAAGTTTGCCGAAGTTCCTGTGCCATCCTGTAGAGCATTGGATTCGGGAATCTAGGCTGCTACATCTGTCTTCAGCCTACCTCACTGTGGCTGATGCTGGTCTATTCTCTGGATATCTTCGATGTGGTGGAGTCTCATTCCCATATTTGTCGGAGCGATGTCTTCGACAATTTGGTCGTATTCAGTGCATTTCGCGTGACGTTCCTCCGATGCCAAACAGTATAGATTGGGTGTGGCAGACTACTATGAAATCATTTGTATCGGCCTTTCGAAGGCTATATCATGTTGCGACTTTTCCTGGAGAGGTCACTCCAGACTACTATACATGGTACATGAGTGTTTCACATCCTTTGATAATCCCTCCATCTACTGTTGCACCTTCGAGTCCAGCTACTGTTGATGTACATGCTGGTCCATCATCTTTTGACCGAGATCGTAGAGCAGCTGAGCTTGTAGGTAGGGCCATTAATTTGGTAGCTCCATTTAGTGAAGTTCATGAGATATTAAGTGAGTTAAGCCTCTTGTACGATGATTAGTGATTGTGTAATGTAATTTGAGATATTTTGTATTATGTAATTTGAGATATTTTGTGTTATGTGATTGTGTTATGTAATTTGAGATATTTTGTGTTATTTTTAGTTAATCCGCATTTATTTTAAGTTAATTCATAATAAAAGATATTGAAAATGATAAAACAAGATGGATTGCTAAATGACGGATCAATGATAAATAATATTATAATAATCTATGATAAATGATATACAAGATATTCTAATCTTCATTTAATGAAATATAAGATGATATGATAAATGATGGATCAATGCGTTCCCAATGCTTCATACGTGTTGCATAAGCTACTTCCTGGGTCTTTGTACACTCACTACAAAATTCTTTCCATTTTTGTGAGGTAGGTGGCAAAGGACAATCAGACTTCAATTTGATCTGAACAAAAAAAAGGTTAAAAATTAAATTATCTGAATAATAAATTTTTGACATTAATTTAATAAAAAACACTAAGCATAACTTTTACTTGTACACAATAATTTTCATTAACAAATCCAATTGCTAGTAAAGAGTGAACACAAGACTCTTTCAATGGTGATTTGTTTAGCGAGAAAAATGTCATATTCAGATTACGAGACAACAACACCAATATGACATTATATAGTGTTGCTATCACGTAACCCAAGTCTGGTAAAGACATCCACTTATCTTTTTCTTGAGCACCCAATCTTGATATTTTCAATGAGTTGCACACTGATTCAACATTGTCATCAAAAACATTGGAATAAACATCTTTATGTAGACCAATCTCTCTATCAAATTGTGATCTAACTAAAGGCCAAGATTCTTCAGTCCAACCTAGCAATGCTGCAATTGCACGAAACCCACAATTTCCATCAGCCACAACATCTTCTATCTCCTCAAGATACGGATGTATATAAGTAGGAAATTGTATCTTAAATAATTGTCTTGCAGAATTTTGTGATGATTGGGATGGTTGCCTTGTAGAACGTTGAGATGATTGAGATGGTTGTCTTGCCTTTGCAGATTCTTGAGAGGCATCAACATACTCCCAATATGAAGGATCATGAGGAGTATCAAATTCTTTTTTCCTTTTACCAACTCCTTTGGTTCTCACTTTCTCTGGTGGTGCAAGTATTGATGTGGTATGTGGAAATATAACTTCACGCACCTTTGCCCTAAATATCTTTTGACTTATAATATCGTGTTTCTTCATGTATGCTTTCATTGCTTCCAACTCTTCTGAAAAGTCATAATTTGATAAAGATTCTTCATCCTCTAATTCATGCTCAATGCTTAACTTTTTTCCAAAAAACATGAATGTTATCTAAAGGGATAACATTACCAGATATCTGCAAATTTGCCAACTCACAAGCACATGGTAATCCATGAGTTTTTTTAATTGATCAACCACATTTTGTTTTGTCAATACCTACAATCTTCACCCTTTGCAACTATTTGTCAATTTTTTCATACATTTTCTTGATACACAGTGATGTAGACTTTGAAAAATTATGAATTATATTCGTGCTCAATATCCTTGATGGTTTTCTGAAATGAAGATTGAATGATACATATTTGGTTCTTCAACATCATATTCACAACATCCCAACTTTTACACAAATCAGCAAAACTAGTGTGCATCATGTTTTTCAATCTCCAATGAGCAGACTCAACTCTACAAATAAATTTAATAACACAAATTAAAACAAATCACATAAACTAGTAAATCATATTTTCTAAAACAACACAAATCATATTTTGAAAATACCTATTAGATATTGTGTTTCCTAAATGCATCACTCTATTGGTCCAAACCTTGACAAACCTTTCTTTGTAAGGTGTTAACCATGAATCTTTCACATAATCAACAAAAAGAATAATATCGGCACACAATAGCTCAATGTGTTGCAAGTGATGATCATACTCCTCCACACTAGTCAAATATACAATTTTTTCCCATAAATCCATTACTTCTTCTTGTCTATCCTTTTCACATATTGTTTGCATCTTGTCCCAACATTTATTTCAATATGAAAACGACATAGCAAATGTATTGAAGTAGGAAACATAACACTAATCGCATTAATCGTGACAAAATCTCTATCAGTCACAATAGCTTTAGAAATCAAAGACTCAGATTTGAACAACTTTCATACCTTTTCAAATGCCCAAATGAAGTTATCTTATTGCTCTTGTTCCAAATAAGTAAACCCAACTGAAAATGTCAAACTAGTAGATGTGACACCGACAATTTCAAGTAATGGTAACCGATATCTATTTGTTTTGTATGTGCTATCACATATCAAAACAAAATGAAACACATTTAACAACTTTATACAATCAGTATGCGTCCAAAATATATCTTTCAAAACATCATAATTATCCCTTATTCTTGTCTAATGCACATAATTTTTTTGTTGTATTAACTTCAACAGATGCTGCATTTCTGTGTACGAACCTCTCAATGATGATCGATAAGTACTCCTTGCTTTATATATTTGATTGGGAATTGTGAGATTGGTTTTATTTCTCACTTTCAAAGCATTTAGAATGAATCTGAGTGCAAGCTTATACTTTGTCATGTCATTGACAAATTTCCTCTCTTCTTAGTTTAAACGCCCCAAATAAGAATAACCGGTTACAATATCAAGTAAATCATGATTGTGTGTCCCACAACGAACACTTATTTTCCATCCTTCACCGACACTTAATGGTATACATCTGAGAGTAAATGGCCAGTTTTCCTTATGAGAGCAAATTACTGTTGATTTTGATTTTGATTTATATCCTCCGCCTCTTTCGCATTCCAAAATCAATTTGTCTTTTCTTCCCCTATTTCCGGTTGCTTTATCTGATCGAATGGTAACAATTAAAATTCCATTTTATCTTCCAATGGTTTTTGCCCATTCAAATACAGCTTATCAAGAGGAAAATACCTACAAAATACGTTTCAAATAAAACATCAATTTGATCGGTGATGGATTATCAGTAGTAGTAGTAGTAGTAATAATAATAATAATAATAATAATAATAATAATAATAATAATAATAATAATAATAATAATAATAATAATAATAATAATAATAATAATAATAATAATAATAATAATAATAATAATAATAATAATAATAATAATAATAATACTTGATCAGTGATAAATTTTTCTGTAGAATCTATAACCGTTCTTGAAGTAGAAACTTCAACTATACCCATACCTAATTTCAAAAATAGTAAAAAATTTAATTAATAACAATATTCTAATTTTTTTTTTCAAAACATTTTTTTAATTATAACATACATCCGTAATTTAAAAAAAAAATTGAAATTTTCAAAAATTTCGAATTTTTTTAAACTTTTGAAATGTATTTATTCGAAAGTTTGAAAGTTTTGAGTGATATGTGTTTCGAAAATTTCAATTTCATCTAAAGTTTTGAAATTTTTTGGAATTGTTCATTTCGAAAGTTTGGTATTTTTCCAAAGTTTCGAAATTTTTGGAAACTGTCATTTCAAAAGTTTGGTGTTTTTCCAAATTTCCGAAATTTTTAATTTTTTCAACAATTTTACATTTCGAAGGTTTTAAGTTTCCAAAAGTTTTGAATAAATGTTGAAATCTTACTTGAATATTATTTCGAAACTTTAAAATTTTCGAATCTTGTGAAATTTTTCATAATTTTTGAATGTGGGGTGTGAAACAGGAATGATAATTTTTTTTATGATTTTATACAAATTGACAAAGGGTAAAATAGTCTTTAAAAAAATTGGGGGTGGGAGATAAAAGTGGAGAGAGGCATGATTCAATCCCCTTTTATTTTTGAAAGATTTTCATTTAAAATACATAATGATGGGCTATGATACCGCTAGCCCAATTCTTTTTCAAAAATTCAATCGCGCTTTAATTTGAACTTTTGGAGCCTTTATCCATTTCTTAACTCTTAGACTTCTATTTTTACTGATTAACAAAATTAAACATTTTATTTTAAAAGTTGATAGTTTTGATCAATTCTTTTGAATTTTTAATTAAAAAATAATAACGTGAGATATTTTAAATAATGTGACATATGATAGGTGATGTAAAACGATTAATACATATGAAATTAGAATAAAACATTGTAAAAACTAAAAATTAACTTCATAATTTTTTTTTATATTTTTAAAATATGAGAATCAATTCCGTGAATTGATAATAATAGAGAGACCAAAGCCGCAACTAAGTCTAACTTTTAAACCAAAAATTATTTTTTACTCATATTTTACAATCCAAATTGCAAACAAATAATTATATATATTGCTATATGATTTGCTACTAATAAATTAATATTAACATGTATTTTTTGATAAAATTAATTATTATCTTAAATTTTATATTAATAAAATAAAAAATAAATATAAATAGTATGTACTTTCAAGTATTAAATTTATATATATACATATTTTTTAAACATAGACATAGTCAATTGTCATATTATACACAACTAGCAATTTATTGATCCAACCAATGATTTATTCATATAATGTCTTGATTGAGTCTACTACTAATATGAGTTTTGTGAGTGTATCACTGCAAGAAATTTGAAGTTTTGCGGCAGATGGATTGCGACGGGTGCCAAAAATCCGCCGCAGCTCTCTCTTTGCGACACTTCCTACGACGGTGCTAACCAACCGCCGCTGCATTTCTAAGCAAAACCAAGAGGCGCTAGTTTTTCTTCCAATTCCGTGTCCCATTTTTTGCAAGTCCCGCTCTCTAAAATTCTTCTCATATCTCTGCGACCCTTTTCTCCCAAAACCAAAAACCCCTTTCTCCCAAATTTGTTTCCTTCAAATTTCCCAAACCCCTCGATCTCCCTATGCGGAAGTTTGATCTCTCCATATCTGGAATTGAAGCAATTTCTCTTCTCTGCGGTAAGTTTCATGACATTTATCTTTTATGCGATCGAATGCTTGGTGTTGGTTGATAGTGAATCTCATTAGCTGATCATTTTATTTGTGTTCTTGTTTACAATATGATTTTCTTCATTACAAAGGGTTTGCGACACCTAAATTACAAGAAATTTTCTTTAAAACCGTAATTTCTAATGTTCTTTAGAATATTGCGGTAATTTATCTTAAGTGACGCCAAAATTAAATTTTGATTTGATTACATAAAGACTGACGTTGATCATAATACTCCTCATCAACTTCAAATATGAGAAAATTTTAAAATCAACTTTTAAGTTATTTTAATCTTCGAAAATTTTAAGTTATTAAACATGATACCTTTTAACTGTTTAAATATCATTGTTTTCATTTTTTTTTTTCAAATCATTAAATGATTCGGTCGTAATCAAGAACCCCTAATATGCAACCAAAAAAATGGTGCAGTGGTAGTGGTGGACCATTTCGTTGTTACCTTCCATAACCGGTTTTTGGGATAATTATTATATAATTAAAAATTGATCACTTTTTTTCATTTTTACAACAAACAAATCACATTTTCCATTGAAAATGCAGCATTTCCGAACCAAAGCCCACTTCGTATATTCTCGGTCCTCTAATTAGTATAGTTAATATAGATTAACGGCTTGTTATTATAGTTAATTGTACCTTCACGATTTTGAGTCATGAAAGTCGTGTGTACACAACTTAATTCATATTCTTTAAGCCATGTTTTAATCATTAAAACTTCTTTTACTTAGTTATATGTGATGGGGAATAAATACATAAATACGATGATAAATAATAAGTAGCAGATATAAAATTCCTCTAACTTCTAAGAATACGTGAGGAACAATAAGAAATATATATTACAACAAATTAATCAAAATAAAATATCACAAAGAATACCAATATTTTAACGTAACAAACTCTTCAATGCAAGGTAAAAAACTACGGAGCTTTCAAATCAAAGAAATAGCTCCACTATAATCAAATAAGGGTTGATGCACAAATTATATCTACAACTAACCAAAATAGCAAAATACTAAAGCCTAAAATGAAAAACAAGAAAAAGAAAAACATCCAAACAAACCTGCTGCTGTGCGAGTACGATTCATCCCCCTCCAAACGTCGTTTCGCCAGTCCGACCATTGAAAACGAAGACCTGAATGTTGCAAATTTGCTGTCCAAAAATCAGTCCGATCCAATGGTTAACAAATGTGCAATCGATATTTTTCTGAGGCTGATTTACAAAATCGAAAATAGGGTTTACTCTTCTCTTTTCTCTCTTGGGGGTTGCCTTTCATTTCAAAATAGTCTCTCTCTTACAACCCTAATTAGACCACTCTCCACTTAAATAAGTGAGACACATGAGTTATAATATTTGGACCTTTCTCCACATAGAAAGAGAGTCCAATACCCAACACATCTTCCTCTCACAAGTAGGTGGAGATAATCGCCAAACCGACAATATCACAACAAGTTTCAAACTTCCCTCTTGATAACGCTTTAGTTACATATCAGAACCATTATAATCAGTATAAACTTTAGCCAACTCCAACAACTTAGCTTCCAAAACATCACGTATCCAATGATACCTCACATCAATGTGTTTGGACCTACTATGAAACATCGAATTCTTATCTAGATGAATATCACTTTGACTATCGACAAATAATACATATTTGTCCTGAATAATTCCAAACTCCTGTAAGAATTTCTTCAACCAAATCAACTTTTGCATGCTTCAATAATGACAATGAACTATGCCTCAATTGTAGACAATGCTACACAATTTTGTAATCTAGACTGCCAAGTCACATCTCCATTTGAAAATTTAATCATGTAGCTTGAAGTTGAATTTCTCGAGTCAATATCTTCAGTCATATCTGAATCGGAGTATCCCACAAAAATAGGTTTGTCACCTCCAAAACAAAGCCTCATACATGTAGTACCACAAAGATACCTCAAAATCCATTTTACATCATTCGAATGCTCTCTACTTGGATTTGACAAAAATCTACTGACTGTACCAACAACATGCGCAATATCTGGTCTTGTACACACCACTGCATACATCAAACTACCTACAACAGAAGTATAAGGAACTCGTTCCGTCTCTCTTTTTCCATCTTCACTATAAGGACTTTGTTTAGAACTCAACTTAAAGTGAGCAGCAAGAGGAGTACTTACAGCCTTGGAGTTTTTTATTTGAAACCTTTGCAACACGCTCTCAATATAGTGTTCTTGTGACATCCAATGTTTATTCTCCTTTCCGTCACATATGATTCTTATGCCAAGAATCTATTTAACTGATCTCATGTATTTCATGGCAAAGTACTCGCCCAATTGCTTCTTTAATATGTCAATCTTGGAAATATTTTTCCCAACATTAAGTATGTCGTCAAAATATAATAACAAGATAGTAAAATCTCGTTAGAAAATTTTCTAACAAATACACAATGGTCAGAAGTAGTCTTCATGTATCCCTGGTCACACATAACTAACTCAATTTTTTTGTACCATTGCCTTGGAACTTGCTTCAAACCGTATTGACTCTTTCTTAGTCTACACAAATTGTCTTCCTTTCATTCAACAAGAAAACCATCAGGTTGCTTCATGTAAATCTCTTTCTCCAAATCACCATGAAGGAAATTCGTTTTTACATCCATTAGCTCTACCTCTAAGTCAAGAGTAGCTGCCAAGCTCAACACGGTTCTAATTGATGACATTTTTACCACATGAGAGTTTGAGTAACTCTCAAGTTTCACTCAATAGATCCACCTGTTTTCCAAATCCATTTTGCCTTTTGGCAACTTCACCAAATCATAAGTGTGATTATCATACAAGGATTTCATCTCATCAAGCATTCCATCCAACAACTTTTGACTTTCTTCACTCTCCATGGCATCTGTAAAACACCCAGGTTCCTATCAGTTAACTTCATATACTCTTCAAAAAGATACCTTGTAGATTGTTGTCTCTGCCTCTTAGACATCCTAAGTTAGGTTAGAGATAATTTAGAAGCATCACTAATATTCTTATCGTGTGACAACTCATGATCTTTACCAGTTGGAATATTTACCTCATCTCTATGTCGATGATCATCAACACAATCATATGGCTCATCATTCTGAATATTACCATCAGTGGTATCCAAATTAGGAACAAGTGACCAAACTTGATCACCATTAGCTAAGACGTTATTTCTCTCAGGTGTAGTCTTCTCCACCTTATCAATGTCTTCAATAGTTTGGTCTTCCACGAACACTACATCACGACTTCTAATAGCCTTTTTTTTTTATAGGATCGTACAATTGGTAGCAAAATTCATCCTCACCATAACCAATGAAGATACACTGCTTTGACTTAGCATCCAATTTGGATCTTTCATCCTTCGGAACATGCACAAAGGCTTTGCAACCAAAGACTTTAAAGTAGTCATACTTGACATTCTTGCCAAACCATACCTTGTTTGATACCTCACTATTCAAAGCGACAGTAGGTGTAAGATTAATAGCATGCACCTACGTGTACAGTGCCTGACACCAATAATGTTTAGGCAACTTAGCTTTAGAGATCATACACCTCACCCTCTCAACAAGTGTTCGATTTATCCTCTCTGTTAAACCATTTAGCAGAGGAGTTTTAGTAGGAGTCTTTTCATATGATATACCCTATTGTTTGCAATAGACATCAAAGGGTGTGCAATACTCACCATCGTTGTCAGTATGAACACGTTTCATCTTTTTGCCTGTCTGCCTCTCAACCAAAGCAATAAATTGTTTGAATTTCTCCAACACTTGGTCTTTTGTCTTTAGTACATAAACCCATAGTTTCTTGGAACATTCATCAATAAAAGTAACAAAATAAAGTGCACCACTAAAATATTTTACCTTTAAAGGACCACAAACGTCATAATGCACCATCTGAAGCAACTCTGACTTTTTAGAGGGAGAATTTATTTTGAAGGATACTCTAGTTTGTTTATCAATTATGCAGTGAGAACATTTCTCCAAATCTACATTGTTCAATCCTGGAAGCACATCCTTTTTTGCTAGACAATTTATAACTTTTTCACTTATATGGCTAAGCCTTCGGTGCCACAAAGATGATTCTTTATCCACGACACTCACACTACCTTTAATCACCAAAGCTTTTGTCGAATACAATTTACTAATTTTCTCCCATCTAGCCACAACCAAGTTACCTTTACTGAGTTTCCACTTTCTAGAAGCAAAATGATTATCAAAACCACTTTCATCAAGCATATGCACGAAGATCATATTGAAGTGAACATTTGAAGCATGTTTGACTCCTTTAAGCAACATTTTCATTCCCATGTTGGTTTGCATGTATACATCAACAACACCAATTACCTTAGATACACCATCATTACCCATCTTCAATACTCCAAAGTCACCTGAAGTATAAGATGTGAAGAAAACATGTAGTGTAGCACCACTATCAATCATCCACATGCTCTCATCAGATACAAGATTAATTGACTCATAGTCACAAAGAATAACAAGATCAGTAGTAGTAGAAGTAACATAGTCATCATCACTATCATCATGACGACCCCTTTGTTTTTGCTTACCCTTCTTGCCTTTGTTATCCTTTTTCCACATAAAACTATTCTTCTTTATGTGCCCTATCCTATGACAATAACGACACCCCAAATTTTTTTATCTAAACTTGGACTTGCTTCTACTATTTTCTCTACCACCATTCGATTCTTTTTTCTGACTTCTCTCCCTATTTTCAGTGACAAGAACTTCATATTGAGATGTAGAACCAACACCATTCAAAAGAAATAACACCATTAGAAGTTGAACTCATTATAGAAACTCGAAATGTCTCCCAAGACTCTAGTAAAGATAACAGTAAAAATAGTCTCAATAGCTCATCATCAAGCTTGATACCCATTCCAAACATTTTATCAAGGAGCCCTTGAAATGTACTCAAGTGGTCCGAAATAGATGTTCCCTCCTTATACTTCAAACTTACGAAACTATTTAGTAAGAATAATTTATCATTCCCTGATATAGAGATAAACAAAGCCTGTATCTTATCCCACATATTTTTTGTATTTCTGTCATTAGCAATATGATCATAAACATTATCTTCTACATATTGCCTAAAAAAAACCACATACCTGTTGATGTTCAAAATCCCATTCTTCTGTAGATTTATCATACGACTTTTTAGAACTAAAAATAGGACGATGTGTTTTCTTCACAAATAACATATCTTTCACCTTACCCTTCCACAAATGATGATTAGTACCATTCAAGCTCATCATCTTTATATTCATATTTGTCTCCATCCTTCAAGCAAGTCAAATAACCCTTTAACCAAGAGCTCTGATGCCACTCTGATGGGGAATAAATGCAGAAATACGATAACAAGTAATACGCAAGGAATATAAAATTCCTCCAACTTGCAAGAACCCCTGAGGAGCAACAAAAAATATATATGGCAACAAATTAATCAAAATAAAAGAGCGTAAAGAACACCCATATTTTAACGTGGAAAACTTCTCAATGCAAGGGTAAAAAACCACGGGTCATCCAGACCAAAGAAATGGCTCCACTATAATCAAATAAGGGTACAAGAGAATCTCAAAATGATGTAAAATTGTGCCTACAACCAGGCAAAATAGCAAAGCACTAAAGCCTACACATAAAAACAACAAGAAGAAAAACATCCAAAAAATATGTTGTTGTGCGAACACAATTCCTCCCCGTCCATACGTTTTTGCGTTGATCCGGCCGTGCAAAACAATGTCCTGAATGTTGAGAACCTGCTATCCAAAAATCAGTTCGATTCACCTGTTAAATAATGCGCAATTGATGTTTTTCTGAGACTGACTTAACAAAATCGGGAATAAGATTTACTCTTCTCTTTTCTCTTTTGGTGATTGTCTTTCCTTTCAAAATAGTCTCTCTCTTATAACCCTAATTTGACCATTCTCCACTTAAATAAGTGAGACACATAGACTACAATATTTGGATCTTTTTGTATATAGGACGGTTGCCCAATACCCAACAATTTGTTTAATGACTTGTACCAAATAATTTAAATAAAAAAAAAAAAAACAGTTGCAAGTTTGGTTGAAATTTAAGAATCTTGAAAAACTTTCACATTGTCTAGTATTGTAATGAAATAAATGAGGCGAACACTATATATATGAATTCTAATTTTTCATTTCAAGATGCATAAATACTTTATGTTTTTTATTTGACTCTTGTTTTTTGTCTTATACTCTGGTGTTAGAGTTTTGTGAGATGTAATTCAGATATTTGTCTTGAAATATTAGGTGTATTGGGGTCATGAGGTATTTGAGAGAAGTTAAAAAAAATTAAATTAAATTCATCCAAAGTTTAAAAAATTATAAATTTTTGTGAAGAAAACTTTTATAATAATCCAAACATGTTTGCAAAAAAATCATTCAAAAATTTTTAAGTTGAGAGACAATTAAACATGTTTCTTTTCAGGAGGTACCAAAAGTGTTTGTTGAATAATTTTATAAGAACTAAAAGTTGTATTTTTATTTTACAGAGACTAAATTTAAAATGTTGAAATTTTATAGAGACTAAACATATATTTAACCTTAAAATATATGTATGTACTACTAACTCTTAAAAAAGAAACATAACTTTGGTGCCCTTTAGAAAATAGGACATTGGGCTTCCATCCATCACACCTATGCTAAAGGCGCCACTGCCTCTCATTCTATCAACTCAACCACTAAATTGAACGTCGGAGTACTTGCATGTACCTCCCAGTCCGACTGTGTAGGAGAATTGAAATAGTTGTACACCTTAGTGTTCATCACCCTCTGAAAATTTATCAATAAATTATATAATAGGCAAAATTGTTGGAACTAAATTGTTTTTATACATAGAGTTTTTATAATAATAAAGTTATTTTATGAGAACAATATATTTGGCTTCAAATAGTATGAAAGAAGATTCATGTTTTTGAAGAAAATCTAAAATAAGATTTGATTCAAATTTATAATTGAAGAAAATCCAAAATAAGATTTGATTCAAATTTATAATTGAAGAAAATATAAAATTAGATTTGATTAAGATTTATAATTGAAGAAAATCTAAAATAAGATTTGATTCAAATTTATAATTGATGAAAATATAAATAAGATTTGGTTTATATTTATAATTGAAGAAAAGCTTTGAT
The DNA here is from genome assembly GCA_037974775.1 of Cicer pinnatifidum. Classification (NCBI taxonomy): domain Eukaryota; kingdom Viridiplantae; phylum Streptophyta; class Magnoliopsida; order Fabales; family Fabaceae; genus Cicer; species Cicer pinnatifidum. The sequence continues at coordinate 30,008,571 of JBBPBR010000003.1, read as the reverse complement.
CAAGTTGAAAAGAAGATATGATCAAGATTTGAAGAAGATTTGATCAAGATTTATTTACTACAAAATATGAACAGAATCAATTTGAAGAATTTACAAACTCAATCTGAACAAGATACAATTTAGAATTAAACAAGGACTAACTTGAAGCCTAAATTTTAACTATGAATAGAAACTCAAGGTTGAAGCAGAAGAAGATCATCAAAATTTAGAAAATAGTAGAATAACTCACAAGCTCAAAATTTCAAATTCATCTTGGATTTCAATGAGAGAAACACTTGTTCAAGTTAGAATGTTTTTTTAGTGTTCTTTTGTTAGAGTGTGAGAGTTTATTGTTATCAGTTTTGTTAGAAAAAACTACTAAAGTTCTAATCTTATGTATTTAACCCGATAATAGTTTAGTTCCTTCTTCAATCTGGGTTGTTAGGTTTTCAGGAGAAGTTCTAAGATAAATGATTGAATTGTTACTTAAAATTAAGTTAAAAGACTCTGAAACTTATTTTCCCTATCAAATAATAATAATAATAATAATAATAATGATAATAATGATAATAATAATAATAATAATAATA
>JBBPBR010000003.1:29962267-30003656 GCA_037974775.1 Cicer pinnatifidum | reverse complement strand
TTTTCTCAATGTTACATACTTGAGTCCAAATATTTTTTTTTTTGAAATCATAAATTTACTCTGAAACTCTTATTTCACAACTTGAGTTTTAAAGAGGTTCACCACTTTGATTTCAAATACATTAACTTAAACTTTATCATTATAATTCAAAATAGTTAATATTGAACTATGAATCACACAAATATGATACTGAATATTTCTCATCTATTCATTGATTAAGAGTTTAAATTAATCACTGATTTTAGAGGAGATGAACCTCTTAAATAGAGAAAATATATCAAGCTGATAACAACTAACAAACCTTATAATAATAGAAAATATCTAACTAATCCCTATTAATCATAACTAACTCTTATTTTGATGTTCTATTTGTGATACTCCCCCACAAGTTGGACTATGGATATCTAATAGACCAAGTTTGGAGACAAGTTTACAAAAAGAAGGACTAAGCAAAGGTTTGATAAAAACATCTGCAATTTGAGTTGTAGAAGGCACGAGAAAATTAAAAGCTTGAGGAGGCCTTTGTTGAGATCTTCTCTAATTATGTGACAATCTATCTCAATATGCTTGGTTTGCTCATGAAAAGTTGGATTATGAGTCAAGTATATTGCAGATTTATTGTTACAAAAAACAGAAGTTAGAGCTGGAAACTTAATACCAAGATCATGAAAAAGAAATTTCAGCCATTGCAGTTCACACGTGAGGCTAGCTAAAGTGTGATACTATGCGTTTGAACTAGATCTTGAAACTGTAGATTGCTTCTTGGAGTTCTAGGATATGAGAGAGTCGCCTAGAAAAACACAGAATCCAGTTACTGATCTACGGGTGATAGAATAGTAAGATATAGGAGACGCCCTATTAATCGTCTAGATTATGATTCATCTGTATACAAAGATGAATTAGATAAATGAAGTTTTAAAGAAGTGTCATAAGGCGTTAGAGAAGGTTTGCTCGCTAAAGTTCCCGTGTCATGTAAAAGGTCAAGAGTATATTTCCGTTGATTTAGTAAAATGCCATTATCAAACTTAGAAATTTCTAAACCAAAGAAATATCTTAATGAATCCAAATTCTTTGTTTTAAAACTTTGTCAGGATAAGATTTGACTTGCTGAATTTCATTGTAATCATTGCCGACAAGGACAATGTCATCAACATATATAAGTAAGGCATTAAAATTAGAATCAATGATTTTTGTGAAAAGAGAAAAGTCAGCAGAAGATTGCTTGTAATAAATAGATACAAGATATTCAGATAACTTAGAATACCATTGTCTACTTGCTTGTTTCAAACCATATATAAATTTAGCTAATTTGCAAGCTTTAGAATGAGAAGTAACAGAGTTAGGAAGATGCATACCAGAGGGAGATGACATATAAAAACTTCTTCATGTAAATCTCCATGTAAGAATGCCTTATTAACATCTAATTGCTCTATAAACCAACCTTTAATAGCAGTTCAAACCAAAATATTTCTAACAGTAACAATTCTAACAACATGAGAAAAAGTATCAAAATAATCTAACAGTAACAATTTTGACAACAGGAGAAAAATATCAAAATAATCTACACCTTCTAGTTGTATATAACCTTTAGCTACTAGCCTAACTTTATATCTTTCAATAGAACCATTAGCATGATATTTTACCTTGTAAACCCATTTAAAACCAATGGGTTTCTTACTTTTTGGAAGATCAACAATTGACCAAGTATTTGTGGTTTCAAGGGATGCTAATTCTGTTTTCATAGCTAAGTTCCAACAATCATGTTTGCTCGCCTATGTATATGTTTGAGGCTCCTTAATTGAAGAAATAGAGAAACAATTTTTTTTTTAACTAAGAACACATCTATCATAGCTCAAGGTGGAAGAAATAAGGTATAGAGTGGTTGAAACACTGTTATGTAATTGGGAAGGAGGAAGATTGCAATCATAATGTTGAAGGTAAGGAGGCCTACTAATAATTCAAAGATTAATAAGATGTCGCATCTAATTAACCACTTTAAAAATAATTTTTTTTATATAATTATTAAAACAAAATGAATTTTTTTAAAACAAACAGTCAAGTTATAACATAAATAGAAGCAATATTTAATTTATTTATTTTGGAAGAAAAGAAAAAAATAAATGAATAAACAAGATTCAAATAAAATAAGGGTTTAACTATCATTTAAAAAAAAACAATTCATATTTCATAATAATAAAGCAAGGTAATCAAAAGCTATCACAGTATCCCAAGCTAATCACGTTCTGCACAGTGCCGCATCGGAAATCATCTAAACACCTAAGCCTTATTTCTAAACCAAAGCAATGTTTTCTTGAAGCAAAATCTTAATAGATCTTAAAAATAAATTTTCAAATACAAAACTCAAGTTTCAATTTTAGTATAAGGAAAATCACATTTTTAATATAAGCTTGATACAATGATGGCAGTAAAAAAGATAGAGATCAGAACAACAAACATGAAAGTGATGCACAAATTTGCAGTATGCCGCGAAGGAGAAGGCAGAGTTGGTGTACGACGATGTTGATAGTGGTTAGCGGCGGTTACCGGTGGAACGTGGAAACAATAATGACTTCTGTTTCTTGTTTTCTATATATTTCTCTTTTCTTTCCTCCTCTTTCTATTCTTCTTATACTTCTTTTCCTTTCTTTGTTGGTGTTTCTTTTGAAAAAAATAAAACTACCTTCCCTCAAAACTGATTTTTACCTTAATTTATAGACTATAAGGTTGGGTCTATGTGTCTATGAGATAAATTGATGTCTGAATTTTATATTGTTTTGGAAGAAAAATTGGAACTGCAGAGATAAAAATGGAAAATGGTGGATGACCTTTTTGATTGAGTGTACCACTATCAAAAATAATAACCTTATTAAGCTTCAATTGTGTGCAGGAAGTATTTGAACTGATTTGTTTGAAATATTTTGAGGTGTTTGAAAGCAGTAAGATGGAGGAATTGTTTGGTGCTTTGCATTAGACAAAGGAAATATTCAGGCAGGTTACAAACACCAAACGTGTAAACAATCTTTTTTTTGTTTTATGTTGGTTTGTTTTTAATTTAAATTACTAAAAAAAATTTAAGATGTAATGAGAATATTCATGTAAATATAAACTCAAAATGATGATTTTTGATTTTATAATAATACTTATAAAATATTTATTAAATGTATTATTACTTTTTTTTTTTAAATTACTCTTAATTAACCAGACAAAATTGAGGTACTACAGCTGCCCCTATTTAATTATATTTTACTGAAAAAATATGAATATTATAGTGGTAAAGGATAATTAAATATAAGTACCTAAATTTTGTCTAAATAAATTATGGAAGTAGATTAACTGTAACTGCAAGAGTGCGTGTAGTGCACATTTAATGCTAAATCAATACTTTGAAAGCAGAAACTGATGTTATATGTAATGTAAAACTAAATGAAAGATTGACAAAGATGAAAAATGATCGTCTCTAGATTGTTATTGGTGTGTAGATTAACACGAATAAAAAAGATCGCATTCAGATTTATTACTGATGCATAGATCGATAAAAATAAAATAAAAAATGATCGTCTTCGGATTGGTTACCGATGCGTAGATCGATATAAATAAAAATGACCGTCTTCGAATTAGTTACAGATGCATGGATCGATAGAAATAAAAGTGATCGTCTTCGGACTGTTTACCGATGCGTAGATCCATAGAAATAAAAATAATCGTCTTTGGATTGGTTACCGATGCATGGATCGATAGAAATAAAAGTGATCGTCTTCGGGCTGTTTACCGATGAGTAGATCGGCATAAATAATCAAAGGAAGTTGGTACAATCTTGTAAAAGAAAATGTATATGATACTTACAATGTGAACATTAATGGTTGTCGAGTATAAAGTATAAATATAAGGTATGAATAATTCCTACGTGTGTTATGCATTATGCCATGTTGTTGAGTATATGTAAAGTATGAGTGAAGATGCATAGATCATGTATGACTATTTGAATGTAAGATGTATGCAATGAAGATAAATTCTTGTTTATTTATTTATTTTATTATTTTTTAGTTCTCCCGATCCTTATATGACTTTATACATCTATGAGATTCAATGGATGAACGACGATAACAATCGTTCTTTACATGATGACTCTAGTATATCTTGTGTAATCACTTTTTTATTGAGGTCAATCAAATGTGCATTATTTAAAATGCTTACCCTTCATTTTTCTTATACACCCATATATCTCGAGTTCCCATGTATATATTTTCAAGCGTCAAAATATTTAAGATTTTTTTTTTATTTTTTATTTTCACATACTTCCAATTCCAATATTTATTATCATAAAATAACATTTTAAAACACTAGAACAAATCAATCATGAAACTGAATTAATTTAGAAACAGTGTAAGGTGCAACATCAAATGACAACATTGGAAAATGTACATTCGTTATATTGAAAACAAAACTAATGAGACAGGGATTACAATGTGGTGAATGTGTTTAGCTTTATTTGGAGAGATAAGAAACGCTAGTCATTCTTGTAATTTAGAACTTCTAAGAATAACGACTCCCCAGCTTGAAACGCTTGATCTTTTTGTTATCCCTAACTTTTGCATGGACCGCTCTTCCAAGTTTTCAATCTATTGGGATGCTCTAATTTTTGCCTAGGTCGCCTTTTCAGGTTTTCAACCTAGCGAGCCTAATTTTCTATTTTTTATTTTTATTACTTTTTTTGTATGCATAATATTTCTTGACTGCATCTGAATTTACTGGAAGTGGAAGCTCATCTCCATCCATTTATGTGAGTATCAAAGCTCCCCCAGAGAAATATTTTTTCACAACATATGGTCCTTCGTAGTTCGGAGTCCACTTTCCTCGAGAATCCTTTTTTATAGGAAATATTTTCTTTAACACTAAGTCTCCTTCTCGAAACTTTCGAGGACGAACTTTTTTCTCATAGGCTTTTTTGAGTCTTTTCTGATATAGTTGACCATGACACAAAACTATCATTCTTTTTTCTTCTATGAGATTCAATTGGTCATATCGTGAATGAACCCACTCTGCCTCCTCTAGTTTTGTTTCCATCAAGACTCTGATCGAGGGAATTTCAACTTCGATGGGAAGTACCACTTCCATTCCATACACCAACGAGAAAGGAGTTGCCCCTGTTGAGGTAAGAACAGAGGTTCTATAGACATGTAATGCAACGGGAAGCATTTCATGCCAATCCTTATATGTCTCCACCATCTTTTGTATGATCTTCTTGATATTTTTATTTGCTGCTTCTACAGCCCCATTCATTTTCGGACGATATGGAGAAGAATTATGGTGCTGAATTTTGAAACTATCACATAACTCTTTCATCATTTTGTTGTTTAGATTAGTCGCGTTGTCAGTGATTATCTTATTTGGCAAGCCATATCGACAAATCAATTCTTTTTTGATGAATTTGACAACCACACTTCTCGTCACATTGGCATAAGAAGCAGCTTCAACCTATTTTCTGAAATAATCAATAGCTACTAGGATAAACCGGTGCCCATTTGAAGCCTTAGGCTCAATGAGTCCAATAACATCCATTCCCCACATTGAAAATGTCCATTGTGATGTTAAAACATTCAAAGAGATGGGTGGTACATGTACTTTATAAGCATAGATTTGACATTTATGACATTTCTTTACGTAACTAAAGCAATCGGACTCCATGGTCAACCAATAGTAGCCAGCCCTTAAGATTTTTCTTGCCATTGCGTGCCCATTTTTCTTGCCACACATTTGAGGAGAACCATATCATGATTTCTCTTATAATGCACATCCCCATTTAAGAAGAAGTTCATTGACAATCTCCTTAAAACTCTTTTGTCGTTCTATGAAATATCCAATGGATATTCTTTATTCTTAACATATGATTCTATGTCATAAAACCACGGCTTGCCATCAAACTCTTCTTCTATTGATAAGCAATATGCAGGTTTATCTCTTTGTTGAATTTTTATGATCGGCACATCTTGATTAGTGGTTATTTTGAACATTGACGACAAAGTGGCCAAGGCGTCGACTAACTGGTTTTCTTCTCGAGGGATATGGTGAAAAGTAATCTTCTCAAAGTGTTCTGTCAATTCTTCGATATGGGTGTGATACGGAATCAATTTGGAATCTCGCGTTTCCCACTCTCCTTTCGTTTGATGGATGACCAACAATGAGTCTCCATATACCTCAAGAAATTTTACATTTGATTCGATAGCTGCTTTAATGCCCATAACACATGCCTCATATTCTGCAATATTGTTTGTACAATCAAAACACAACCTAGCCGTAAATGGAGTGAACTGGTTCTCAGGGGAAATCAAAATGGCTCCAATCCCATGCCCTAACGCATTAGAGGCACCATCAAACACCAACGTCCATTTTTCTTTATCAGATGATCCAGTCTCTTCAAATAAAGTCATTATGCCTTCATCGGGGAATTCAAATTGCATTGATTGATAATCTTCTACCGGTTGTTGGGCCAAATACTCTGCCAATGCGCTTCCTTTGATAGATTTTTGTGTAACATATACCAAATCATATTCGGATAACAACATTTGTCAACGGGCAATCCTTCCAGTAAGAGCAGGTTTCTCAAAGATGTACTTAATTAGGTCCATTTTAGACACCAACCAAGTTATATGACATAACATGTATTGCCTCAACCGACGAGCAGCCCATGCCAATGCGCAACATGTTCGTCCAAGCAGTGTATACCTTGTTTCACAACTGGTGAACTTTTTGCTCAAATAATAAATAACATGTTCTTCCCTACCAGATTCGTCATGTTGTCCCAGTACACATCCCATTGACTCATCAAGTACTGTTAATTACATAATAAGCGGTTTCCCAGGAACAGGAGGTACTAAGACGAGAGGTTTTGATAAGTACTGCTTAATCTTTTCGAAAGCCTTTTGACAATTCTCATTCCATTCAACCTTTTGGTCTTTGCGCAATAGTTTGAAAATCGGCTCGCATGTAGCGGTGAGATGCGATATAAACCTCGCAATGTCATTCAATCTACCCAAAAAGTTGCAAACTTCTTTTTACGTGCGTGGAGCTGACATTTCTTGTATTGCTCTTACTTTATCTGGGTCTACTTCTATATCCCTTTTTGACTAACGATAAACCCAAGTAATTTGTCAGATCTTACACCAAAAGTGCTTTTAGCAGGGTTTAAACGGAGTTTGAACTTCCTTAGTCGCTCAAATAACTTTTGAAGGTTAACAACATGATCTTCTTCGGTCCGAGATTTTGCAATCATATCATCCACGTAAACCTCTATTTCCTTATGCATCATGTCATGAAACAAAGTTACCATTGCTCTTTGATAGGTTTCCCCGACATTCTTCAATCCAAATGGCATCACTTTATAGCAGAAAGTCCCCCATTGTGTGATGAATGTAGTTTTCTCCATATCTTCGGGAGCCATCTTGATTTGATTATACCCTGAGAAACCATCCATGAATGAGAAAAGAGAGTATTGAGCAGTGCTATCCACCAGGACATCAATATGAGGCAGAGGAAAATTGTCTTTAGGACTAGCTTTATTTAAATCTCGATAGTCAACACACATTTGAACATTTCCATCCTTTTTTGGAACTGGTACAATATTAGCCACCCATTAAGGATATTTTGCTACTGCTAGGAAACCAGCATCAAATTGCTTTTTGACCTCTTCTCTAATTTTAAGTGACATATCAGGTCTCATCCTCCTCAATTTTTGTTTAATTGGAGGATATTCAGGCTTGAGTGGTAGCTTGTGTTCAACTATATTAGTATCTAGCCCAGGCATATCCTGATATAACCATGCAAAGACATCCACATAATCAAATAAAAGTTTAACCAACTTTTCTCGTTCACTTTCTTTCATAGACATGCAAATTTTAACTTCTTTCTTATCGTGTTCATTCCCTAAGTTGATCACCTCAACAGTTTCTTGATAGGGTTGGATTATCTTAGCTTCCTGTTCAATTAACTTTTCTAGTTCTGGGGGAGGCTCATAGTCATCTTCACAATCCTCATCAGCGTGATTAATTAGACGTTTAAAATTACAAGAAAGGGTTCTAGCGCTGCCATTTTCAACATATTCATTTTCGACTCTGTATTGTTTAAATTAAGGAAAAAAAAGAAAAAAAAATGAGTAAGGATTGCCAAAAAAGAAAAGAGAAAGACAAAACCAGTTGGAGAATTCAAAAATGCATTTATTTATAATAAATACGGAATTGAAATACATATGCCCTAGTTAATTATCCTTATAGCCTTGGGCATAGCAAAAGGAGTTAAAAAATACATAATTACTTTGAACATGAATTAACAAACACGGGAAACTCAAGGATCTTCCAATTGTTGAGACTGGTGTTTAGAGGACAAGGGTACACTAGCTTGAGGGTGTCATCATCAACATGATCCTCTTCTGTAACAGCCACTTGATGAGCATATATTATTCCGACGCTTTGAAAAGTTTGGCGAATGTCACAAATAGGAATCTTCTGTGAATTTGGTGTCCAGTTTTCTCTTTTTCCCTTCGCAGCCTTCTCTTTATCAGCTTGAGTAGGTACATATCCCAACCCGTACCTATTGTTCTTCTCTGGTATTTCTATCAACTTTCCCAAATTAACAAAAACTCCTCCTTCCAACATAGATTTGGTAAACTTCAATGATGTGGTAGATAGTTTTGGTTCTTTTAAACGATACTCTTCACCCATGAAGACGACATTGGCAATTTCTAATGCTTGAAAGGAAGTCTTTATGGCTTTCTCTGTGTTTTCAATGTAGCCTGTAGAAGATAAATGACTTACTATTATATCTTCTTCTCCAAATATTATTACCAGCTTATTGTTCACTATAAACTTTAGCTTTTGATGGAGGGTGGATGTCACTGCTCCAGCAGCATGAATCCATGGTCTCCCTAAAAGACAACTATACGCCGGTTTAATATCCATCACATGGAAGGTTATCCCAAAGATATGGGGTCCGATTTGAATTGGCAGGTCAATCTCACCAACAACTTGTCTTCTAGATCCATCAAACGCTTTCACCACCAAAGCACTAGGCTTCAAATAGGCTCCCTCAACAAATAGTTTTGACAGTGTTGATTTAGGCATGACATTTAATGATGAACCATTATCTGCTAGCACTCGTGCAAGAATATGATCGTGACACCTCACAGAGATGTGCAGTGCTTTATTATGCTATGTCCCTTCAGCTAGTAATTCATTATTGCTAAAACTCGTGCAACTACTAGCAGTGATGTTATCGACAACTCCATCAAACTGATCAACAGTGATATTGTGAGTAACATGTGCCTCATTTAAAACTTTCATCAGTGCTCTTCTATGTGCTTCAAAGTTTAATGACAAAGAGAGAACTGATATCTTGGAAGGGGTTTGATTTAGCTGATCCACCACCTTATATTCACTTTGCTTGATAAACTTCAAAAATTCATTAGCTTCTTCTTCAGACACCGTCTTTTTACTGGTTTCTTGTCCTTTTATGGAATGATACATATCTTCTTTCCCTTTTTCTCCATGAACCTCTTTTTTTCCTAAGTTGTTCAGGAGTGTATACTCGACCACTCCGAGTCATTCCACCAATCCCTAAGATGTTAGTGACATCAGTTCCTTTAGGTTCACAACCATCACTCAGTAGATGATTGGCCAAGTGGGATGTGATTTCGTATTTCCACGGTACCACCTTGGTATTTCCGTAAGGAAAAGGGGTTGGTGCTTGGACAATTAATGCATTTGGCCTGCTAGGAGTTGACTTAAGATTATCTTTTTTGTAAAGAACTTCCAATTGTTTTGGGAAAAATATATTATTTTCCACACACGACCCCATGGTGAACACATGACTATCTGTTGCATATTGGTCTATCCCATCTTCAATGACATTGACAGAGGCATCCCCGTGGCCCGGCAAAGGATTACTCCCTATGTTGGGACCGTCCTCCTTGAAGTTAAGCCATTTTGCATTAATCAATTCTTGCACTTTAGATTTTAGGGCTTGACAATCTTCAATGGAATGCCCAACGGCTCCTGCATGATATTCACATTTGAAATTTGGATTATACCATTTTGGAAATGGTGGTTCAAGAGGTTTCATTGGTCTTATGAATACCATTGAATTTTGAAGTAAATGGAGCAACAATTGGCTATACGTGATGGGAATTGGATCAAAACGAGTTGTCCTTTTTTCTCGATTGACAGGTGGTCTATAGTGATTCGAGATTGGGTTCTGGTTCCATTGATTTTGTAGGGAAAATGTGGTAGGTGGTGGTTGATAAAAGGGTGGTCTTGAAGGGTGATATTGAGGGTATGAAACTTGTGTGGTTGCGGCCACATATGCATAAGGGACGTAAGGATTTTGTGGTATCGGGGGCTAGAAATTTGGGGGTCGATAAGAATGGATGGGTGGAAAATAGGAGACTTTGGGGTTTACCATTACAGCATTGGCATCCCTCTCTCTCTTTTTTGTGAATGTCGTCTGGGGTCGTTTCACGCTAGTTGCTGCACATACGATCTTGCCATTCCTTATCCCGCTTTCTATCCTTTCTCCTATCATGACAAGGTCAGAAAAGTTTGATGAGATACTTCCAATCATCTTGTCATAAAAAGGCGACTGGAGAGTATTCATAAACATACCAACCATTTCTCTTTCAGATAATGGAGGTTCTACTTGTGATGCCATTTCCCTCCACCGTTGTGTGTATTCCTTGAAAGCTTCGTTATCCTTTTTCAATGAATTTTGTAATTGCATCCTATCATGGGCCATGTAAACGTTGTACCTGCATTGCTTCAAAAAGGCATCAGCTAGGTCTTTCCATGAACGAATTTGATTTCGCTCAAGATGCATATACCAACTTAACGACGCCCCACTCAAACTGTCTTGGAAAAAGTGAATGAGAAGTTTATCGTTATGAGCATGAGATGCCATTTTTCTACAATACATAGTTAGATGATTTTTAGGACATGTGTTGCTCTTATATTTTTCAAAGTTAGGAACCTTGAATTTGGGAGGGATAGTCACATCAGGAACCAAGCACATATCGAAAGCTTCAAGGCCATAAACATTATACCCCTCAATTGCTTTTATTCTCTCTTCCAAGACATGGAATTTTTCCTTTGATTGTGTATCATCCCCAATGGGAGGTTGATGCCAATTCCCATTAGCATCGAAATTGGGTACTTGGGGTGCAATATATGGAATATTTTCTGAGGGTAGAGTGTTTTGGAGTGGTAGATAGCCCAGAGGAGATGGAATTTGTGATTGGTTTGGGTTTTGGGGATTAATGACTAAAGGTGGAGTATAACCGGGTGGAAGACCGTACATGGGATATTGCATAGTTGTTGTACGAGGTTGTTGGGTAGCCGGGGTAAACCCTGGTGGGTGAGAAGGAGTGGTTTGGTGTTCTTCATCTACTCGGAGGATTCTCATCTGTATTCCCCTTCCTTGACAAAGCTTGTATAGCTTCTAAGATTTGATCAACTTTGTCCTTCAATTGGTTGACATCCATTCTCATCACCTCTTGATTTTGCTCAAGTTCTTCCATGATCTATGAGTTTGCACAAGTCTGATAACGATGTCGGGGAAACAACTTTATTGATTTTTTATGTTTTTTTTAAACAATAAAAAATTTATGAGTATGTATTAAACACGAATGGAATGCAATTATTATCTCCTTTTTTATTTGGATGTTAGGAAATCATAAATCTTACGTAAATTTTAATAAAATGAATTATTAGTGAAGAAGAAATATGGGAATCGGTAAACAAAACAACAAATCCTTCATTGATGAGAAAAAAAGTACATTGCATTTAAATTAAAAACTACATCGACTATGGTATTTCACTCATCTCTTTCAATAGGACAACCAATCCTCTCCTCCAACTCTTCTACCAAATGTTTTCAATATTCAACAAACTTGTAGACTTTGATTGGAGTATTGAGTAGGTGCATGATTGCATCAATCTCTCTTAAGTGTTTTGGAATTTTTATGATTGCCTGATTAGCTAGCATTGCCAATTTTGAAAAGCAATCTTTCCAATTCTTTCCTTTATCTTCCAACTCTTTATAAATCTCTTGATTCTTCAATTGCCCAAGCAACACCATGAAACGCTCCTCCCAATATATGGTTTCATCCTTCAAGTCATTATAGATATTTTTTTGATAATCAATGTAATTCTTCAACTCACTAGAAGTGTCCATTTCTGTTTTTAGTGCATCTTGGTTTTTTGAGAGTAATTATTCAATTTCTTCCTTCTGTTGCCTCTCATTCCTTATTTGACTCTCGTATTTAGCTACCATTTCTTTAAGTTGTTTCTTTAAATCTTCAAACTCTTTTTTTATCTTCTTCTCATAGCTTGTTGATTTTGTCCACAATTGCTTCCACATATAGGCTTCTTCAATAGCTACATCATTTTCTTCCTTTCGCACATCTAACTCTTCATTTGCACCTCTCAAACAATCTTGTATGTCAAGTTTATTTTCTTTTTCAATTTTCAACCTCTTGTTGCTTCTTTCAATAAACTGACGTTTACATGTGTTTTCTGATCGTAAGTTCTCGTTTTCTTGGGAGATTCTTTCTAACTTTGCTTGTAGCTCTTTTTTCTCCTCTTCAGATTTTAACAATGATGCTTTGAGCTCTTCTATTTCCTCCTTTGTAACAAAGGCAGGTTCAGACATTTCCTGATCATTTGAGGGTGTACTGTGGAAAGGCAACTTGATTTCTTGGACTCTCTTCTTTACCCATTGTTGATAAGGTTCTTTTGTGCTGCAACTTCTACATCCGAGTACCTTTCCTTTTCTAATGATCAATTCCTAAGATCGACTTATCATTCTCAACATTGGTGAGTCTACTCTACCCGTATTGTGCAAAACAAAAGCTTCCAATGACTTGTGATCTGGTTTATCCAACATGGGATAGCCAAGTTGTCTCAGAGCTACCATTGGATTGTAATTAATACATCCCTTCGTTCCCATGAGAGGTACATTTGGAAAATCTCCACATCGACATCTTACCTCTTCCACCCCTTGTTCTCTATAGTACCATGAAATTGTATCCCCAGTAAGGCTAGCTATACTCTGAGCCCATTCACGATTACTCTTAACCCCAACATGATACCCTTTCTTGAACATGTGAGAAACAAACCAAGTATATAACACTGGAACGCAACACAAAATTGTTCCCCCCTTCTTCTCATGTCGCATATGCAAAGAGTAGTATACATCAGCCAGAATCGCAGGAACTGGTTTTTGTTTATGTTTGTTAAAAGCTAAGAAGACATCTATGGCAGCAAAATCTACAAAGTTATCAAGGTTTGGGAATTAAACAATACCATAGATAATGAGAGCCAAAGCATCTATAAAAGTACTTCATTCTTTTTTAACGGCTAAATCTTGGCACTTGCTCTAGATATTTTCTTGAAAACCCATGAATAACCCTTTTTTCCTCTTTTGTACTTGCCAACTCTCTGATGTCGATCTTCAACACTTCAGCAATTGTGTCCAATTTTGGTGGTTGCCCAGTATATCGATAGGGATTTCCTCTTTCTAGGGAGTAACCCAATATTCGTTCAAATTCCTCTAATGTTGGGGCCAACTGAAAATCTTGAAAGGTGAAACACCTTAAGAGAGGATCATAATACTGAGCCAATGCCGTGAGGGCTCCTGTTGGCATATTTACTGCCAAGAGATTTAGGATCTTCCCTTATTTGTGAAAGAAACTATCACGTTGTATAGTTTTCATTTGATTGCTAATGTCTCTTAAACTTTTCAAATCAGGTTGCTTGAACTTTAAACGTAAGGTTTTTCTTTTTTTCGATCCCATTGTCCACTTAAATAACACGGGAGTAAGATTTGTAAAATGCTATTATATTTTATTTTTCCTTATAAAAAGAGAAAAAAAATGTCATGTGATATGAATATATGAATAAAACTAATATATATATATATATAAACTCTTGAATATATGAAATAATTTTTTGGTTTTTATGGATATTCTTACAATGAAAGGATCTATTGGCTTATGTAGTGAAATTCTCACAAGGGAGGCTCTATGGTTCTAAACACGGTTCCTAGAACCAATAATCGTATTTTGGAATATTGTCAACAAGAATAGGTAAACTATTTGGAGTGAAAATAACCTCAACAGGATCAAACTCTATGTGAGATCTTCATGCTAACCAAACAGGATGTACATCCAGAAGGCTACCACTACGCAATCTCGAGTCTAAACTTAAGTTTTGTTCAAACTCGGGTATAAGGTTTCACTCATAAGTGTGTATCTTAATAAAAGTGTAGGCGTAGAATAAACACAATTCAATAATTCCATAATACTAACAAAACATATATACATATACAAAATAAATAGATAAATAAAATAAAATAAGATAAAATTGATCTACTAGCTTAAAAGGATATTATAATGTTAGCTAATACTTATTAAGAAATAATAAACACATAAATAAAATGAAAATGAAAATGAAAAACAAACAAATATAGAAAAAGTTAAATAAATAAATAAATAAATATAAAAAAAATTATGCACAATTAATTTGTTAGGCTTGACTCTCTAAATGTCCCCAGTGGAGTCGCTAGCTATCGCGACCTAAAATTTCGAGTTTTTCTCGAATTCAATGGAGTCGCCACCAAAATTTATTTTAAAATAGGGAAAATATTGGGAAACCCTTAAAAATATAAAAAAATATAAAAATGGTATTTGAAACCAGATTTTGAGTTCGGGAGTCGATTATGCGTAGGGAAGGTATTAGCACCCTACGACATCCGCTAAAAACCGGTTACCTATAATTAATTGTGCAAAATTATATC
Organism: Cicer pinnatifidum; assembly: GCA_037974775.1. NCBI lineage: Eukaryota > Viridiplantae > Streptophyta > Magnoliopsida > Fabales > Fabaceae > Cicer > Cicer pinnatifidum. Next base: position 29,988,821 of record JBBPBR010000003.1, on the reverse strand, counting down.
AACTTAACTATATTTATTTCTCTTTATTATTAAATATGGATATAAAATTATTTTTTATAAATATGATTTTCTTGAGATAAAAGCGTGTTTAAAAGTGTAAAAAAAGTTTTTATTATTGTGCTTGACAAAAGTGTGATCTTGCTCCTACATATCTCCCGGTGCGATGGAGAAATCATAGCTACGTAGTTCTTGGTAGAAAATGTGGATGTGTTGATTTCTTTTAAATAAATTGTATTTTAATTTTGACAAACATAAAGAAATAAACTTGCTTGATTTGAATAATTATCTTAAAATATAAATTTTAAGACGATCGAATTGTACAACTTGTGTCTCAAAATTCAGGGAGTAAAAAAGATGTCACATCAAATTTAATCCTCTTAAGAATATCTTATTTTTTATTTTTAAATTGAGTTTCAAAACCAACAAATAGTTTAATTTACGTCTTAAAAACTCCAAGATTAAAACATATAATTAATTAAATTTTAAAAAAAAAGTCGATTTTAGATCCATTTATTTATAAAAATAAATTTTAGAGTTATCAAAATATATAGTTGTATTATGTAACTCCGGGATTAAAAGATTTTATTTTTAGTTAACTTTTAATAATTTTTACTTATTAATTTTTTTTATAATTTATAATTTATTAATTTATTTGTGAAGATGAGATTTAGAACCACCAAGTTGTCACAATATGTGTTCTAATAACTTAAAGATTAATAAGATGTCGCATCTAATTAACCACTTTAAAAATAATTTTTTTTATATAGTTATTAAAACAAAATGAATTTCTTTAAAAAAAAAACGTCAAGTTATAACAAAGTTGAAAGCAATATTTAATTTATTTATTTTGGAAGAAAAGAAAAAATAAATGAATAAACAAGATTCAAATAAAATAAGGGTTTAACTATCATTTAAAAAAAACAATTCATATTTCATAATAATAAAGCAAGGCAATCAAAAGCTATCACAGTATCCCAAGTTAATCACGTTCTGCAGAGTGCCGCATCGGAAATCATCTAAACACCTAAGCCTTATTTCTAAACCAAAGCAAGGTTTTCTTGAAGCAAAATCTTAATACATCATAAAAATAAATTTTCAAATACAAAACTCAAGTTTCAATTTTAGTATAAGGAAAACCACATTTTTAATATAAGCTTGATACAATGATGGCAGTAAAAAGATAGAGAGCAGAGCAACAAACATGAAAGTGATACGCAGATTTCCAGTATGCCGCGATGGAGAAGGCAGAGTTGGTGTACGACGGTGTTGATAGTGGTTAGCGGCGGTTACCGGTGGAACATGGAAATGGTAATGACTTCTGTTTCTTGTTTTCTATATATTTCTCTTTTCTTTCCTCCTCTTTCTATTCTTCTTATACTTCCTTTCCTTTCTTTGTTGGTGTTTCTTTTGAAAAAAAAATAAAACCGCCTTCCCCCAAAATTGATTTTTACCTTAATTTATAGACTATAAGGTTGGGTCTATGTGTCTATGAGATAACTTAATGTCCGGATTTTATATTGTTTTGGAAGAAAAATTGGAACTGCAGAGATAAAAATGGAAAATGGTGGATGACCTTTTTGATTGAGTGTACCACTATCAAAAATAATAACCTTATTAAGCTTCAGTTGTGTGCAGGAAGTATTTGAACTGATTTGTTTGAAATATTTTGAGGTGTTTCAAAGCAGTAAGATGAAGGAATTGTTTGGTGCTTTGCATTAGACAAAGAAAATATTCAGGCAGGTTACAAACACCAAACATGTAAACAATCTTTTTTTGTTTTATGTAGGTTTGTTTTTAATTTAAATTACTAAAACAAAATTTAAGATGTAATTAGAATATTCATGTAAATTATAAACTCAAAATGATGATTTTTGATTTTATAATAATACTTATAAAATATTTATTAAACGTATTATTACTTTTTTTTAAAAATTACTCTTAATTAACCAGACAAAATTGAGGTACTACAGGTTTATTCAGGCTTTTTGATTTCATTGAAGTTGTTCTTCTAATAATATATTTGTTAAATAGTTATGTATTTCTTTATTGTTAAAGTTATACATTTAGCTATAATATTTTTCGTTTTATATAATTTATATTAGTTTTGAAACATTAGATTTATATATTTATCTACTTTTTTACGTTTTTAATTTTATATGTTTATCGTAATTCTGTCAATCTCACTGTCGATATAAGCATGCAATAAATTATATTATATGTCTTGTGATATATTATAACGTTCATTCGTGAGTGATAGTTTGTTAAATCCAAAATATTGAAACAATTCATTCGTGTTTTCCTTGAAATTTTTAAATAATTATTTGACACAGTCGAGAAACTTCAAGAGTGGTTGAAAATAATTATAGGCAAGAAAAGTTTGTGAATTTAAGACATAGAACGTTTCGAGAGAATAATGAAATAGTTAGAAGTTATTTATTTCCAAATATTTAATATTATTCTTTTTTTTTTTGTCTCAATTATGATTTATGTTTTTTTAATTAAAAAAAATGTTATGGGAGACTCACTCAACATAGGGAAAAAAACTTATTACCAATGCAATAGTATTGATATATGAACTTGAACATCTATTATAATAATTAAAACAGAATCCCAAAATTCTTTATTGTGATGATTTGAAGATATTGAATGATTTCTATTTTTTGTATGAGTTATTGAAATGAATGTTTTGATGAGTAATTAGAGCTTTTAAAATGTATTGATGAGTCATTGAGTGATAAATTAAAGCTGAAGTTATATAATGTATGAAATAATTGTACTTGGGCAAGCGAAAAATGTTTGCTTTATATATTGAAGAAACAAAACATAATGGAATAGAAGATGAATTCGGAATGTGCCACATCAGAATTTTTGTGAGTTGACAAATATTGGAGGATGTGGCAGAGATGAAGAATGTTGGGGTTCTATTTTAATTATTGTAATAGATAATAGATAATAGATAATAGATAAAAGATAACTTGCTGATATTGTAGTTGAATATCAATTATAGAAGGAGCTGTTTGAGCTTATTCTTGGATTAAATATTGGGAATCATTGTTACTAGCAAGAATAACTGAAGGTTTAGAATTTTTGGAAGTGTAACCTGGTGGGTAACCATGTTTAAGAAAACAAGTATCAACCGTATGATTAGTTCTTTGACAATGAGTACAAAACCTATTAGAGCCACGACCACCTCTTCCCCGACCTTTATTGGAAGCAAAACCACGTCTTCCCCATTGTTGGATACTTGCAGCACCAAATAAGCTTTTTCATCAGCAGAATCAAGGACGACGAGAACATTTAGTTGATGTTCTTGACCAAGAATGAGTGAAAAGGCTTTGTTAATAGAAGGTAGAGGATCAATGAGCATGATATGAAATCTAACATTAGAGTAATGGTCATTCAAACCTTTGAGAAACTTGATTACCTGATCTTGTTCTTTATACTTGCGCAATTAGTGGCGGCGCCCCAAGTGCATAGAATCGCATAAGTGCAATCGCGAGTAGCGCAGAAATTCTCAATTTCTTCCCACATAGAGTTAGTTGAGTGAAATAATTGGAGATGTCAAGAGTACCTTGTTGGAATCGAGTGAGATAGTCTTGAATATCGGAGACTCGAAATATATCTCCTTGAGAAAATCGATGATCAAGAATATTCCAAACGACAACGGCTTTATCTCTCAAAAGAATGGATTTGTTGATACTTTTTGAAATTGATCGTTGAAGCCAAGATAACACCATGTTGTTTCATCGAATCCATTGATCATGAAGAAAATGGTTGGATGTAGGTTGGGGAAAAGTGACATAAACAAATTTCAATTTATTCTTTAAGATTATGGCAACCATCATCCCACAGGACCAAGAAGAAAAATTAATGCTATCCAAAGAAGGGGTAATAAGATTCAAAGAGAGGTTTTCATTAGGATGCAAATAGTAAGGATTGGTTGCAAAATCAGAATAAGGATCTTCCATGGTGGACACTAAGAAAGGGGAATAAATTGCTCAAAAAGGATAACAAACAAAAGATAAGAGAAGAGGATTCTTAGAGTTATTTTGTTATCATATTGAACTAAGAATCATACAAATACAAGACTAGATATTTCTCATCTATTCATTGATCAAGAGTTTATATTAATCTCTGATTTTAGAGGAGATGAACTTCTTAAATAGAGAAAATATATCAAGCTAATAACAACTCACAAACCTCATAATAATAGAAAAAATCTAACTAATCTGTATTAATCTTAACTAACTTTATTTTGATGTTCTATTTGTGATAACTAATTCAAATACACTCACAAAAAATATCTTACTTTCTCAATTCAAACTAAGGGAATTTTTCTATCATCTATTCAAATTCATGTATTTAAAAACAACTCATGACGTAACTTTGACATGTCTGAAAATTAAATTTTCATCTTTTTTACACATAAGATTCGGCCTCCTAGACTTTTTTGGAGGTTTTCTTGCTATTCAAGTCACTAACACTACTAATTTCATCATTAACAAAGCACTTTGTAAAATTTTACCTTTTCAATTTGGCTGCCTAACTCTTAGGATTTTTTATTTGCAAAGAACAGAGTTGTAAAGTATTTTTTTTCTTCAATATAAACATCAATAACAATAATAAGTAAAATAAATTCTTAAAAACTCAAAAAAATCAATTTTCCTCAATATATATGCGATCGGGTAAGGAAAGGAAAGGGAGGAAACGACTACTTCAAGTTGTGATTCTTGGTTCTTTGTATCCCTCTCTAGCAATGGAGCATGTTTGGTGTTGGAAGCTTTGAAATAGCTCATCAATGAAAAGTTTTAAGGTTTGGAGAAGATGATAAAGATGTGGAAAAAAATGAATTGAGAGTGTGGGGGAAAGGAAAATTCAATTTTCTTTCCTTTAATTCAATCTACTATCTCAATTCCAAATTAATATCGAATTAATTTTAACTTTAATATTCCTCACATAAACTCTTGTCATAATTATTTAAAATATTTACTAATATAACACTAATGTAATACCTACTCTTCATTTAAGTACGATGTTAGTTTTCTCCAACTAACAATACCTTCAATTATCTTCAATAGTTACACACAACTCATATCAATAATTATTTTAACGATGAAATTAATTTATTTATTAAAACAATTTAATTTAATTTTCTTAACTCAGAAAAGTATTACTCATACATATATCAAGTGTTAAATTGCTCAAAAACTTGAATAAAACGTTTCGTTGAAATCAGAAATATTTCAAAATTTGAAAACGATATTTAATACTTTTATACATGGGTTAAATCAATGATATTTTTAATTTCAACGGACTAATGTTATACGAGTTAAATAAAAACATTTCATTCATGAAAATATGATTTTAATACTTTTATTCATAAATAAAAGGAAATTGACAAACTCCATACCACATGTTTAATACAAAACATAACTAAAAGTAAGTTAAATAATTTTACGGGTCTTACGATGACCACTGAACACAATCTCCGACCACCACCACCGTCACCACCGTTGACCATCCACCATTGACCACCATTTTCGAACACCCATTAACCACTACTACCCTTGACCAGTGCCAACACTGACCGATAGCACCAACCACCATACTTGACCACTCCATCGACCAACCATCTCCCACTACCATCCTCAACAATCGATCACTCATCTCCCATCATTATCCGCCACTTTGACAACTGTGGTCACACATCAACTACTACTTATGATTGTCAACCACCTCTCTTGATCGTTGCAGGCACCATCAATAATTGACCACCACATTGATAACCACCTTCTACAATTACTACTTTCAACCATTATTATTAAAATTATTATAATTAAGTTGATTATAATTTTATAATATTTGAATTATTTTAAATTATTTAAATTATAATATGAGTTAAAAAAAAATTTAATTTTAATTATTTTTGTATCAATATTTTTTAGGCTAAATATCACCCGTGGTCCCTTAACTTAATTTCATGTAACGTTTTAGTCCTTTATCTTTTATTTTTTTCCCGAGTTGGTCCTTTATTTTAATTTTAAGTGACAATTTGATATTTTATGTTTTAAAATTTCAACAATGTTATCCTTTTTTATACAAAAATTTAAAAAAATCATCAAAATTTTCAACCAAAACCCATAAAATTAATAATCATCTTCAATATATTACAAATTTTATCAAATCGATAACTCAAATATTCAAATACACTCATATTTTCATCTCCAACAACATCAAATAAAGAATGAAAACATGACTTTATTTCAAGATTTAAGATATGAATTTGATTAAATTTGTATTTTATTGAAGATGATAATAAATTTTATGGGTTTTGTTTGAAAAATTTGATGATTTTTTTGAATTTTTGTAAAAAAAAAAGGACAACATGGTTGAAATTTTAAAACATAAAATATCAAATTCTCACTTAAAATTAAAATAAAGGACCAACTTGGAAAAAATAAGATAAATGACTAAAACGTTACCTGAAATTAAGTTAAAGAACCACGGGTGGTATTTAGCCTATTTTTTATATTTGGTCAATATATAATAAGATAAAGTAAGGTGATGATTTAATTTAAATAAAATAAAAAATTGAAAATCAACTCGTAATTAAAATTCAAAAATTAAACTAAAATTTAGAAATTCAAATAAAATTAAAAACTCAATTATAATTAATTTTGATTTAAAAAAATTTCATAATATAAAATCAAAAATCATCCCGAACGTATACTTAAAAAAATCCACACTTAAAGTATATTTCTAATAGGGTGGGTTAAGCTTCCATTCGTTTACTTTTCCCAAGATATAATTAGACTCAACCTTATAAAAAAGCCTATTAATAGTATTTTTATTATTATATTAATAATATTATTTCCTATTTTAAATTCTATCAAAGGCAATCACTTAGTAGTCATTTTATATTCGGTAGTCGTTCCATATTCGGTAGCGATTCCATATTTGGTAGTGGTTCTATATATGGTACCCGTTCAATTAGTCAATCACTGAGTAATCATTCTATATTTGTTTGAGAGGTAATAATTGATGGGTTTGTTTCAGAAAAAAAATCTATTATTTGAAACAACCAAAAATTATTTTTTAGAATTTAAAGGATGTTTGTTTCAGATTTTTTAAAAATTATTTTGTTAGAAAAATTATTTTTTATGTAATATATATAGATATATGCATTGATATTGGTATATGGAGAGACTCATGTGGTATGAGTATAGCATAATTTTTTTTTAATGTGAATAAGACTTTTAAATAGGCTTCCAGGTCAGGCCAAACAAAATAAAAAACCCTATGATAGGCCACACACCAGGCTTAGGCCTAAAAAATTAATCGTATGCTAGACTCATGTATTTCAAAGTCTGGTCTGGCCTATTTCCACCCCTAGTTGTACCCAGTAATTGTATTGTTCCATTGCAACAAATTCTAGACTCCTACATAAATAGCTAGAGTATGTTGGGAAAAACCAGAGATTATTAGGGATAATTATCCCAATAATGCGGAATATTTTTCCCCCACCTGTGCAGATAAATGGCCAAACAGAAAAATACAATTCAAGAGCAATAATAATTGGTAGAAAATTAAATATGAGACAAACACAATTTTAACGTGGAAAACGTCTCTCAAATTGAGAGAATAAAACCCACTAGACCTAGGTCAATGAAATCTTCCACTATAATAATTAATTGGTACACCAGAGTCTTCCTAATAACAATAGGGAACATCAATCAATAATAACAACCTTATAACAACCTTCCACTAAAGTGGGTATACCAAAGTAACTCTTAGATAAGAAGGTAAAACTACTTAGACTGTATATTAAATTAACAAACTCAGTGGTAGAAATAACATACTAAATTTGTAGATCAAACGGAGCAAGTTTGCTACAAACTTGTTACCACCAGAACCAAATCCTTATTTTTCTTGGTCGTTGTCTTTCATTCTAGTTCTTAGAGATTTCTAAATCCCTTTTATTTCCTTCACGTGGGTGAAACCCGTTAAAACTTTTTTTTTCTTTTCTTTTTATTTCAATAATAATAATAATAATAACAATAATAATAAAATTGGTGAGTTCCAGTTGGGGAGTGAGCCCACCCAACAAATCTCCTGTCACGACTCAAGTGGGAAGGTACTGCTCAACCATGCCAACTTTCTTTCTACAACATATCATCTTCGACACAAGCAAGGTCTTCATCATCATATCTGAACCATTCTCATCAGTACGAATCTTCTCAATTAAAAATGACTTCATTTTCAGTGCATCTTGTATCCAATGATACCACACTTTGCATGAAAAGTCAGATTCTTGCTGAGATGGATGACACTTTGACTGTCACAGAATAACACAAACTTTTGTTGCTTGAGGCCTAACTCATGTAGGAATTTCTTCATCCACAAGAGTTATTTAGAAGCTTCAGTTGCTGCAATGTACTCAGCTTCAATAGTAGATAAAGCAACACACTTTTGTAGTCTTTGATTTCCAAGACACAACTTCCCTGCAAAAGTCATCATATAACCAGAAGTAGATTTTCTAGAATCAAGATCACCTGTAATATCTGCATTTGTGTAGCCATCCAACACAAGTTCACCACCTCATAACATAAACACACTTTGGAAGTGCCTCTGAGATATCTGAGAATCCACTTCACTACTTGCTAATGATCTTTACCAAAATTAGAGAGAAATCGACTAACAACTCCAACTGCATGAACAATATCTGGCATTTTGCATACCATATCATACACCAAACTACCAACTACGGATTGATAAGGAACTTTCTTCATTTATTCTGTCTTTCTCACTTGTAGGACATTGATCAGAATTCAATTTAAAATGAGTAGCAAGTGGAGTACTAACAGGTTTACAATTGCTCATGTTAAACCTCTCTAACACCTTCTTAATGTAAATGTGTTGAGACAACCACAATTTATTATTCTTTCTGTCACGAGTGATTCTCATATAAATCTCTTCCTCCAAATCACCATGAAGGAATGCAGTTTTCACATCCAGTTGTTCAACTTCTAGGTTCAAACTAGCTGCTAACTCAAGCGCAACTCGGATAGAGGACATCTTCACCACAGGTGAAAAAATTTCATCAATGTCAATACTTTTTCTCTGATTAAAACCTTTCACAACCAATCTTGCTTTGTATCTTGGTTGAGAACTACTCTCTTATGCCTTTATCTTGTATACCCATTTGATCTTGATTGCTTTTCTACCATTAGGCAACTTTACCAAATCAAAAGTGTGATTCTCATGCAAGGAATTTATCTATTTTTGCATGGCCTTTAAACCTTTTTCTTTATCAACATTTGTAATAGCTTCTTGATAGTACTCTAGCTCTCCACTATCAGTGATCATCACATACTCATGTGGATGATATATTTGAGAAGGTTGACGTTCTCTAGTAGATCTTCTCAACTCTAACTCGACTAGTGGCTCAACTGGAACCTGTTCATTATCGTCAGGGACATGATCATTAGTTACATTCTCTTCATCTACCTGTATATCTCCCCCATCAACAAGAGTTTATGTAGGGGGCTTAGGTGCAACATCAATGTAACTTATGGAATTTGGTTTCTGGTTTTCAGCTTTATCAAAATCTTCAACAATCTAGTCGTCAAGAAATATCACATATCGGCTTCTGATAATTTTCTTGTCAACCGAATCCCACAATCTATAAGCAAATTCTTCATCACCATAACCGATGAAATATATTGTATGGATTTACTGTCAAGCTTGGACCTCTCATCTCTTGGCACGTGAATAAAACATCTACAGCCAAAAAGTCTCAAATGACGGTAAGAGACATCTTTCCCTGTCCACACTCTATTTGGAACATCACCATCAAGTGGAATAGAAGGAGAAAGATTGATCAAATCCACTACAATTTTCATTGCTTCACCCCAAAAGGATTTCGATAATTTTGCATGAGAGAGCATACATATGATTCTGTCGTTAATCGTACGATTCATTCTTTCTGCAACCCCATTATGTTGAGGTGTCTTTGGAACTGTTTTCTCAAACCTGATTCCATGTTCTCTACAATACTCTTCAAATAGACCTAGGCAGCACCCCTAAGGTTCATCCCACAACTGTTTCCACCTCCAATGGTATAGTTCTTTCTATCAAATCCTCTTCTTTAAATTTATCAAGGATCACTGGATTCTTGATTAAGATGTCAGTGCCCACATTGCATGTTTGTTGCATTTATTTCATTCTTACCGAATGGCTTCTCATAAGTCGGTTACTCTTCCAAATAACATGCTTATTCTTTTTGTTGCAGTAGGAACTATTAGATTGACTCCTAATTTTATTATGCACAATGTGTTGTATATTCCTAATTGATGTCTGTTAGTGTCTTACTAACTGATAATTCTTTCTCTATCACTTTTTCAAAAAATCAGTTTGTGATTCATAAAATGGTACACTTAGAGAGGATTGGCAAGGGTAGCCTCATTAAGGGCCTCTATTTTCTATCCTCCCAAGACCTTATTCAGACCCCATTGGTCCAAATTGCAAGTTTGCAGCTCCTGTTTCTTTCCATTCTTGTAATTCTATTTCTATTTGTAATAATGCCCAACTTTGGCACTCTAGATTTGGTCACATTTCTGATAAGACCCTTAAATCTTTAAGCAATAAAATACCTTAAATCATGCCAAATCAATTTACTTCTTCTATTTGTCGAATGTGCCCTCTTGCTAAATTTAGACAATTGTTTTTTCCTGCTTATAATCACATCTCTGATGATCCTTTTGCTTTGTTGCATTGTGATATTTAGGGTCCTTATGGCCACCCTACCTATGATGGAAAAAGATACTTTCTCACTTTGGTGGATGATTGTTCTAGATACACCTGAGTTTTTATGCTTAATACGAAATCTGAGGCAATAATTAAGTTTTTTGCAATGGTCAAGACTCAATTTGTTGTCGCTATTAAATGTCTTCGATCTGACAATGCCAAGGAATTATCCCTCACTCAATTTTTACAAAACCAAGGCACTTTGCATTAGTTTTTCGGTGTTGAAAGGCCATAACATAACTCTGTCGTAGAACGCAAATACAAACATTTGTTGAATGTTGCTCGTGCATTGTTTTTTCAGTCCAAGGTGCCAATTACTTTTTGGGGATAATGTGTTGCTATTGCAGCCTTCTTGAACAACATATTGCTCTCTCCAATTCTAAAGGTCATATCTCCTTATCAAATTTTATATGGTAAGGATCCGAATTACAACTACTTGAGGTATTTTGGTTGTATGGCCTACGCAGCCACATTGCCATCCAGCCGCAACAAGTTCACTGAAAGAGTTGTTCCCACTGTCTTTTTTGGTTACCCTCATGGCTATAAATGTTATAGAATATTCAACATTCAAATTTATAAGTTTTTATCTCAAGGGATGTCATTTTTCATTAGACCATTTTCCTATTTCATGACTTACTTAATACATCCATCTCTTAGGATCCATTTCCTGATTTGGTGATTGCCATTCCCATTCTTGAACACAACACACCAATTTCTGATCCCCTACCGGAGCCATATATTTAACACCCATTAGATGATCTAAATCCTCTAGATAACCCATATCCTCTTTCCCATGATATTTCTACACTGCGTAGATCCACCAGAAATAATTGTTTACCCACTTACTTAAATGACTATGTGATCACATCTCAATCACCCTTATATCCCATTCTATAGTTTTTTTTCTAATACTCTTCTCAACCCATCTTAAATATCCTTCATATGTGCAGTATCAGCTGCTTCTTAACCTTATTTTTTCCATTAGGAAATGTCTAGCCTTGAATGGAGACAAGCTACCAGTGAAGAAATTAAAGCCTTGGAGGCCAACAATACTTGGTCTATTGTTTCTCTTTCACCTTATAAGCATTGTATTGGAGCAAATGGGTATATATATAGTGAAATTTAAACCTGATGGCAGTGTGGATCACCACAAAGCTCATTTGGTAGCTAAAGGTTATACTCAACAGGCTGGTATTGACTTGTCATATACTTTTCCCCCTAGTGCTAAGCTCACTTGTGTTCGTGTTTAGTCACAGTGGTAGCATCAAAGAAATGACATTTGTTGCAATTAGATGTGAATAACGCGTTCCTTAATGGTGAAGTTTTTGAAGAGGTTTACACGACTCCTCGTTTGGGTTATCATTCGACTAAAAAAGGTTTGGTTTGCAAGCTGAACAAATCCCTGTATGGTCTCAGACAAGCATCACGACAATGGTTTTGCAAGTTCTCCACCACCTTGCTTGCTCATGGTTTTGTTCAGTCTAGAAACAATTATTCCTTGTTTACTTCTGGTTCAAGTCCCTTTCTGATCATTCTACTTGTTTATGTAGATGATATTTTGTTGGCAGGCCCAAATTCCACTAAAATTGTTGCGACTCAAGCCCTCCTTCAATCATTGTTCAAATTAAAAGTTCTTGGGAACTTGAAGTATTTCCTAGGCTTGGAAATTGCTTAGTCAAGCAATGGCATATCACTTTCTCAGCATAAATATACTCTCAATCTACTTGAGGATACTGGTTTTTTGGGCTGCAAACGTATCTCACTCCCAATGGATCCCAAAGCTAATCTTTTAGCCACTGAAGGTGCTCCTATTTATGATCCATCACTTTACTAACGTCTCGTTGGCAGACTTATGTACTTGACTATATCGCGACCTGATATTAGCTTTGTTGTTCATAAACTCAACCAATATATGCAACAACCACCACGACCTCATATCCTTGTTGTTCACCATCTTTTGCAGTAGCTTAAATCAGCACCAGGCCAAGGTCTCTTGTTTCCTTCAACTAATTCTCTTGCACTCTCATCTTATGTTGATGCTGATTGGGGAAGCTGTATGTATACCAGAAGACCCACTATTGGTTTTTGCCTCTTCCTTGGCGATGCTTTAGTTTCTTGGAAGGCAAAAAAACAACCTACAATCTCTAAATCTTCTGCTGAAGCTGAGTATAGGGTGTTTTCCTCTACTGAAGCTGAGTATGGGTGTTTTCCTCTGCTACTAGGGAAGTTGTTTGGTTGCGACATTTACTTGTTCACTTTGAAGTCTCTCAAACTCCAGTTATGGATTTTTGTGACAAATATGTCATCCATCTTGCCTCTAATCCTACCCACCATGAAGATTCTAAACATATCGACATCGACTACCACTTTATATGAGAATTGGTTTAGTCAAACTTGCTAAAACTCATACATGTCAAAACTTAACACCAATTAGCTGACATCTTTACTAAGGTTTTTCCCACTCCAGCCTTCTCCACTCTCATTTCCAAACTGGGAATCATCATTATCTATTCTCCATCTTGAGGGAGGTTATTAGATTTTATATCATTGCTTAGTAAAATAGTCAACTAGTTAGTTTGATAGTTAGTTATCTGAGTTAGTAAAGATTGTGCAAGTTAGTTAGAGCTCTTTCATTTTTATTTTGTATTGACCCTGCATCTTATAAATAGCAGGATTTCATTAATTTTAAGCAATTCATTCAATTAACACTACGCCAAATTTGACATTTAACAGCGCCCCTTTTACAGCGCTTTCTAAACACAAGCGCTGTTGTAAATGTATTTGAAAAATAACGGAGCCTTTTACAGCGCTTTTATTCACAAGCGCTGTAAAACAAGCGCTGTTGTAGGTCATATAACGTTTGCGCATAATGTTATAAGGCTTTTACAGCGCTTTTCAAAAAAGCGCTATAAAATGAAGCGCTTTCGCATATGCTTTTACAGCGCTTTTTTCACAAGCGCTGTAAAATACGTGCGCTTTAAAATAATTGAACCACCTATTACAGCGCTTTTTTCACAAGCGCTATAAAATACAAGCGCTTTCATTGAATTTAACTACCTATTACAGCGCTTTTATTGACAAGCGCTGTAAAAGACATAAATTTCAAATAATTATATACGTTGGGAACCCTCATATCCTCTACATCTTTCATCACCTCTACTCTGGGAACCCTCATACCCTCACATCCATTACGTGTTGTGCCGCCATCTACCTATTACGTGTTGTCTCAGGTATTTTTTTTTTAACTAGATTTTTTTTATCAAATTAAAAATTCATACCACATGATTTGTGTTAAATCTCTTCTACTAGTCAAAAACTCATACCACATGATCTGTTCTGTTTTTGAAATTGTTAGTTGATATTGGTTTCTTTTTGAAACTTGTTGATATGTTTTGAAAGCTTATTAGTTTTGTAACTGCATTTATATATGTGGTATAATATGGATAGAAAATGGATGTCAGCCAATCGATTGTCAAAAGAGTATGAAATTGGAGTGAAGGAGTTTGTTGAGTTTGCAGTGAAGAATGCAAAAGATCCAAATAGAGTAGTTTGTCCTTGTTTAAAATGTTGTTTTGGAAAACGTGTTAGAGAAGATGAATTAGAAGGACATCTAGTATGTAATGGAATTGATCAAAGCTACACATGTTGGATAAGACATGGTGAGAAAAAAAAAGGAAACATTAATTTTGAGAATAGTTCGACATATGCTTCAACTGACTTCGATACAGATACATATGAGCCGGACCGAGTTGATGAGATCGCAAAAGCAGTTGAAGAAGATCTTCGAGATTGTCCTAAAATGTTTGAAAGTTTGTTGAGTGATGCAGAGAAAGAATTATATAATGGTTGTACTAAATTCACAAGACTGTCGGCGATATTAAAGTTGTACAACCTAAAAGCGAGTAATGGATGGTCTGATAAAAGCTTTACAGAATTATTAACACTCATAAAAGATATGTTTCCAGATGATAATGAACTTCCCAGTCGAACCTACGAGGCTAAACGGATTTTGTGTTCTATTGGCATGAGTTACGAAAGGATTCATGTGTGTCCTAACGATTGCATTTTATTTCGAAATGAATATGAACTACTTAAGGCGTGTCCGAAATGCAATGTCTCTCGATATAAGAAGAAAGAATCTACTCCAACAAAAGTCGTGTGGTATTTTCCTATAATACCAAGATTTAGGCGCATGTATCGCAGTGAAGAAGATTCAAAACACTTGACATGGCATTCAGATGAAAGAATTAGAGATGGAATGTTTCGACACCCTGCAGATTCCCCACAATGGGCAAAAATTGATCACGAGTATCCTGAATTCGGGATAGAGTCAAGAAATCTAAGACTTGCACTTTCTACTGATGGAATGAATCCACATGGTCTTCAAAGAATCTCACACAGCACGTGGCTTGTGATTTTGGTAATATATAACCTACCTCCATGGTTATGTATGAAGCGTAAGTTTATGATGTTGTCTCTGTTAATTTCTGGACCCAAACAACCGGGGAATGATATCGACGTATACTTGACTCCTCTAATAGAAGATTTAAAACGTATGTGGGAGACAGGTGTGGAAGTTTATGATGGGTATAAGAAAGAATATTTCAATTTGAGGGCTATGTTGTTCGGCACAATTAATGATTTTCCAGCATATGGTAATTTATCAGGATATAGCATTAAAGGTCAGTGTGCATGTCTTGTATGTGAAGAGAGTACAAATTGGATGCGGTTGAAACATTGTAAGAAGAATGTGTTTCTTGGACATCGTAGATTTTTACCTTATAGTCATCAGTATCGTTGGTGGAGAAATGCATTTAATGGAAAATCAGAGGAAGGTAAAGCTCCTTTACCACCGACTGGATATCAAATACTTGAAAAAGTACAAGGTTTGACCAATAAATTTGGCAAACCTTTTGCGGGAGAGCTGGTCAAAACTGGGTGGAAGAAAAAGTCAATTTTCTTTGAATTACCATATTGTAAGTCATTGTATATAAGACATTTCCTCGATGTGATGCATATTGAAAAAAATGTATTTGATAGTGTTATTGGTACGTTACTCAATGTTCCAGGAAAGTCTAAAGATGGCATCAACGCAAGATTGGACTTGGTCGATATGGGAATAAGAAATGAATTGGCTCCAGTAAAGAAAGGAAATCGCACATATCTACCTCCAGCCGCTCATACTCTATCTAGAAAGGAAAAAATTGTTTTATGTAAATTTCTACACGAAGTTAAAGTTCTAGAAGGATACTCTTCGAACATTAGAAATTTGGTTTGTATGAAAGACCTCAAGTTAAAAGGTTTGAAGACCCATGATTGTCATATTCTAATGGAGCATTTGCTACCAATAGGTATACGTTCCATTTTACCTGAAAAAGTTCGACTAGCATTAACTAGATTATGTTTCTTCTTCAGGGAAATTTGTAGTAAAGTGATCGACCCTCAGAAATTACCGACATTGCAGAGGGAAATTGTTGTTACTTTGTGTGAGCTTGAAATGTATTTCCCACCATCATTTTTTGATATAATGGTTCACCTTACTGTTCATCTGGTTAAGGAGACACAACTTTGTAGGCCAGCTTATATGAGATGGATGTATCCGATAGAACGATATATGAAAATATTAAAAGGGTACGTAAAAAGTAGAAGTCGACCAGAAGGTTGTATTGCTGAACGATACATTGTTGAAGAGGCTGCTGAAGTTTGTACTGAATATCTGTCCAATGTTGAATCCATAGGGCTTCCCATGTCTCGTCATTCGGGAAGACTATCAGGAGAAGGGATAATTGGAAGGAGACTACTGACTATATCAAGGACAGAATTGGAGCAGGCACAATTGTATGTTCTGCACAATGATGATGAGGTTCAACCGTATGTTACAATGCACATGGATCAGTTATCTCGTTTGAACATGAATAGGAATCAAAATTGGATAACTCGAGAGCACAATCGAAGTTTTATAACATGGTTAAAAAATCACATAAAGTCAAAATTTGACATAGACCCCGGATCAATTTCACAGAGATTGAGGCGGCTAGCAAATGGTCCGAGCTTACATGTCTTTTCTTACACTGGTTATGTTATTAACGGCTACACATTTTATACCAAAGAACAAGATGATCAGACCACTATGCAAAATAGTGGAGTCACTCTCGTAGCTGAAGCGATGCATGTCTCAAGTGCAAAAGACAAAAACCCAATATATGCAAATCTATCATATTTTGGGGTTATCGAGCGCATATGGGAGTTAGACTACACAATGTTTCGTGTTCCTATATTTGGTTGCAAGTGGGTCGATAATAATAATGGCATTCGGATTGATGAGTCAGGATTCTTGCTTGTTGATTTTAATAGGGTGGGATACAAAGACGAGCCTTTTATTTTAGCGTCGCAAGCTCAACAAGTGTTTTATGTCACCGATCCTTCTGATGATAAATGGTCTGTTGTTCTATCGACCAATAAAATAAGTGATGATAACAACAATGATGAAGATGTTGGTAATGATCTTTTATTTGCAACATCACAACAACCACATGAAATTGATTGAACTGATGATTGTTTATATCTTAGAGATGATCATGATGAGGGAATTTGGATTAATCCATCGTTTCGTATTGTAAATGGACAAACAAATGTGAATCCCACCAGGAAAAGAAGAAGGGCATCTTAATGTACATGTTTAATTGTTTTATATAAGCCATGCATGTAATCTGAATTATTGTTGTAATCTGAATTATTGTTCTATTCTGGTTTTATTGTTGTAATCTGAATTATTGTACTCTGAATTATTGTTCTATTCTGGTTCTATTCTGGTTTTATTGAATTATTGTGGTATTATATAATCTGAATTATTCTGGTTCTATTCTTGTTTTATTGTTGTCTAAGAAGGCAAGCATAACTAGTGATTATTGCATGTTTATGTAAATTTGGACAATTTCAATTCTTAAGAACTATGCATGTAAAAAAAGTGCATGTCTTTTACAGCGCTTTTTAAAAAAAGCGCTGTAAAAGGCCCTTTTAAAAATTAAACAATGAGACATTTTACAGCGCTCTTATTACCAAGCGCTGTAAAAGGCCCTTTTGAAAATCAAATAAAGATACCTTTTACAGCGCTTCTGTGAACAAGCGCTGTAAAAGACTTTAAAAATAATATTCATCAGATAACTAACATGACTTTCTCTAACAGGATTTTCTTCAAACTCCTTTTACGCATCATGGGAATCCCCAAAAACACATTGTTAACAAAAACATCAGACCCATTGTTAACAAAAACATCAGACACATTGTTAACAAACCCATTTTTCGCAACATGGCAATGAACCTGAAGATCAAGTTAAGATTTAAGAATGAAAGGGAATGTGAAGAGATAAAAAGGGTGTTGAGGTGGAGATTGAAAGAGTAAGCTTTGATGTTTGCGAAGAAGATGCATAAAAGGACTTTGAGGTGGAGTTTGGTGAAGAGGAATATATTTTGGTGGGACTATGTGGGTTTTGCAGAGCTTGTTTAAAAAATAACATAACAAAACACAAAAATAACATAATAAGGCCTTTTACAGCGCTTGTTGGGATAAGCGTTGTAAAAGAGTCTTTTAAAAATTTAAATAAGGCCTTTTACATAGCTTCTTTGAACAAGCGCTGTAAAAGGCTTTTAAAAAAACATTATATAACATACTAAAACAATGAGGTCTTTTACAGCGCTTGTTTGGAAAAGCGCTGTAAAAGAGTCTTTTAAAAATTTAAATAAATACGCCTTTTACAGCGCTTTTATAACAAGCGCTGTAAAAGGCTTAGCCTTTTATAGCGCTCTTTGGAAAAGCGCTGTAAAAGGGTTATAAAAAAGCGCTGTAAAAGGGTTATATATATAACAGTAACCTCTTCAGTTTCCTCTTCATAACGTAAACTACACTATCATCTCAACCTTCATCGTTCTTCTCTTCTTTTGCAAACCCTATAATCTCGTTCATTACAAACTGTATTTCCACGATCATCTCCTTCATTTCGAACCTTATTTCCATCCAAGATCATTTCGAACCTTATATTTTCATTGAAATACGTAACCCTCATTACGTATTTCTTCAAAACCATTTTTCTGTGAACTTTATTGCTGTGAAATTTCTCCGTTCGCTCTTTTCTTTGCATTTCATCCTTCTTCGAACCATTATTCAGGTATTGATGTTATTTATTTTTTGTAATCATTAAAATGCATGTTGAGCTTGTTTAAAATGTATATACTGATACATGTTGAGCTTGTTTAAAATAATGCATGATGCATGTTGAGCTTGTTGATGTTATACTAAACTGCATGTTGAACTTGTTGTAGTTAAATGGATACAAACAGAGATTTAGAATGTCAAAATGAAGAAGTTGGCACCAGTAGGACTTATGAAAATGAAGTCAAATGTGGTGCAACTATCATGCAAAAAGTCATTAAAGCAAGGAGTAATGGCATTAAATTTGAGGTATACTATACTCTGTTTGCTGTGTATTTTTTAGCTTTTTTTAATAGCATGTACTTACTATATGAGTTTATTAGGTTGGATGGAATGAAAGTGGTCAGCCAGTTGACCCCCACAGCGCAATGTTTGTGAGCTACATTGGGGCTGTTGTTCGTCAAAATATTCTAATAACAATTGACGACTGGAGAGATAAGGCATTGAAGGATGCCAAAGATATCATCTGGAATGATATTCAAGTAAATTTTTTGATCCAATCTTTTGTCATTTATAAATATTTTCATTGAAATACTTTACTTATAATTTTTTTCATTGCAGACATCTTTTGTCCTTGATGAGGGACGAAAGAATTATGTATTGAGAGTTGCTGGCAAAATCCATCGTGGATTTAGATCGCATCTCTCAAACTTCTATCTTAAAGATAAAGAAGGAAACACAACAGCTGAACCTCCAAAGATATATCGACATTATATATCAAATGATGAATGGAAAGCGTTTGTTTCCAAACGTACTGACCCCGCGTTTGTCGTAAGTGATTAATTTATTAGCATTAGTGTGTTTTATTATTTATATTCGCATCGTATTTTAAATTTTTACATAATTGCTATTTTTTTATATAGAACATTAGTAAGGCAAATCGCGAAAGGGCAAGAAATCCGACGCACCTATACAGAAAATCACGTATGGGATATGCACGCCTTGATCAAGAGCTTGTAAGTAATTAAACATCACTTTTATATAATGAAGGAATTTGTATTATAAACTATAGTTTCTAACTAATATTTTGTTTTATCGAATAGCGACAAGAGACCCAATCCAATCAACCGTTGGGTCGTCACATCTTGTGGAAGGAAGCTCGGGTAAATAAAGATGGAGTGGTTGATAACCAAAATGTTCAAAAAGTAATAGAACTTTGTGTAAGTATATTATGACTTTAAAATTTTTCAATATTGTATTAATCACTTGAATACTTTTTAATATTGTATTTTAAAAATGATAATGAACTTCACTATTTTAATGTTACATGTATTTTAGGAGACCATCTCTCAAAGTTCTGAAAATGAAGAGGGCAACAAGGCTAGTTGCAGGGATATTTTGGGCAAAGTTTTTAATGTTCCTGAATATTCCGGTCGAGTTAGGGGGAAGGGATTTGGCGTAACTCCCAGAAGCATTTTTCCTCAAGAGAAGCGCCAAAAACCTTCCAACGAGGAAGTATTAGAGAAGCTCAGAATTCTATCTGAGCAAGTGGCACAATTGGTGAATACAAACAAAGACAAGCAACTTCCGGTTCAGCTCCAAGGTGAAATACAAATGGAGAGTGAAAGCGGGAGTTGCAACGTCGGTTTGAAATTTATTCCCGAGGTAATTAATTACTTACTTGCTTATGTAATTACTTATGCATTAAACAATATTATATATTAATTGTACTTATGTTTTAACTATTGATTTAGGGTGTCACTTCATGTTTTCTATACTTGTCATCGCCCACTCATCGGAAGGTGGGAAAAGCAAAATTGTACAATACTTTGGGAGAAGTATTCCACAATACTCCGATCCCAAAGGGCCATGTCAAGGTATCGCCTACCGTTGCTTTCGAACCAATTGCACCGTTGCCGATACCGGACAACGACGGAGATATGCAGACATTGGGCGAAGCTATTGGTAGTTACGTGGCATGGCCCACTAACCTTGTTGCCCTCATTAAAAGCCCTCCCAGAAACAAATCAGTTACGTCTCCCGATAAGGTTTGTCACATTTATTGCATAAGCTTTGTCAATTTTTTCAGATTCAATAAACTAACATTTAACCTCATTTTTGTAGGTCCAAATAAATAAACCACCCGCACATCCAAAAAAAAGCAGCAAACCTCAAAAATTGGAGGTTAATAGAGCTGCCAATAATGCTGCCAAATTTGCAGCAATAAAAAAATTGGATCGTGGCAAATCAGTCGCTGCTGCTGCTGCTCCTAAAATAAGTCAGCCACGCCTTGGTAAATACGGAGCGTGTCTTGACATTCAAGTAAAAAAGAACCTATGCAGCCGCGACGATTCGCGCATGATACATATGAATAAAGAAATATTCGGAGAGGAGTATGAGGAATTATTCGACAAGGAGCACGTATACGAACTTCTCGAACATAAGGAGCTTAGTGCAACTGTAATGAGCTTGTATATAAGGTAAAAAATACTTTTAATTGCATTTATTGGTAATTAATTAAATGTATTGGTAATTAATCTAGTTTAAAATTTTCATTGAAGGTTTTTGCATGAGAAGGTCGTGTGCCGTAGAAAATTATCGAATAAATACTCATTCTTCTCTCCGCATAAAACGTCCATGTGGAAACTGGATGAAGACAATGTAAAGAAATACATTGTAAATATGTTTTTAGGAAATATTTCAAAGGATAAATTGTTCTTAGCACCATATAATTCAGGGTACGTAATTTTATCTTTTTTAATTGATGAGAATTTAATTTATTAGTTGTGTATAGACCAAATTGTGTAACCAATTTTTTGTTGTTGTAGGGCACATTGGGTGCTATTTGCAATCAATGCCGTCTCTGAAGTTGTATACTATTTGGATCCCTTGCATGGCGATTACAACAATCACTCTGAAATCAAGACTTTGTTCGACACGTAAGTAATATTCATTTATTTTTGTTACACATATATATAAATAAGTGTTTGTTCATGCTAAAATAATCACATTTATTCATTTGATAGTGCATTAAAAGTTTTTCGAGCTCAAAGAGGTGCGGTAGTGTCGAAGCAAAAGTCTAATAATATTACATGGATCCCAATAAAGTGCCCTCGTCAAACAAACAACATCGACTGTGGGTACTACGTATTGAGATTCATGAAGGAGATTGTTGACAAGAATAAAACTATTATCCTAGAAACGGTACGGTATTTTGATTATATGATTTTCATATATAAATTATCTATATATTTGATACTAACATAATATAATATGTTCAATTTTTATATTGCAGTACTTTGAAAATTCCAGTCCTTCATATTCTGAGCAAGATCTGATGGAATTAAAGGTGGAATGGTGTGAGTATGTGCTTGAAATGAAAATTATTTGATTTTCTGGGAAATAGCATGCTGCTGTGCAAGGGACTGAATATTATATGGTGCATAGTTATTATATGTATATGATCATAGGACAGTATATAAACTTGCATATGAATATGTTGTAAACTAGATTCAATGTATATTCATACCAAATATGTTGTAAATTACTGTGTTACAGGATAATATATATGTATCATATTGTGTGAACTGATTATGTTTTAAACTGATTATGGGCTCTTGTTCTGGTTCTGGTTCTGGTTGTGTTACTGATTCTGTTTCTGTTTTAACATGCACATGAATATGTTCTAAAATTACTGATTCTGGATGTGTTGTGTTGTGTGAACTGGTTCAAACTAATTTTGGATAAAAAGAAAAAAGACAGCGCTTTATAAAAAAATGCCATAAAAAGCTAAAAAACACTTTTAAAATATATACAGGGTTAAAAAAAAAAAATAAATAACACCTTTAACAGCGCTTTTTATAAAAAGCGCTGTAAAAGGCATACCAAATATGAATTATGGGTATGCCTTTTACAGCGCTTGTTACAAAAAAGCGCTGTAAAAGGTACCCAAAATATGTATTATGGGTATGCCTTTTACAGCGCTTGTTACAAAAAAGCGCTGTAAAAGGTACCCCAAATATATGAAATATGGGTATGCCTTTTACAGCGCTTGTTACAAAAAAGCGCTGTAAATGGTACCCCAAATATGTATTATGGGTATGCCTTTTACAGCGCTTGTTGTAAAAGGTACCCCAAATATATGAAATATGGGTATGCCTTTTACAGCGCTTGTTGTAACAAGCGCTGTAAAAGGTGCATAATAAGCGCGTGTTATAAAGGGTGCCTTTAAGAGCGCTTTTTTGAAAGCGCTGTTGTAGCTTTTACAGCGCTCGAATCTACAGCGCTTTTTTTTTTTGAAAAAGCGCTATAGAAGGCTTAAAAAAACCGCTGTAAAATACTGTTTTTGGCGTAGTGTAAATCAATTGATGAAATTCAATTCATGAGATTCAATACGTCGCCAACAACAAAACAACTAAAATCGAAACAACAAAAAATGACAATTTATGAGTTGAAGCCATCATACACATATACTCAATGAAGTTTTGATTAAGTTGCGAATGAGCATTGCATGTATTAATGCATGGCACGTATTTATACACATTATTATAAGTTGCTTAATTTCATGTTTTGTTTAGTGAATGAAGGAATATACCAAAGTGGTGCAAATTAAACTTATTATTAATTAATTAGCTACGCCATTAGCACCAATTTAGTGGCCGTATTAACTAAAATGTTAGTGGAACGGCCGCCCACTTGGAGAGGAGAGAACAAGAGAACTCAGTAACACTCATGATGTCCTGTTGTTCATAATTCATAATTCATACCTAACTTACTTCCTCATCGTCATGAATCATGATGTTACACTTTGGCCAGTAATTGCAATTGTAATTGGCAACTAAATATAGGCTTAATTAGTTTTTTTTGTGCTTAATGTTTTTTCGCCATTTTGTCCTCTTAATTAATTTTTGTTTTGTTTTGATCTTCAATTTTGTTTTTGTCAAACACATTAATCATTTTTGTCAATTTTATTCAATAAAACATTAAATCTATTGTCTAAGTGGTATGAATGTCACTTTTAATGTGCAGGCTATGTTGTATGAGTCACCAATTCAAAACAACCTTTCTTGTTCCGACAACACACCTCTTTCTAAATGATTAAAAACAACCTTTTTCTTGTGCTGTAAGAAATGATACACTAGACACTCAACACAACAATTCATTAGTGAATAGTTAGTAAATATATATATACATTAGACGCAACTGGTACGTGTCTACTTGCAATCATGTGATCATCTATGGAAGAAAACTTAAAAAGAGGAAACCTTAGTAAAGCTCAAGGTTTTCATCACTAAATTTTGGATCCTCTTACAACTTTAAAATAAATATATATATATATATATATATATATATATATATATATATATATATATATAAATATATATATATATATATAAATAGTTAATGAATATATCAACCGTTAATCAAACTATAATGAAAAAATCTAACTAAAATATTAGTTTACTAAACTAATTATAAATATTTAGTTTAAAGATCTATTTAAAAATTCTTAAATAATTTATACATCATAGTTAATATATATATTTCAAAGAGAGATAAGAATGGATAGAGAAAGAGGGGGAGACATATTGGAAAAGAGACAAAACAGAGAGAAAACAAATCATTTCTCTCTTATGTATATATTTTTTTTGTACAGAAGTTGTACACAACTTCTGAGGTTTCAAGTTCCAACTTAAAAAGTAGTATTCAACATAACAATATTGATATTTGTTAATGATAGAAAAAATATATAATCCTTCTTATATATTACAGTATAGGTCTCTAAACTATTTAGGAATTTTTAACTAAGTCTTTAAAATAAAATAATTGTAATTAAATTTTTAAACTAATAAAGTTGTTGTAATTAGGTCCTTATATATAATTGTCGTAATTAGATTCTTATACTTGATGCGTTAGTTTAGAGCTAAGAGGTTAGTCTAATAACTTTATGGTACCAAATGATCAACAATGTCACTTAAATTAATAAAACAAAAAATTACTATCCATATTTTAAAAAAAGTATCTTTACATATAAGTTTAACTAACGGAAATATAACAGAAATACCTAACTATAAAAAAAAATATATTTCGGAGATTTGATTACAATTTCTTAGTTTAAAGACATATGGGAAATAACTAAACTTAATTTATATTACAAAGTTATCTAAATTTTTAAATAAACTATCTTATAGTTTACTTTTTATAAAACAGAGTCAAAATCTACTCTTTTTTCGTCCCATCTTATTTATCAAAAGACCATACATGTGGTATCTATTATTTCTTAAACTAGATCCATATGATGCTTATGGTATGTATTTTTTATTGATCTTTTATATTCTTGTCTATCTATGCATTCGTAATGAATCAAAAAACGGTCTTTTATATTCTTGTCGATCTACGCTTCGATAACCAGTCTAAAGACGATCACTTTTTATTCATATTGATCTATGCATCAGTAGTCAATCTGAAAACGATCATTTTTGTTGATCTACGCCAATTCGAAGATGATCATATTTCATTTTTTTCAATCTACGCGCCAGTTAAAAATCTAGAACGATAATTTTCATTCGTGTCGATCTATACATCGATAACCAATCCGAAGACGATCATTTGTTCATCCATATTGATCCACGCATCGATAACCAACATTCTTTCATTCTTGTTGATCTACGCATCAGTAACCAATTCGAAGACGATCATTTGTTCATCCATGTCGATCTACGCATTGGTAACTAGAGATGTGAATAGGCTAGGCCGTCCGTCAGGGTCCTATGACCTAGCTTGGTCTGGCCTATTTAATAAAAATGCTAGACTCAGGCTGTTTTTAAAGCCTATTTATGTAAATAGGCCAGACCCAGGCTTATAAAAAAGCCTATTAGGCCTGAAATGCCGACCTATATATATTTTATTATTTATTCATTTCTCCTTGTTTTTCTTCTAATTTCCATTGCACTTAATCCAACAAACAGGTATGTAAGCAACATATTTTTTTATAAAAACCAATACTATTTATTTGTTACTTTTATATTTTTTTTAAAACCAATACTATTTATTTGTTATCTTTATATATATTATTAGTATATAAACTTGGAAACCCTAATTGTTTATTATTACTGAATATGAGTTTGTTTGAGAGGATTTGTTTAGAGGTAATATTTCAAGTTGTTTGAGAGTTAAAAATGGGTGTGTTTATTTCAATAAAAAAATTTATTCTTTTAAACCAAAAATCATTTTTTAGGGTTTCAAAGGTGTTTGTTTCATATTTTTTAAAAATGATTTTGTTAGAAAAATTAATTTTTATTTTATCCATATATATATATACATACATTAGTATTGGCATATGGTGAATCATGTAAATCGGTATGGGTAGAGCATCACGTAGGTATGGATAATGCATTTGTTTCAATAAAAAATTTATTCTTTTAAACCAAAAATTATTTTTTAGGGTTTAAAGGGTGTTTGTTTCATATTTTTTAAAAATCATTTTTTATTTAATATATATACATATGTACATTAGTATTGGTATATGGAGAATTATGTAAATTGGTATGGGTAAAACATCATGTAGGTATGAATAATTGTTTATTTGTTACATTTATA
>JBBPBR010000003.1:29936090-29955449 GCA_037974775.1 Cicer pinnatifidum | reverse complement strand
TAAAACGTAAAATATATTTTTTAATGCTTATTTTTTCATTCATGTTTATCGTATTATAAAAAATTCTTCCGAAAAATCAGTTTAATTTTGATTTCTAAGTCCATATTATTGTTACTTTTATGTTAAGTTTATAACATTTAAAAAATCTATACTTTCATCTCAAGTTCAAAAATTCTAAATTTAGTAAATTTTCTTATAATTTTTAAATCATGCTTGAAAAAAATCATTCAAAAAATTTAACATTAAAGACATTTAAATATTTTTCATTTGGATAAGGAATAAAACAGTTTGCAACAGAATTTTGTAATTAAAAAATATAAATTTCTTTACATGAACTAAAAACAAAGTTTTAAAATTTGATAAGGACTAAAAATTTATTGAACCGTAAATTAACATTATTATTATTATATATATCTTATAAATTCAGCTAGAACACATAGCAACACTATAGCCTCTATTTCTTACTCAATCAACGAAAATGAGGAATATGAAGAAGAGCATGGAGATGCATATGAGCCTCTATTGGGGAAAAGATGCTATATTACTTTTCCCTAGTTGGCCTAATCACAATGTTGGCATGTATTTCTTATCTTGCTGGTTTGTGTTTTTCCTTGCAATGGTTGCTGAGATTTTGTCAAACAAACCAACCTTCAAGCAAGGGACAAATAACATCAAAGGAGGGTTGATTCAAGCTATCATATACTTCTTTCGCATTAGTTTTCTTTATTTGATCATGCTTGCTGTTATGTCCTTCAATTTGGGAATCTTCATAGCTGCTGTTGTTGGCCATACCTTCGGTTTCTTCTTAGCCAAGTGTCATGATATTTATGTTGTCAACAAAGAAAAAAAGAATGAATCCTCCACATGAATGTTGATAAGAGATTAAGTTTCATGCAGTCAAAGAATCATGTAATTGGTCAAGCCAAAAATTTGATATCGTTGGACCAAGGAAAAAACTATTCATATTTTAAGTTTAAAATGTGAATAGTCTAACCTTAATCTAATGATGTGTTATTTGTGTTAATGACTTTGTGCTTCTTTATCGCATAGAATTCATGTCTATGCTAAGCCTTGTTGCATATATATTGTTTGAATAAGATTTCTTTTTATATTATTGTATATGGCAGATGATAAAATTGAAAAAGAAAAGGCTAACCTTGATGCTACATTTATTTAAACATAATACGAAAATTACTAAGCTTTCACTTTAACTCACTGAATCGTGAAACCTACAAGTAAAACACAACTCATGGATATTGTAGCACTTTTAACAACTGCTTCATTTTGGTCACTTTCTGCTATTTCATATTATGCATACAACTCTCTTTTAAGAAATATTATAAGTGTATAAAATAATAATATAAAACTAACAAAAAATTATTCCTTGTAACATGTCTGAACTCTCCAAAAACCCAGGTAGTACAGTGATCTGGCTGCCTCCATATGAAAATTGAATTATTTGATTTTATAGTATGGCACATCTTTGAATCCCAAGAGATGAAAAAAGTCTACTACCGGTAGGCCAAAAGAGAGAGAACCAACCCCTTCGACGTTCATCAGGCACAGCTTCATGTGAATCCTCTGAATTCGTTCCATCTGATGAGTCCCCCTGCACCTCACCATCTTTTGGGCTTGCATTTGGGACCTGATCTTCATCTTCATTCACTTTAACTTCTGCAATTTCTCCGGGCTTCTTGTCAAATAGGCCTTTAAATTGTTTCCGATCTTTCTTCTCAACTTCCTATAAATGAAATGGTATTTGTGTAAGAATCGAGTTTTAGGGTATGTTTGATTAGCTTTTCAAAAACAGTTTTCGGTTTGAAAAAAACAGAAGAACGAACAAATGTTGTTCTTCGTTAACTTTTAAAAACAGAAAACTATTTTTAAAATAGTATAATCAAACAGGCCCTAAGCGTTTCCTTCTGTGACGTCTCAAGCATACAAAAGAATAACTGATTGGTAATTTCAAGCACACCTGCTCTTTCTGCTTCAGTTTTGAAAGAGCTGCAGTTGCATCTGATTCAGTTGATTTATCGACTTTCATCATCTAAAATAGCACACAATTGACTTCAGAAATGGATGACATTATAGCTTATTTTCTAAAGAAAATTGAGTGTGAAGGCTTTTACCATTTTGAAATCTCCCCTTGCTTCTTCAAAATCTCCAACAGCCATGTAGGCCATTCCACGACGATAAAGACCCTTGACGTGTGCAGGATTTGCTTCTAGAACCTGAATGATTAATTAAAGAACGTGTGAAGATGAGAAAACTTAGGATATGGAACTGTCAGAATCCAACTGTACAGAATAATTCCTTGTATAGAATGGACTGAATCCCATAATTAGATATTTAATAGCTGTTTTATTTTGTATATTTGATAGGAATCATGGACCCATAATTATAGGAATAACAAGGGCAGCAGTTAGGAGTGTCCTTTTCTAGATTATTTTGTAATAATCTATTTAAGAGCACATGCTCCTCCTTACAAACCATCAAAAAATACTCTCTCGTGGCACAGGAGCTCCAAAATGCTTAGGCCATGGGGTTATACCATGGGTAACCCCATGGCCTACAATATTAAAATGCTTTTCTTTCTTTAGCTGTAAACAATTGGTCCATATCCAGTTTTTAGTAAACAGCCTGTGAACATTATATCCTTACACAGTCCTTCTTGATTATTCTACTCTCTAGTCTAGATGTTTTTGGAATGTCCCCATAACCGTAACTAACTATAGTCAAATCAGTTAGTAGACAATTCCATCAGTTAAAAGTTATTTCTACAGCATGAGCCTTAATA
Source organism: Cicer pinnatifidum (assembly GCA_037974775.1). Classification (NCBI taxonomy): domain Eukaryota; kingdom Viridiplantae; phylum Streptophyta; class Magnoliopsida; order Fabales; family Fabaceae; genus Cicer; species Cicer pinnatifidum. The sequence continues at coordinate 29,952,652 of JBBPBR010000003.1, read as the reverse complement.
TACCAAGCATTGATCATTGTAATTCTTCAAAATCAGAAATTCTTCAAAATTTTGGGTGTTTAAAAAATCCAAGACATGTGACATATCTCTTCCATATGTAACACAAATATAATAAACATCATTTTCTTTTTAAAAGATTATTTGAGATATTTATAGATATTGTAAAGCATTAATGAATAGAAAAGGGGTATTTTCGTACCTATACACGTCAATTAAGTGATTCTTAAAAATATGTGCAAATACCTTCAATTCCAAAGTTCTAGAATGGAGGGAGTAATCACTATTAGTTTCTACAGTAATTACCAAATTAGAGAACAAAGAGTAATTCCTTTTAAGTTTTAGCCCTGTTAGATAATAGTTTATTAGGCTTATGCTATTGAGCTTTTTATATATCTAAGTTGGTCGAGTATTCTTTTTATGCTTTGCTTTATTGTCCTCTTTGTAACCTGTATATTCACAACTTTTGTCATTTTGATTGGAACCTTAGCCTCCTCTTGTTCTTCCTTTTTTTCTCTTTATTGAATTCATAATGTTAGCAAGCCCTTATCAAATATCTCAATGAGGAATGGTAATGAAATCTAGAAAACCAGATTGTGCATGATTAAATCATCAATAAAATAAAAACTTTTTAATCATAGATAAAATAAAAAACTTGCATCACCAATGAAAAATCTACAAATTTGAAGTAGAAAAACCAATTATTTCTATATGTTATTCTGTTTATTAACTTTATTCAAATGAAGTAAATAAAGGCTAGGTGATAGCTGAGGCCATCAAATCAAGCATACCTTATTGCAAGTCTCAATGGACTTTCTACATTCTCCCAGCTTTAGGTAGCATGCAGCAACATTCAGGTGTAGCAAATTCTTCATTCATGAAAGAGAGAGAGAGAGAGAGAGAGAGAGAGAGAGAGAGAGAGAGAGAGAGAGAGAGAGAGAGAGAAATTTAGTATGGACTGAAATCAATCTACCAGTCATAAGTTAATGTAAATATGCTTCCCCTGTCAAAAATATTATTAAAATATATATTGGGTAAGACACATCAGATCACTTACGCGTGTATCTGCAAAAACTTTTCCTTCCTCGTCATCTTGTGGATTAACATGATTAAATTCTCGAAGAACCTGTTGCCAACTACCACATAATGTTAATAAGATCGATGTTACAGCGAGAGATTCATGGCCAAAAACAAAACTCCAATCCAATTAAGAAACTTATATAAACTAATTTGGCCATATATTAGTCAATGTTGGATCTAAACACCCCCTCATGCTAAAGATTGGACATCTGAAGCATATGAACAAATATGGGTGACCCAATACCCTCACATTCATGATTGGGGATTTCAAGTGTCGACAAATACCGGTGTCCAAATATCATGATTAAGAATAGGCTCTAGTACAATAGCCAAACTCAATCCTAAAAGTTAGCTCTGTAGGTGAGGATTGCTCAAGGCCTTATACAGACTAACTTGATTATATATCTAGTTTCTGTGGGATTTAAACAGATAGTTTCTATCATGATGCAGAAGCATCTAGAACTGCTCCATCTAAAAATTCTGAAACCTCTGCAAAAAAATATGAACACATGCCCAAGAAAGAATGATGAATACCTTTTCATATTTTGCCTTTGCAAGCTCATATTTTCCCTCTTTGAATAACCTGTTACCCTGAAAAGAAATACAGCATGAGAGATTCTGATAGCCAATTGAAACTGGTGTATAATTTGGATTTATTATAATTAAACACTAAAAGAAAGGGACTACTACGAAGTCAAGAAACTATTTCATTGCTTGAACAGAAAGGTGTATAATATGCTATTTGTACACAATTCAAAGCTTATTTTCAACAGGAATAGCATATTAGTTCCTTGTCCCATATTGTGCTCAAAACACACATAAGCCAATCTGTCTTGTACCACCAAAAGACCGGTAATAGCAAGCTGAAAACCAAACATATGTAGAAAATTGAGCAGGTTCATTTGCATACCGTGTTTCTGATATTTTCAGCTTCGTTCATTATACTTTGGAAGTTCAATCCTGTCCAGTCCTGTAATAGGGATTAAGTCCACAATGCATCAGGAACATGAATGAGTGCACAAAGCATGTATAATAGAAGCCGAAAGGGATTGGGAGTTATCAAGTTGTTTAAGCTAATTATTGTTTGCAGAAGAAAATATGAAATCCCACATTAATTACCTGCTGTTTCATATACTTTACAGGGATCAAAATCATAGAACAATTGTACTTCATCTAAACTTGAAATCTATCTCATAAGAGAATATTTTTAATGAATCCTAACTCAACAAAAAAAAAAACAAAATAACTTAAAAACCAATGTGAACATAACATTTCAACATTCTAATGTCGGCCAAACTTTGGCTATTGTCAGTCCTTCACTAAACATTCAATACCACAGCATTGTTGTTGGTCCAATAATTGCCACATAATTTTGCATCTACTACCGTAAACAACTATAATTTAACTAAAATATTTTTTCGAATTACCTTTGGCATTTCAAAAGATAGAAGCTCAATTTCCCATTGAATATGAGCACCCTCAGGGACCTTTGAAGGCCTGATAAAAAAGAAAGCATGACAATAATATCATGAAGCATCATAAAACAGAATGACAGTGAATTTTGACATAAAGAACATATTCAATTAGGGATTGCTAGCACTAAAATGCTTTAAGAAACCAATATTTTTATCACCAACCTTAGAAAATTATCATAAGCATAGTCTGGTGGGCATGTGACAAGAGCCGTCTCTCCTGGTAGCATCAGACGGACACACATTTCAAATCCTTGTGGTACCTGAACAGAAAAATAAAAATGAGATTCCAGTGCAAATGTTCATGTATTTGCATGAAGAGCTTGAAAATGAAAGGGCATACATTTTTTAAATAAACAATTACACATGGAATTTTTAGATGCAAAACCTTTAATAAAATAACATTAAACAATGGAACTTCAGTTTATTTATGCTTAAATTGTAAACTCACAAGCCCTTCTCCAGAACAGAATTCCAATGGTTGACCATCATTGTCAACTCTTGTGTCATAGAACACCGCCTTTTCTTCATTGAGAACAGTGCCCTTGTAATGAACACGAAGTAGACTGTCATGAAGGGGGCAATCCATTGGAAAATCACCTATTTATTACAAAAAAAAATACATCATAAAAAAACGTTGAACATAAATAAACAACTGGTACTTAAACTTCGTAAATGTAAGCATAAGATTAAAATTGGCATTTTACAAAAACAAAAAGAATGAAAACTTTGAAGAAAAAGGTAAAAACTGATTTTGTATAACTAAAGCATCTAGACCATAGTTATCAAATCGAGATTCAAAGTGAATACTGAATAGGAAGACCTACCTTCCAAATCGTAAATCGAATCTTATTATAAATTGTAAAATACATATGTCATTATCAATAAATAAAATGACATTTTTAAGTAAAAACAAGTGACACAGCATAATTATAAGCTAGTATCTCATCTAGTAACCTCAAAGTAATTCAAGATGCAAATCATAAATCAAACGACAAAAAAAACGTCTGGCTATAAAAAACTGACAAAAAAAGTGGCTGGCTACACTAAGTTTATGTCATGATTCATTAGAACGAATGGGGACTCATCATAGTGAACGGAATTCATCATAATAAATCAGGACTCAAAATCAGATTCATATTGATTGAATGTATAATTCATGCATGAGCCAGGCATTTCCCACAACATTAGTTTCAATTTCTTTCCTTTTTATTTTTCTTTTGCTAAAGAGAAATCATAAAGGCTCCCATAATCTATACACTCCTTGTAAGTTGTAAGAATGGTACAGGGTTCTAGTAAAAAACCATATTCTTAATATTTATCAGGGAAAAAAAGAACTCTATATTCTTAATCCACACCTTTGCCATCATGAATACGGCGTTTTATCAAGCGCCCATCTCCAAGCACGTCCCTCACCTGTTGATATATTACCAGCAAGCAATTTCACATGTTCAACATCTTGGTTGAAGAAAATAATTAAAAATACAAAAAGCACATGTTCCAGACACCACTAAATATGACTATGAAGAGAGAAATTAAAGTACAAAAATTGATATATGTTTGTAAAAAGAAAATCCACATTTAATGTACAAAAAGCTTAAAATGACATAAATGTAGTGACTTGGCTGATTTTCGTATTGCTTTCAAAGTTTATTAAAAACAAAGTATATGAAGAAAAATTAACTCTGGAAAAGTAAAACAGTGCTTTATTGACCTCAGCCATGGTAGTCAAAATGCAATCCAACACGTAGGATCATACGATTTTGCGATGTTTCTGCCTCAAAGCAAGTTCCTGCAGGCCAAAGATCGCAATTGAATGGACAGGGCAGGATCGCCACGCATAGCTGTGGAAACACAGAATTGTGCGAGTAGGACGAATCGCAACATCTTCAGGTCTATTTGGTTTGTCAGTAATCTTTATCAAGATCTAGAAATTTGTGTTCGGTCTCTCAATTATATCTTTTTGGGTTACTCTCGGTTCCAAAAAAGGATATTGTTATTAATCTCCTACAATGAGAATGTATCTAATCTCAATTGATGTTAACTTCTGAGTCTTTACCTTTCTTCAGATCTTCTTCCATGCCTAGGTCTATCCCAATCGCTTTACCTCTTCCTCTTGTCTCAGCTAAGTACATTCCACCAGTGATACCCCAAGTTCAAGACAATCTTACCCATACTGGTCCTTTGCAAGTCTATCATCCTCGACCATCTACATGTCCTCAACCTCTGAAACATAAGCCTCCTATTGCACTCCAAAAAGGAATACGATTGACCTGTAAGACTGCAGGTGGAGCTCTTTCTCATCTTGAGTGGTGGTTTGTGTCTTTTGTATCTATTATTAAGTCTGCAAATAACGCTCTTTCTCAGCTTCAATGGTGATAGACTATGGTTGAAGAAATGTGTGCACCTCATAGAAGTGGAACTTGGGAACTTGTTCCCCTTCCTCCACGGAAATCAATCGTTGGAGGTCAGTGGATCTATACAGATAAAGTTGTTAGTTGTTGCTGAAGTTGTGGGATTTTAGAGAAAAGGAGGAGAAAAAATAATGAGGGTTTGAATATTATTGATAATAACTTTATGCCGACTTGATTACATAAGACTCAATACTAATTTCTTCTATTTATAGAGAAACATAGACTCATTCCTAAATCAGGAACAAATAATAATGATAATGAGAGATATTCTAAGATATCTCTATGATTATAAATTGATCATAGGAAATAATTCAAGATACTCTAACATAATATAAAATATATTATAAGATATTTTCTAATATTCTAACACTCTACCTCAAGCTAAAACTTAGCTTGTTACAATAAAACAATGTTTTGCTCCGCAAAATAATAAAAAAGATGGAAAGGCAACTCAGGGATGCAGGTGAAGTCAGAGAGAATTGCTATAAATACAGTTTAGCTAGATAGTCGGAATGATCATCAACTTGAGAGAAATTATGGCAAGCAATTGAACAAATCAAGGTATGTTATTCTAAAAACTGTATTTGGAAGCTTCAAACCAATAATATCGGAGACTCAAAATATTTAAACTTGAATCTGCTTCAAGGAGGGAGAGGCGTGTTTCAGGGAAAGAAAGGCAAGGCCAGTACATCTGGGGCAAAGATGGAGCCAGTGCATCTGGGACAAATTGTCAAGTTAAAGTGTGAGTCATGCAAATAAAAGACACTGTCATAATGACCATCGATAGAAAAAGAAGTCATCACTAATATGATTCATCTATGGAAAAAGGGACACCACCAGAATGATCGTCGATGGGAATAGAAGACACTGTAATCTATTAGTAAGAACTAAATTGCATGACAAACATCAAAGAAGAAGTAGTGCAACTCTAACGAAACGAAGCCATAATTAATCAACAGAGTGAGAAAATGCGTCCAAAACAGGAGATAATGGTTGTTTGAACAAGATTGCATATTTCCATTTGATCAAAATTGAAAAGTAAGGGCAGGTCTGGAATCGTGAGGCCGAGGCGAGTTCAATAAAAACGGTCACGTCTAAAACGGCTATCGGATGCACTGTCACGCGCATGAAGAGAGGCAGCGCGTGTGGGTGCGTGCGATGGCTTTCGGCGGTGCTGGAAGACGAAGCTGATGGAGTGGTCATTTGCTAGGTGCTCCTATGCTAGCTACATGGAAACACGTGAGTAAGGGGCGGAAGAGGGACGTGAGTTGTAAATCGATGACTACGATACAAGGAGAAGAGTGTAGGAAGGAAGGGTTACTGTTAGAAACAGTGATATAGGAAGGAAAGGTAGGGAAAAGAACATCCGGTGGTGAGTGAGCTGTTAATGGCCTTTGAACAAGGAGGTTAGCATACCTAGATGGTCTGCAATATTCTATCCTTAGTTTTCTTGTTTTAGAAGTAATTCATATCTCTATCATTGTCTTTTCCTATTTTTCTGTATTAAAATGCCTCATAACATGGGTAACTTTTATAGATTAAAAGGTATTTTATCTTTCAATAAATACTAATACTTGATTGTTAGTATTTTACTTTTGTATAATAATATCCTCCCATATTGATGTCTGAGTTTTTAAAAATAGTATTGCCAAATGGACTTTCCATCACCAGGGAGTATCTTTCCAAGCCCCATCACCAAAACCTTTCAGTGCTTATTTATTATACAAAAATTACAAACTAATACACCACGTTTGAAAAATGCAAACACCACATTATATACATGTCAGAAATTAGTTAAAAATGGAGAACTTAAAGTTAAATGAATGAATGAATGAATGAATGAATGAATGCCACAGGAAAATTAGTTAAGTAGATAATGATTGGAGAAAGCCGAGAAAAAGTCATTCTTCATCATATTATATCTTACAATATATATACATGACACAACAGTAAACAAGTTCATTATGAGGAAGAATGGAAGATCACACTCACTTGAATAAAGTGAACAAGCTCCACTTCAAACTGGACTTCAGAATCTTCTATAACAGGCATCAGAGGAGACTCAGTTAAATACTGACTTGTAACATATATAACAGCTTTCTCTTCCCGAACCATTGTTCCAATCCCCATTTCAAGACCTTTAGGTACCTGAGTTTATCAGCAGGTTAATCACCAAATGCAAAGGGCAAAAAGCAATTCAATATTAAAGCATTTTTTGAGATATTGCCAACACAACAATGCCCCAGAAATAAATAGCTTTCTTGTCATTTTTATTTATTTTGGGGGAGCTACTTTGTATGCTGGAATCAGGAAATAAAGAGTATAGGCACAAGCAAAACCATATCAGGGGGCGTTTGTTTCGGAGTTACAGAATTTATTCCTAGGAGTAAAATGATGGAGTAAAATATTGCTATGTAATAAAAATTTATTGTAAATAATTTATATATATTTATTTTATTTAGCCCATCGATGAGGCCCAGTACGTTTAGACTATTTAAATGAATTAGTGCATGTACTATCATGATTATTGAAATATTATCCAGATATATTCCTACAAAATTTATTCCCATGATTTAATTATACCCGGGTGTTTTTTATTACATGATGGGAGGATTTCTATTCCAACATGATGATGACAAGAAACTTTTATTCTCAAGCAAATGAGTCGATTGTTATGTTGAAATACTATCTTACCCACTTACATCCACTAACCAATCCCCTAACCCCATAACATAAATCACTTTTATGTATTTTTTGACCGGAACATAACTTCAAAATCAAAGTATTTTTTTCAAAATAAAAAAAAAAAATAAAAAAAATAAAATAAAAATTCTAAACCCATAAATAATTCCTAAGACTTTAATTTAGTATCCAAACACTTTTCTTAATCTTTCCTTGAAAAAGGATTCCCATAATTATATTCTTAGGAAAGTTAATCCCAAGAATAAATTTCAAAACTATGAAACAAACACAGCCTTAGATCATAGCTGAAATACGTGGCAGACTAAGAGTGTCCAGCTAACAATCGGTGCAAGTTATTCCACTGTTATAGTATATCATTATAAAAACAAACAAGTAGTGAAGTGGTTTTACTACCTCTGATTTTCCAAAGGTAAAGAAGTATGGCTCTCCTTCTGTGTGTGACATGAGCAATTTCCCAGCAACTGTCTTCGCTGAAATCCTAGAAATGACCACACAAAAATCATTGGAGACTTCCATCAAAACGTTTTACTGCCTTACATGAACAAGGTAGTAACAAAGACTTGTTTTTACCAAGCCTTCACTTCATAAGGTTCTCTTGGAGATTCCCAACCCTGCCCTTCACGTACAACCTACACTAAAAGAAAGTTTACTGGTGAAAAATTTACTTTCTGCAAAATGGGATGTCATTCCTGATTGAATCCTCCTTTCCAGTTATGACTTGTTGAGCACAAGATATAAACACAAAAAGACATGTAAAAATATATAAAGTAACATCAAATTTTGCCAAATTGTTTAGCCAAACGTTGATGAAAATCCATATTTCCCTGGCAATTTTTCCTGTGAATATCTACAAGATTATACTTACACTTCAAAATATTGAACTCTCAAGATATGAAACGGGAAAAATGAATTTCCTTTCAAAACGATATCATAATTAAAGGATTAGGTCGGGGGACTGGGTAGCTCAAATGGTTTGAGCTAAGAGTTGAAAAAGTTAAAGATCAAGGTTCAAACCCTGGTGAAGGTGAAGGAGAAAATACAAACATAAACAACTAATATACTAACTATTGTTTATCCACAAAAAATGCACTCAGGCTTCCTTGATGAAACAATGTTCAAAAAAATGCATATACAAAACACAACTCTTTTCCTTTTTTTTCTTTTGCTCTGACATTCACATTTCCCATTTTAAGAGCCATCCAAGATAATGGGAACACAAACACGATAAATTTATTAAGCATGCAGCAATACATTCTAGACACTTGTACCTTTTTTACCACTTCCAAATCATCAGTGATAACCTGGAAATATAAACAAAAACAGGAAATGATTAAAACCCAATCAATAATGGTAAGCTAGTATGTACCAAGTGTATAGTGAAACCCAAAATTCATCAGGATAAAACAGATAGAGAACATAAACAAAAAGAATAAAACATGAAACTCAAAGATTAAATCCTTACCTTGGCCTTGAAAAACTCTATCAGCTCAATTTCAAAATGGAGTTCATCATCCTTAGGAAAACCATCAGGAGCAGAAATAGGACAATCATCCTCACCATAATGCAACTGAGGCTTCATCTTGAACTGAAATTAATAGAAAAAGCATTTCAGTACAAATATTCATTCTCCTTTAGAGTATAAAATGAAATCAAATAAAATCACAAAGAGGATAAGATATTCACCTAACAGAAAGAGAAAATGAGGAAAATGAAAAGACATCAGATTAAAATTGTCCTAATATCCAACTAAAGATCCACCAAAGTCATACCCCAAAAGAAACCACTGACATATCCCATCATAAAGTAGTATTTGACTTTCATTTTTTCCCTGTTATCTGTGAGTATTGATCACTCAAATTATCAATGTTTTAGAAAATAAAATACATTCCAAAGATGATCTTTCAAATCCTTAAGAGAAAGCATAGATAGAAGTGGCCAAATAAGACAAGGACACAAAAACCTAAGGGCGTGTTTGGTTACCAAAAATGCTTTTGTTTATATTTCCTGTGTTAAACGTAGAAAAATATTACCTTATTTTGTTTTGTATTCTGTTTTCAAATATTTATACAGAAATTACTGGTATTTTCACTATTTCCTATAAAACATTCACAAAAAACACAACAAATGAAAACAAAAATGATATTTATATAATAATTATTACTGAAAAATAAGAAATGGAAGAAGAAAATGTTTCCTTATACCAAACAGACCCTAAAATGTTCAGGAAAATTATCAATATATTATCGAAGTGGAAGTATCAGGTAACAATCAATTTTCCTGCTCTTTTGTTACTAATTTATTATAATAGTAAAGGTGACAGATGATGGTAATGATAATAATAGCAGTTTCATTGTTAATTGATAATTCATCACATATAGAGCAAGAATCTGTTAAATCTACAAATGAATTAAGTAATATTGTCTCTGTTGTAGTATTCATCAAAATTATGGCCTTCAGTTCAAAATCATCATAAATAAAGACCAATGCGTTAGAATAGTATGTTGCCATTGGTCTATAATTCAAAATCATAGTAAATAAAGACCAAAGAAGATTCTATATATAAAGACAAGATATAGTCACCGGCAAAAATTAATAGATAAGGAAGAAAGAAAAAATTATATATAATGTTACCATTGCCACTTCACCCTTCAACATTGTTGTAATTCCTTCAAGCAAGCCCAATAGCATTTTGCTTTTACCTAATACATGTCTTATGGGAATGCCCTTTCCTGTGGTAATGACATAAACGATTGTCTAGCCCATCAATTATGTCTAACGCAGAAGACAATAAAACAGCATGAATACCATCTTTACTTAAAACCTAATTACTAAATCTGCAGTTCCAAATTCCAACATTTTCTAGAGTAGGGTGTTTTCTATGAAACTAGAAAGTAATGTCTCAAAAGAAGGAACTCAGATCAAGCTTTTGTAATCCCTAAGAGGGCTTTTGTTTCAGATAATTTTTTCCAAAAACACTAACTAGGAATGTTATGTTATTCTCAGGTAAATTTAGGAAGACATCTAATTGTATTTAATTTTTTTTTTTAAATTGTTGAAATTTCTTTAGTTCATACAAAAACCAAAGACTCAAAAATGGAAGAAAGAATGTGGTATAAGGAAGTTATGGTTTTCTGGGTTTTTAAACAAAACTTACATTCCCAAGGGAAAGTAAGACACTATCTCTTTGTCATGGGAATAAAAAGCATGCAAAACAAGAGAATGTTCCGTTCATAGGTAGCAATCTTTGTAACACCAACACTTCTAATCGAAGGTGTGTCTCAGTGACCGATACCAACATCGCCGACATTTTGATTACATTCAATTAATTCATTTTTTCAAATTATTACCGGTGTCGACGTCCAGTGTCGTGTCTGGTGTTCGTGTCAATATTTGTACTTCATAGGTAGCAATAATGCATAGAAATATTTTTCTCAAAGATTGCACCACACACGAGAATTTTGTGTTCCCAAATCTTTCCATGGAATAATTTTACAAACATGAAACTAAACACACACTAGAAGTTGACATCAGACTAAAAGGACTTCATCCATTCCAATTCTCACATAAAAATAAAGTAAGCAATAACAAAAATCAAATGATAAAAAACAGTCACTTTTAAGAAGAAACTGCAAGACAATTAACAGAACTAACTATCATCATTCTGATGGGTACCTACCACATTCATTCAATTAAAAGACACAAAAAAGTGATCTCGTGCAGGTTAAAATCACCTCACCTCCATGTTCCGATCGGGTAGATTCTACAACTACTCCATCCAAAGTTCGAATTGTGGAATGATAGATAACCTGAGACATGTATTATATTACATTGAATGTATTTCTATGAACATCAATCACTATATAATACATTAACATTAACATATTCAGAAATGATATTTTGGCACATAATTTTGACAACAATTTGGATAGTTAACACTGTTCAAATATGTGGTTAATTACACACGGTAGATGGTTAATGAATATAACAAAATATCACAACTCATTATACATCCACTGAATGTAATTAACCACGATTTTGAATCTCTTTAAACACGATTATCATGTGCTCAGATATACATGATATATTCACTAACCATCTAAATTGTGTTCAAATTTAAACGATATCAATTTACCATAATTCGTGTTAAAATATCCACCTGAAAAATGTGGTTATGACATTAAAAATTGTGGTTAATAGTGCTTTGTTGATAGTTAATGAATTGTGACACCTTGTTATATCCATCAATCATCCACTTAACGTAATTAACCACGTATTTCAACTACACTAATCATCCAAATTGTTCTAAAAAAGTATTGTCTCATTTTATGTCAAAATAACACAGCTCTAACACTGAGTGCATTACCAACCATTTCTAGCTTGCCTATCTATATTGCAAAATTGTTAATCTTAATCCAGTGTTGTCAATCACAGATTGCGGAAAATGGCGATTTGTTCAAATTCCACTATGCTATAGTGCCGCTATAACGACTATTTAACAATATTTTGTACTAAATAGTGTACCGCAGAACAGTAGTGATTTGTTCAAATTCTGCTGTTATAACCTATAGTGCCACTACTTTACAACATTGTCTTAATCACAACCTAGAAAGAACAGAAACAAACCTGGTCACCATCTGAAGGTTCAGAATCACCTCCACCAGGCCTCATCAAAGCTTTCATCAAACTCCCAGGCACAATTTTCTTCTTCCTTAATTTTCCAAATAAACAATATTCAAAAAACAATCACTAAAATCAAAAAACCAAAATAATCTATCTATACTTATAATCAATTTCACTCATTTTATTTAAAATAAAAATTACACACAAAAATTATTGTTCATGATTAACATACATTAACCCAATAATAATACTAATAATTAATAACTACCTCTTCTCATCCTCAGAAGGTGGCTTCTTCTTCTTCTGTGAAGCAAAATCCTGTTCAGCAACTTCATTTACAGCATCCATAACAACTACTAACAATAAACCAAAACCACTGATTTTTCAGCACAGCGTTCTAGTTCCCAAGACGTAAATAACTACAAAAAATAGAGTCACAATTGATGATTCAATTTTGGTTAGTTAGAAGGTTGGTGAGCGAACAAAATTAAATGAGTTTTATTTTTATTTTTTTGGAAGTTTCTAGAAAATGGTTATTAAATTGGTGAATGAAATTTGAAGGGTAAAATAAGAGAAAGGTGAATTTTGATAATCACCTGATTTAAGGAGGAACCGGTGTGGATCGCACCAACTCGTTGACTGTGTGTTCAGTGTTCGATCTTGGAGTCGGGGAACCCACCAGCTTGTGGGAAAATCGATGAACCAAAATTATGCTATTAAATATTAATTAAATATGTCAAGCGTCCATTTTTAATTCTTACCTTTACAAAATTTTGTTATTAGAATATGATTTAAATGTTCAACTTAATGAGATCTACATTTTGTTAATACTATATGATAGTTAGAATTTAAATTTGAATGCAACTAGTCACAAAATATTAGCTATTAATTTATCAATAATATTTTTAGTTATTTATTGTTAAATAAATTTTAGTTTTTATAAATTTTTAAAAATTTGACATAAAAAAAAAATAAAAAAACTGTATTTTTTAATCTCTAAAAAATTTTGCTGCAAGAAAAATGCTTTTTAATCCTTCAACTTTTAATTTTTAGATGATTTTTTACAAACACGTTTAATTTTAAATTATAAAATTTTTTTAAACAAAATTTTATAAATTGAATATAAATTTAAATGTCATATAAATTTTGAATTTCATTTATTATAGGTGAACTTTTTACAATGTTATAAATATGTCTAAAAAAACTCAATCAAAAAAAAAAATAATATATATTAATATGAATTAAAAAATCGTTACATAATAATTTTGTAAAAATTTAAAAATATTAAAATTATTTATAGAAATTAAAAATAAAGTTTTATAAAGATAAAAAAATTAACTCTAAAGAATATTAATTGAAAAGAGATAAATATAAAAAATAACAAATTTATTAGTTGTCTTTATTTTTTGAAAAGTAGCTCATCAATTAAGAAATAAAGGGATGATACACATTCTCAAAATACAAGAGAGTCTAAGTAAAGGGGAATTTCTTCCTACCACACTTTTTCTTGGGGCAAATGGATCTGCTTAGCTAAAGCATGGTCTACATTATTACAATGCCAAAACACATTGGAAAAATAACAAAAATTCAACCGATGGCCCTTACATCTAATATCCTCGTATACCAGGCTTAGTTAATATGGTCTATTTGGTTGAAGGTAGGCATGGCAGGGCATAACGATTTTGCCTTCTCCATCTTGTATCTAACTAATTTGGGAAAATTGTTCCCATTTTACCGCGGATGTATTTAGACATCCCATTCCGTAATAAAGTTTGGATTTTTTTTTCCATCCGCATTCACTCATATATATATATATATATATATATATATATATATATATATATATATATATATATATATATATATATATATAATTAATTTAAAAATTATATTTATTATAATTAATATAATAAAATAATTATTATTAAATAATAATAAAATTGAAAAATTTTAGAATGAAAAAAACCCAAAATTCCTCTTAAAACTCATTTTGTTCGTCCTCTATTTTGAGAGATTGGAGGGAAGATGAGAGGTTTAATATAACTAAAATATCATTTTAAAATTGTTCATATCCTCTTAAATCAAACACAAAACTATTAAAACTCATATCTAATTGCAATTTTAGTCTCCCTATTTTAGCTGAATCGCGAAAGTAGTTCTCCCATTTTATTTCTCTCTAGTTTTTTGGTCTCTAAATAGAATTTTTGTCCAAAATTTGATGAAATTTCATATTTTAAAGTTGTAATACACGATTTATAATTATAAATTTCAAATATAATTGTTGCAAATGAGATATTGAGGCATGTTGCAACTTAAATAAATGTAAGAAAAATAAATTCTCATCAAATTTTGGACTAAAATTATATTTAAAGGACCAAAACTGAAAAAAAAAATAAAATGAGAACTACTTTCACATAAAATAAGATGATCAAAATTGCAATTAAGTCAAACTCATAAATTTCTCTATTTTGAACCACACATCTATGTTCGTTCATCTCCCCTTCTCTTCAGCCTATTGAACCAAACACACCCTAATTGATCAACTTTCTCTAGAATTCACTTAATCATGACACTACAATTACTTTTAATATCCATCCTCTGAAACAAAGCTCCTTCGCTAACCTAATAACACGCTTAATCACCTGTGCTTCAACCAAAGTCGCATCCAGGTAAGAACTCCACCACGTTGCTGCAGCCAAAATACAACCTTCTTCATCTCAGAACACTAATACCCCACTCTCCCTCAGCTCCTTCTATCGCGTTTGTGTTGGTAGGGCTTGAAATTATTGAGATGTACTTGTTTTTGAAATGAATTAGGTTCCAGCCCCTGTTCTTCTTAAAAAATTGTGGGAGCTTGAAAGTCTAATAGGTATGTTAAAAAGTCATCACTATTATGTATTTATGAATTTTATATATGTTTCAAAAAAGCGATCACTATTATGTGCAGTCCCTGTTGAATTCTACTCAAAGGTTACTTCACTAGGTTTTTGCCATTAAATAAGGTTCATCCAAAAGAAATAATAAGTAGGGAGTGCATGTTATGTTTTAGACAAACAAAAATAATAAATAAATAAATAAATGAATTTATAGGGTATAGTTGAAACTTTTTAAATTTGAGAGATCTAGATGGAATGATATGATAGATGTGATATGTTGATAATGTAATAAGATAATAGAGATAATGAGAAAATTATATGTTAAATTAGTATATGAAAATTAGAGATGTACATGTATAAGAGTTGATAAATTAATATCAAGTAACGACGAGTTGTGTACATAATATCCAATTGAAACTTTATCAAATTATTTTTTTATTATTTAATCTTCAAGAAAATCATTTATACTTTAAATTTCATTTATTCACTACTATATATATAGAGAGCAAATGTATCCCACTAAAATATAAAAATCAAACATCATCCTTTAAAAACCATGAAGCCATTATTTATGAATGACCCTTGCATTCTTCCTCTTTTTTTTCATCACAAGTCTTTCCCTAGCTTTCTCAAATGGTGATGATATACAACTTCTTCCATATTTCAATCAAACTTCAAGGTTTACCATCTAACATTTTAACTACATGTAATTTGTAGGAATCAAACTAAATCCATGTCCTACCCAATTAATGTCACCATGATTTTCACTGCATTTTCATACAAAAACTAGTGAGCAAATACATTGAAGTAGATAGTAGTAAATTACAATTAAAAGAAAAACAAAACAAAGCTTATATGTAAGTATACTACATTCTCTCTAGTTATAGAATTAACAGTGGTATATTGTACCTTCCAAACCACTTTTAATGCTCCCTAAAATTGTAAGGGGAGCTATGGTTGAGAGAAATTGAGTCTTTCTGAATTTGAAATCTATGTAAGTGGTTGCAAACCTTACGTAATCATTTATAGTTAATAATTTTGAAAAATGTTCACCAACATTGAATTAGTGATGTGTATATGTTTTATGAAAAAAGTTAAAATCAATGGCTTATGTAGAACTACTCTATATTTTAGTTCACCCAAAAAAAACTCTACATTTCTCAAAGAAACACAATTCAATTACTACTATGTCTATGTGTGTATAATTTTTTTTTAAGAAACCATCAATTTCAAAAATGTTGCTATCAATACTCAAAAGAATAGTAATGGAATTCATTTTTTATTTCTTTTGATTATCATATCAATGTATGTCACTCATTAATGCTCAAAAGGAATCTAACCACCTAAGCCAGCTTAGTCTTTACGATAATAATTAAACAAATGATAGAAATTAGTACTCA
>JBBPBR010000003.1:29910949-29935523 GCA_037974775.1 Cicer pinnatifidum | reverse complement strand
AAGAACAATAAATCAATAGTATGAGATAACTCATCACAAAATTACACGCATTAAAAGGAAGATTATATTAAATGTTAAAGGAATCAATTAGAAGAAGAAAAATATAGTATAACAAAAACAATATTCTTAATTTTCAATAAAACGTACAAATTGAAATAGAGGTATTACATCTAAATTAAAAAGTTTTTGAAGTGTTTCAAAGTATTCCAATGCAATATGATCATGCTACAAAGTTTATGCATGCTAAAATAACATGCAATAAAGTTTATACATGATAAAACATTCTTTTTCATGAGTTATTTCTAATTCAAGTAGCATTTGCAAGAGATTGAGAATGACAATCAACAAAGCATACACACATCTTAGATTAAACTAAGTTTGACATCACTCAAAACACTAAGTCTAAAACTAACTAGGAGACCTTATTGTTACAATCTCTCTCTCTCTTTTTTTTGTTTATGATGGCAAGACTTTGTGAGCCTTTATTGATGAAACTTTCTCAAACGTTGGAAGAAAAGTGATGCATAATAATGCTCTCCTAAAAGTGTTCGTTCATACAAAAACCTGAACATACTTTGAAACAAATTTTGCAATCTTCTTTCCTTTTCTAAGTGATTTTTAAATTTGTAAATTGACTTATTAAGTTATGACTTGACTTTCACACATCAAAAACACATTTTTTTTATGTTATGTGGTTGTGAATCGACTCAATATGTCATGTGAGTTGACTAACAATCAACTTAAGGAGTTCGATAAGTTGATTTACACTACTGTGAATCAACTCACACTACTATAGACTTTAAAATTTGTTTTTCAAACTCATGTAAGTCAAACTCTAATGAAATTCAATATTATGAAGAAGACAAAATATTTGTGCATCCTCTAACGAACATCCTGAATTTGTTACTTGTTTGAAGGTCTTTAAGACATGCTCTAATCATCGTATCCTCTACTTCTCGGTCTTCATACAAAGATACGTTGAATCAATTACAATGAAGTGTTTTGGAAAAAATTTAATGACAAATCAATCTCAAAAGATATGATATGAAATTTCATGACTTATGTTGATTTCTTGCAATCAAGACAACGTCCAAAAATCCTAAACGGTCATTATAAAAGGGTGTGCATTCCTCACTGGAAAAATAAGAAATGCACAAGCTATAAACAGAAAACGTAAATCTATTATCTTTTATTTTACTCAAGTGCTGAAATAAGTTTCTGAAAGAACATTTTCTTAACACTCTATTGTGAGAACTACTTTAGAAAACGTAAATCTATTATCTTGTAACCTAGCCCAAGAATGGCTGTCTACCTCAATAGCGTGACTGTATTAAGCTAGAAGGTTGATAAGACTTGAACATAGTCTATTTTACTAATAGGTGTTTAGTGAAAGTATAATTACGAGGTGAACTAGTGGATTAAATCCTTCAGGTTGAAGGGACTCTTATCTACCATGTTGGTGGTGAACCAGGATAAATCGTCCGTGTTATTTTGTTCTTTTCTTATTCATCTATCTTGCTTTTTTACTATAGCTTAGTCACATTAAAAAGATTTTAAAAAGAAACACAATTCAAAACAACACATACGAGAAATCTATTGATGTCATATACAACAACCCATGAAAAACTTTGTTTTATTTTTGGAGTGTTGAAAAATTTAGAATACATTTTAAGAGCATACCGTGTAAACATTCTCTTGTGAAAGTTATTCAAAAAATTATTTTAAATATTAATTATAACTTAGCCAAGTAGCGGTTGCATCCACAACAACTTAACTATACTAAGTTAAAAGGTTGAGAAGACTTGAACACAGTCAAATCATCTAGTAGGTGTTTAGTGAACGTGTGATATTGTTTGTGATTAATGGATTAAATCTTTTAGTGTGAAGGAACTAGATGTAACTACCGTGTTAGTGGCGAACTAGGATAAATTGATTTGTGTTTCTTACCTTATCTCTTTATATATTCTTGCTTTTAACATCGCTAGTTATTATTTGTTTTTATAATTAAGTTTTTGAAAACAAAACACAATTCAAACCCATATTTCTTGTGTTTTTATCTCTATAATTGGTATCAGAGCTCGGTCTCAAGGCTGAGCACTAATCGTGTTTAGGTAAAGATCTTATTTTTAAATTATGACTAACTTGTGTGATGAAGGTTTAGGTGGAAATGTTAACTTTGGTGACTAACTCTTACATGATCCCTAACTTTGGGACATAGATGAATATGATTATGAAGCTCCTAAAGATGCTACTACATGTTGAAATATCCAAAAAGGATCTCAACACTGATCAAAAGTTACAATTTAAGATGGATGTTATCACTTTCAAAGAGTTCAAAACGCGTAGCAATAAAGAAACAACAAAAAACATCTTCGACACCCTGGTCTTCAACTATGAAGGAAATAAACTAGTGTAAAGAGAGGAGTAAACTAGGGTTACAAGAGAGAGACTATTGTGATAGAAAAGATAACCACCAAAAGAGAAAAGAGAGGAGTAACCCTATTTCCGATTTTGTTAAATCAGTCTGAGTAAAACATTGATTTCGCATTCGTTAACCGTTGGATCGGCCTGATTTTTGGACAGTAGGTTCACAACATTCAGGTCTTTGTTTTCAACGGTCGGATCGGCGAAACTACGTTCAGAGAGGGAGAAAATATGCTCGCACAACATCAGGTTTTTGGTGTTTTCTTCTTCTTGTTTTTCATTTGTAAGCTTTATTGCTTTGTTGTTTTGGCTGGTTGTAGGCACACTTTGTGCATCACTTTGAGACTCTCTTGTATCCTTATTTGATTATAGTGGAGCTATTTCTTTGGTCTGGACGACCCGTGGTTTTTTACCTTTTCATTGAGGGGTTTTCCACGTTAAAATATCGAATTTCATTACGTCTTTTATTTTGATTAAATTGATGCCATATATTTATTGTTGCTCGTCACGGATTCTTGCAAGTTAGGGGAATTTATATCCGCTGAGTTTTACTTGTTATTGTGTTTATTCCCATTAGAAGGGCATCAGAGCTCTTGGTTGAAGGATTATTTGACTTGCTTGAAGGATGGAGGCAAATATGAATATAAATATGGTATGCCTGAATGGTACTAATTACCATTTGTGGAAGGGAAAGATGAAAGATTTGTTATTTGTGAAGAAAATGCATTTTCCTATTTTTTGTAAAAGTCGGTTGGTAAATCTACGGAAGAATGGGATTTTGATCATCAACAGGTATGTGGTTTTGTTAGGCAATATGTAGAAGATAATGTTTACAATCATATTGCTAATGAGACAAATGCAAAAACTATGTGGGATAAGATAGAGACTTTGTTTGCCTCTAAATTAGGGAATAATAAATTATTTTTACTGAATAGCTTCCTAAGTCTGAAGTATAAGGAGGGAATGTCTATTTTGGACCACTTGAGTGCATTTCAGGGGCTCCTTGATCAAATGTCTGGAATGAGTATCAAGTTTGATGATGAACTATTGGGACTATTTTTACTATTATCTTTACCAGAGTCTTGGGAGACATTTCAGGTTTCTATAACGAGTTCAGCTCCTAATGGTGTTGTTTCTTTGGAAACGACTAAGGGTGGTGTTTTGAATGAGGAGTTGAGAAGGAAGGCACAGGGTTCTTCATCTCAATCTGAAGTTCTTATCACTAAAAATAGGGGAGAAGTCAGAAAAAAGAACCGAAGGGTGGTAGAGAAAATAACAGAAGCAAGTCCAAGTCTAAATACAAAAATATTGAGTGTCATTATTGTCAAAGAACAGGGCACACATAGAAGTTTTGTTTTCTGTGGAAAAAGGAGAACAAAAGCAAGAAGGGTAAGCAGAAACAAAGGGGTCGTGATGATGATAATGATGATGACCGTGTTACTACTGCTACTAGTGATGATCTTGTTATTCTCCATGACTATGATTCAATCAATCTTGTATCTGATGAGAGCATATGGATAATTGATAGTGGTGCTACACTACATGTTACACCGAGGAAGGAGTTCTTCACATCTTACACTTCAGGTGACTTTGGAGTTTTGAAGATGGGTAATGATGGTGTATCTAAGGTAATTGGTGTTGGTGATGTATGCTTGTAAACCAACATGGGAATGCAATTGTTGCTTAAAGGAGTCAAACATGCTCCTGATGTTCGCTTCAATTTGATCTATGTGCATATGCTTGATTAAAATGGTTTTGATAATCATTTTTCTTTTGGAAATTGGAAACTCAGTAAAGGTAACTTGGTTGTGGCTAGAGGGGAGAACATTAGTACATTGTATTGGGCATAAGCTTTGGTTGCAAAAGACAGTCTGAATGTCGTGGATATGGAATCATCTTTGTGGCACCGAAGGCTTAGCCATATTAGTGAAAAGGGGCTAAATTGTTGAGCTAAAAAGGATATGCTTCCATGATTGAAGAATGTAGATTTGGAGAAATGTTCTCACTGCATGATTGGTAAACAGACTATAGTATCCTTCAAAAGGTATTCTCCCCCTAGAAAGTCAGAGTTGCTTCAATTGGTGCATTCTGACGTTTGTGGCCCTTTAAAGGTAAAATCTTTCAGTAGTGCACTTTATTTTGTTAATTTTATTGATGATTGTTCCAGGAAACTATGGGTTTATGTTCTAAAGACAAAAGACCAAGTGCTGGAGAAATTCAAACAATTTCATGCTTTGGTTGAGATGCAGACAAGTAAGAAGCTTAAATGTGTTCGTACTAACAACAGTGGTGAGTATTGTGGACCCTTTGATGTCTATTGCAAATAACAGGGTATAACACATGAAAAGACTCCTCCTAAAACTCCTCAGCTGAATGGTTTGGCAGAGAGGATGAATCGAACACTTGTTGAGAGAGTGAGGTGTATGCTCTCTAAAGCTAAGTTACCTAAACATTATTGGGGTGAGGCACTGTACATGGCGATGCATGTTATTAATCTTACTCCTAGTGTTGCTTTGAATAGTGAAGTACCAAACAAGGTATGGTTTGGCAAGAATGTCAAGTATGATCACTTGAGAGTCTTTGGTTGCAAGACTTTTGTGCATGTTCCGAAGGATGAAAGATCCAAGTTGGATGCAAAGTCAAAGCAGTGTATCTTCATTGGTTATGGTGAGGATGAATTTGGCTACAAATTGTATGATCCTATAAACAAAAAGGTTATCAGAAGTCGTGATGTAGTGTTCATGGAAGACCAAACTATTGAAGACATTGATAAGGGGGAGAAGACTACACCTGAGAGAAATTACGTCTTAGCTGATGGTGATCCATAATGTTGAGAATGATGAGCCGCATGATTATGTTGATGATCATCAACTTAGAGATCAGGTAAATATTCCAACTAGTGAAGATCATGAGTTGCCACATGATGAGAATCTTAGTGATGCTTTGGAATCATCTCTAACCCAACTCAGGAGATCTAAAAGGCAGATACAACCATCTACAAGGTATGGTTATGACGAGTATATGAATTTGACTAATGAAGGGGAAACTGAGTGTTTTCAAGAGGCCATGGAGAGTGAAGAAAATCAAAAGTGGTCGGATGCAATGCATGATGAGATGAAATCCTTGCATGATAATTGCCAAAAGGCAAAAGGGCTTTGGAAAATAAGTGGATCTATAGAGTGAAGATTGAGAGTAACTCAAGGTCTCCGAGGTATAAAGCAAAATTAGTGGTGAAAGGTTTCCGTCAAAGAAAGGGTGTTGATTTTAATGAGATTTTCTCACATGTGGTAAAAATGTCATCAATTAGAATTGTGTTGAGTTTGACAGCTACTCTTGACTTAGAGGTAGAGCAAATGGATGTAAAAACGGCTTTCCTTCATGGTGATTTGGAGGAAGAAATTTATATGAAGCAAACTGATGGTTTCCTTGTTGAAGGCAAGGAAGATTATGTGTGTAGACTAAGAAAGAGTCTATACGGTTTGAAGCAAGCTCCAAGGCAGTGGTACAAAAAGTTTGAGTTTGTTATGTATGACCAAGCACTAGTACATTTTAACCTTGTTACATCGTCAATATTAGATCGGTTGTTATACATCCAATGTAATAAGCAAGGCGGTGGCAAATTTGTTATTATAATAAACTTTGTTAGATCTGTTCTAATTGAACTATTCTAACAGTTACATTTAAAAAAAATAAAACTACAAAAAAAAAAAAATTGTACTAAATTTATTATTATAGTAAATTTTAATAGATCTGTTCTAATTGAACTCATCTAACATACATATTAAAAATAAAAATAAAAACTGCACAAAAAAAAAAGCTATGCAAGAAAAAAAAGACAGTAACATATTTGTTATTATTACAAATTTTATTAGATCTAAAAAAAAATTCTTAAATTAACCAAAGAATAAGAAATCAGGCACGCGGACCCTTTCATTTTGCCTCTTCATCGTTCGTTCTTCATCCTTTGTTCTGCAAACCCACAAATGAGTCACCCACGAATCCAAATCCATTTTTCATCATTTTACCTTCGTTCTTCATCAAACCCAGTCACAAATTAAACACGTGCATCTTACCCACGTTTTCATCCTTCCACATTTAACCTTCATACTTTAGTGAAATATGAATCGTGAATCGTGAAAACGTGAATCAGCCTTCATCGCCGGCGACGAGTTGGTCTGGAACAACATTTTTCTACTTCAGCACCGACGATGAGTTTTCTTTGTCTTCTTCTTCCATCTATCAAGGAGCATTTCCGACAAGAAGTGTCAATTTCTTTCACTATCGAGAAGTGTTTGCTTCTTTCTCCGGTAATTTTCTAATAACTCTTGTTTGTTATTCAACAATCTAAAATTATTTCATTGTTAATTATTCTTATTATTAATCTTTAATTCATGGAGAAATTTGAAGGAGAAATTTCTACATAAGTGATGGTGAAATTTTGAGAAGTGATGATGCCTAAAAAACTATAAAAGTGATGGAGAAATTTGAGTAGAAGTAGTTACCCAAATTTTCAACCATCCTTTAAAACTGAATGTTATGTGTTTGTGATATTGTCTCTGTTAATAATATGTTCTGCATATTCCCTGCATGCTACTGATCAAGTGCCACCCCTCTCTTTAATTCTTTCTTCTATTCAATTCATTTTTCTTAATTCAGCTTCATACTTTATATTATGGATTTCGATTAATAAAACTATTTATGTTGTTAAAACAATTAGTATACACACTATACAATATTGTATTTATAACTTTATAATGCCACATATACGTACTTGGTTTTCAAGCAATTCCTATTCGGCATGTGTGACATATGTAGGTTATGTAGTATTATAGCATGTGAGATGTGACACTCTATCCAATTGAATTTTGATTTGGGAGGAAGCTGCTTCAAAACACTTTCTCATAGAAAATTATATTTGAAGTATATCTTTACCCTTTAGAAATATTCGAATTGATTTTATCATACAATCTCTTATCTATAGATTTATAGATTTACAATATGAGTTTATAAATTTATTATGTGAGTGTGGTTGTAGTTTATCTAAAACATCACAATACTTATTTATAGAGTATGCATATTTTAGTAATATTTGGAAGTTGGTCCTATTATTGATGGTCATTCAAAATAAATGTCAAGGTTTCAAGTTTGAGCCCCATCAATGGTTGATTCATCATGTGGTGTGCTAGAGGTCCTTGCTCGAGTGTTTTTTCATTGCTTTGGTGTTTGTGTTGTGTTGATTTGGTGTAAACGTTTTTTGTTTTAACTATGGTTCTAATATCTGGACTTTGAATTGTTCTTGTAATTTTTATCTTTAGCATATTTTGGGCCTTGAATAAATTTTCATTAATATAATTATTTGTTTATTTTAAAAAAAAAATATATTAGTAAACAGAAAGTGTTGTGTACATAGCGGAACTAAATACTAATGAAATGAAAGAACATGGTTGTCTATTAGGCATATACATGTGTATAATTAATTTAGTACCTATGAGATTTTTATGGACCATTGTTTTAATTCATTTGTGTATCTAGAACAAACAGAATGGGTTTTGTATGGACATTAGGAACAAGATGATGATGAGGAATGGGATTTCCATGAAATGCAAGAGAGATGTGATCTAACATATTTTTGTGTTTAATTGATCAACATCCTCTAAGTTTTAACAATATAGCCTTACATCAAGTCATGTGAAGACATGTTTTTTCTTTTGCACTTTAGTTATGTGTTTGCGATATTGTCTGTTAATAATAAGTTTAATGCTAAAATTTTAAAGGGTATTATGACAGCTGCTTAAAACCTTGTCACCGAGTAACTCCTAGGTCGGCCTAACATTATTTTTTTACTAGCCATCCTTGATTCGATTTTTTAGTGTAAGAGTTATTTTATAAAGGTAATGTAAGCCTTTCAAATTTAATAAAAATTTATCAATATATACAAGAATAATTATGTAATTTTTTGGCAAGATTGTGCTTATTGTTATGCATCCAAACTTTGAGCACTCTTCTTCTAACTCCAATCTCTTGCTCAAAAAACTTATTTAATTGCCTTGGCTATAATGGTTACAAAGAAAACATGCATTACCCTCAAGCTGTATTAAAAAGACAATTACTATATGCACACTATGTAAGCCTTGCATTGTAAAAGCAAATACATAATAGATGTGAGAAGATAAATAACTCAATTAACTTTTTATGTAGAAATATGATTCTTAAAATGTGATTAAAATCATTTTACCATTGTATATTTTTTCAGAAGTAGTTATGAATCGTAGTTGGATGAATGCTAATCGATTGAGTGAAGAGTATGAAAAGGGGGTTGAGGAGTTTTTACAATTTGCTTTAAAAAAACTTCCTGAAAGTAAAGGAAGGTTTTATTGTCCTTGTGTTATTTGTTTGAATGAAAATACATTACATTTTGAGGAAATACGAAGTCATCTTATTTGTTCTGGGATTGACTTGAACTATATCAGATGGATATGGCATGGTGATTCTTTAAACATGTCAAATACCTTAGAAATAGAGGAAGTTGATGTAGATATGAATGATCAACTAGAGGACATGATACGTGATGTTGGAGAAGAGTCCTTTAATCGTGCACATGTATATGATAACTTATGCAGTGACAAAGAAGAGCCTTTGTATCCGGGGTGCACTAACTTCACACGGTTGTCTGCGGTATTGATATTGTTCAACTTGAAGGCGAGAAATTGATGGACAGATAAAAGCTTCACTGAATTACTTGAATTGTTGAAAGAAATGCTCCTAGAAGGTAACACATTGTCGAATCGTAACTATGAGGAAAAGAAGTTATTGTGTCCAATGGGCATGGAGTATAGGAAAATACATGCATGCCCTAATGACTGTTTATTGCATAGAAATGAGTTTGAAGAGCTGACTAAGTGTCCTAGGTGTGGACTATCACGCTACAAAATGAAGGATAGTGATTCCATTTATGACGAAAGCTCAAAGAGACCTCCTGTGAAGGTGTTATGGTATCTTCCAATAGTTCCAAGGTTCAAACGTTTGTTTGCTAATATAAATGATGCAAAGAATGTAAGATGGCATGCCGATGAGAGGAAGCGTGATGGACAACTTCGTAACCCAGCTGATTCTTTGCAATGGAAGAAAATTGGTGATTTGTACCCAGAGTTCGGAAATGAGCCAATGAACCTTAGGCTTGGACTTGCTACAGATGGAATGAATCCATATGGAAATTTAAGTAGTAACCATAGTTCATGGCCTGTTCTACTAGTTATCTATAACTTACCTCCTTGGATTTGCATGAAGCGTAAATACATCATGTTATCTATGATGATTTCAGGTCCAAAACAACCTGGAAATGACATAGATGTTTATCTAAGTCCATTGATTGAAGATTTGAGAATGCTTTGGGAAGGTGTTGATGTGTTTGATGGGTATTCTCGTGAATATTTTAAGGTGCGTGCAATGCTATTTTGCACAATCAATGACTTTCCTGCATATGGAAACTTGTGTGGCCATAGTGTTAAGGGACATAAAGAATGTCCTATATGTGAAGAAGGAACATGTTACCAACAATTGAAACATGGAAGAAAAATTGTTTATGTTGGGCATCGAAAATTTCTCAAGTCTAGTCATCCATACTGTAAGTTGAGAAAAGCGTTTAATGGACACCAAGAGCATGGAATTTCTCAAAAAGCCTTAACTGGGGAGCAAGTTTATCAACGGGTTAAGGATATAAATGTTATCTTTGGAAAGAACCAAAAACAAACATCTGAGAAAAATATATGGAAGAAGAAGTCTGTGTTCGTTGATCTTCCTTATTGGTCTAGTCTAGATGTAAGGCATTGTCTTGATGTGATGCATGTGGAGAAAAATGTGTGTGATAGTGTAATTGGAACACTTCTCAACATTCAGGGGAAAACAAAGGATGGCTTAAATTCTCGTCTAGATATGGTTGATATGGGTATACGACAACAATTAGCTCCACAATCAACAAGTAAACGAACATATTTGCCTCATGCTTGTCATACATTGTCAAAAAAGGAGAAAAGATGCTTTTGTGAGTGTTTAAGGGGAATAAAAGTGCCACATGGCTACTCCTCAAATGTCAAGAGTCTTGTGTCAATGAAAGGTTTGAAATTAGTTGGCTTAAAGTCTCACGATTGCCATATTTTGATGCAACAACTACTACCAATGGCTTTACGTGGCATATTGCCTAAAAAAGTAAGAGAGGTCTTAACTAGGTTGTGTTTATTCTTCAACGCTATTTGTAGCAAAGTCATTGATCCGAAAAAATTAGATGAATTGGAAAATGAAGTTGTTATTATCTTGTGTCAACTAGAGATGTATTTTCCTCCTTCTTTTTTTGACATCATGGTTCATTTAATTGTTCATTTAGTTAGGGAGATTAAATTATGTGGTCCTTTTTATTTGAGGTGGATGTATCCATTCGAGCGTTACATGAAGATTTTAAAAGGATATGTGAAGAATCCACACCGTCCTGAAGCATCTATTGTTGAAAGGTACATAGCAGAAGAAGCTATTGAGTTTTATTCTGACAATATGTCAAAAGCAGAAGCCATAGGAATTCCTAGATCTCGTCATAAGGGAACATGTGTGGGTAATGGTATACGAGGCTTAAAACTTAAGAGCATGGGACGTGAGGAAGTACTTCAAGCACATTTGTATATATTGAATAGCACTGATGAGGTTCAACCTTACCTTTCTACTCATAAAAGCATTGTGAAGGAAAATTATCCTAGAATGAATGAAAAATGGTTGTTGAATGAGCATAACAATATTTTCTTAAAGTGGTTTAAAGAAACCATTTTAACCAACAATACTACTTCTGATACACTAAAATGGCTAGCAAATGGGCCTCACTTTGATGTCAATAATTTCTCTAGTTCAAAAGATAATTTTACACTAAAATGGCTACAATATCAATAATTTTACCAACAATACTACTTCTGATACACTAAAATGGCTACAATATCAATAATTTTACATTCTACACAAAAAGTCAAGATGACAGTAGTACCATGCAAAATAGTGGGGTTATGGTCGTAGCTGAGTCCATGCATTTCTCTAGTTCAAAAGATAAAAACCCTGTTACAGCATCCATACCTTACTTTGGGACCATTGAAGAGATTTGGGATGTCGATTTCATTAAATTTAAAGTGCCTGTTTTTAAATGTAAATGGATTGACATCAATAATGGTGTTAAAATTGATGAATTTGGTTTTAAATTAGTGGACCTTGAAAAGGTAGCGTATAAGGATGAGCCTTTTATTATGGCATCCCAAGCAAAACAAGTGTTTTATGTTAGTGATCCTTCTAACAAAAAATGGTCAGTGGTTCTCCAAGGTAAAAGTTTTCATTGACCAAATGAAAGTCTAGATTCAACGCTAGATATTTTTGAGACTCCTCCATTCTCACAACGAATACTTACTTTCGTTGAAGAAACTATAGTGGACGATGAGTATGCCACTCGTCATGATCATCAAGAAGGCATATGGGAGAATATTCAAACATAAGACTCGTAAGAAATAAAATGGTAATAATGATAATTTATCTTAATAAATTTCACATTATCTGTAATATTTTCATTGATGGTTTATAGTTTTTACCAATGTATGATATGATTGCCTATAATTATTGTTCTCCATTATTTTGAAATATTATTGACCATTATTATTCTTTTTTAAAAAGGACACATGAATAATTCGTCAGCTCATTCGCAAAGTGTGGAGGGTACTCAATCTACACAAAGAAATGGTAGGCGTGGTACCCGTATGGCAAAGTTGAAACGTAAATATATGATAGGTAAGAAGTTATCGATTGATTTAGATCCATTAATTGGATTACCTTCAGGGATAAATAGGAAAAACTTTAAGGGTCATGTTGCTTCCCTTGCTCGAAGCTTTGTCAGTATTTTGGTGGATAATTGGGACGACGTAGATAGCGACTTGAAAAATCAGATATAGGAAGCTATTAAGGTACTTGTAGTTTTGTGAATATTTTAGTATATATATGATTTCGTAAATATATTTTAATGCCATACACTAACTTCTTCATTGGTTTTGTAATGTAGGTGAAATGGGATGTTCCTGATTCTGATTTTTTGAAAAAGAAATGGATTTCATATTGTAAGACCCGTAGTTTTTAAATCCTAAATTATACAATTTTAGGATATTTTGTGTGGAATTTCTTAGGCTGTTAGCCCCGTTTTTGGTATTGAGTGAGTTAAATGCTAAAAATATATTTTTGGAAATTGGATTAAAAATTATTTGTCGGAAAATAATTTATTTCCGTTACGAAGGATTTAATACCGGACAATTTTGTTAAAAATATCTCGGGTTGCTAAAAACCGTCAATTGAGTTGCTACGATAGTAGATATTTTTGACAAAAAGTGGTTTGGAGAGGTTATGGGTGAAATTGTAATTTTAATAAATATCTAGATATTTGTTAAGTTATATATATATATATATATATATATATGTTTGTTTGGAGGAAAAAGGAAAAGAGGTAGAAAAGAAAGAAAAGGAACTAGAAAGAAAGGAAATAAGAAGGAAAGAAAGACAAAGGAGAGAGAAAGAAACATTTCTCTTCTTCTTCCTCTGTCCGCGCTCACGCACCTTCTCCCTTTTTCTTCATTCGTTGGTTTTGCTTCCTTTTTCGTTCTTTGACTTCAAGAATAGAAACCCAAGGATTAGTGGATAAGAGAGCAAGGTTTTCTCAGCTTCATACTTCCCCGTTGTTTCGAAAACGAAGAAAAACGGTATTAGGGATTCAAACACAAACCTCCCCGTTTCACCTAGATCTAAGCTTCGTTTCGCGAAGAGATAGAAGGGAAAGTTGCTCACTACCATGCTACGGTGCTAGGGGACCAACTTTAGAAGCGGCGTTGTGAGCAGAGATTTTACCGGATTTGCTCGCGGTACTGTAATCGCACGTTACAGCTAACGTGAAGGTAAGGGCTCCTTCCAAACTTTTAGTTTGCATTTAGGGCCTTATCTGTGGTTGTGTGGAAACGAATTTTGTTAGGATTGGAGTATCGTTTTGGGAAAAATGAATTTAAACTCATTTATGTATGATTTTGAGTAAACGAAACTTGTGTGTTTGAGTGGTGGATTGTGCCGTTTTGTGTTCGTTGTTTTTGACGTGTTCTTAATTGTTACTGATGAAATTTGATATGTGTATGGTTGGATTTTGTGGAAAAATGAATTGATGCGTTTTGATGTGGGTTGATAATATGTTTGAGTTGTTTTGTGTAGAATTTGAAAACCATTAAGTTAAATGAGTATTAAGAATGGGGAATCTCTTAATGTCTTGTTTACTTAGTGTGTGTTTGAGAAAATCGTTTAAGTTAACTGGGCGTTAAGAATGGGGAATCTCTTAATGTCTTGGTTACTTATTGTTGTTTTGAAAATCGTTTAAGTCAACTGGGCGTTAAGAATGGGGAATCTCTTAATGTCTTGGTTACTTATTGTTGTTTTGAAAATCGTTTAAGTTAACTGGGCGTTAAGAATGGGGAATCTCTTAATGTCTCGGTTACTTAATGTTTGTTTTGAAAATCGTTTCTGTAAATGAGTATTAAGAATGAGGAATCTCTTAATGTCTTGTTTACTGAATGTTTTGTTGTGGAAATCGTTTAAGTCAAAAGTATATTAAGAATGGGGAATCTCTTAATATGTCTATTTGCTTAATGTTTGGCGTGAAAATCGTTTAAGTTAAATGAGTATTAAAAATGGGGAATCTTTTAATATCTGCATTTACTTAACGATTGTTGTGAATGGAGTTAGTGTATGCTCATGCATTTCATTTGGTAAATTGTGCTGACCCGTGATAGGTGGCACCTCGGTAAACTGTACTGACCCGTGATAGGTGGTACGTTTACGATTTACTTTTTGGTAAGTTGTGCTGACCCGTGATAGGTGGCATCTCGGTAAGTAGTACTTTGGCCTGTGATAGGCAGTACACTTACGACTTACGTTTTTTCTTTTAGTAAATCGTGCTGACCCGTGATAGGTGGCACATCGATAAACAGTACTGACCCGTGATAGGTGGTACGTTTACGATTTACGTTTTTTAGTAAATCGTGCTGACCCGTGATAGGTGACACCTCGGTAATTGGTACTCTGGCCTGCGATAGGCGGTATAATTATGATTTACGGCCCTTCGAGGAGGGTTTTGGTTTAGAATTCCGAGTCCATGCATTTTGGCATATACGCATTGCATTAGGGTGCTTGGCACACGAGTCGTGGTTGATTCAAATTATGACTGTGTTGATTTTGCTAAGTGTTATGTTTTGAAATTATGTGTAAGTGTGTTTGATTCAAATTTGTGATTGTGTTGATTTTACTAACAGTTATGTTTGGGAATTGTGTGATAGCGTGATTCATTGCAAAATTGTTTCGAAACTTAATATGTCGTGGTAATTGCGCTATAATTGCTAAGTGTGGTTGTTTGGATTTGTGTATAAGTGTTGATTGATTTCGAAACCCTTTGAAAAGCTGAAAAATGCTGAATTTTGCTGTTTTTCTGCTGCTGTCTGATGTGTATTCGAATACAGCAAGTTGTATTCGAATACAGACATGCTGTTTTGCCACTGACTTACTGTGTAGTCGAATACAGACTGTTGTAGTCGAATACAGACATGCTGTTTTGCTGCTGAATGCTGAAACAACCTTGTATTCGAATACAGAGATGCTGTATTCGAATACAGCAGTGTTGTTTTGTTAAAAACTTCATTTTTCAACCTTGTTTATGAATTTTTAGCATATGGAAACCCTTTTAAGGTGCATGCTAAGTTGAAAAGGTATTTTGTGCATTTAAAAACTTAAATGTTTTGTGTTAACTGTTAACTTCGTTTGGTGACCCTTTACAACTATTGTGGAAATCTGGGCTTTGCCCTCAGATGAGAGCGAGGATGATCCTACCGGTTCGTACCCTACGGATGGGAATGTAGATGGGAATGCTTGATTTGGAGCTACGTTAGGAGGATCTCACGGGGCGCGTGGGGATCACTCAGGGTGTTTAGTTGTTTTGTCGAATGATCAGACTAGATTGACAGAGGGAACATATGTCTTTCTTTTGGGTTGCCTTTATTTTTAAACTGGAAGACTATACCACTTTTGATATGTAAATATTTTGAATTCATAGTTTGAGAACTTTTTCCGCTGCTTGTAAATTATAATGACTTAATTATTTATCCAAATGTATTACCTCATTTATTTCTCTGTTTTATTTTAACTTCTTTTGAAAAAAAAAAATACACCCTCGCTTTGAAAAACGGGGTGTTACACATATGCTGATGAACGTTGGAGGGCATTTAAAACTAGTCTAGCATCTAGATATTTAAATGGTGGGAATTTGAGTCACAAGTCTCCTCTTGAGGCATATACTTATCTTGATAACGACACATGGAAGGCGTTTGTTCAGAAGCGACAGGATCCTTCCTTTGTGGTTAGCTAGATTTATAATTTAATTTCTTTTATTAATTTATTTCTAGTATTATATTTAATTGGTACATTACTTATAATAGGAGAAACGAAAGAAGGCACAAGTGATCCAATCTCATAATAAATACCCTCACCTAATGTCTCGTGGGGGATATGAGTTGCTTACTGAAAGATTGATGAATGAAAAAATAAAGCAAAGACAAGAATCATCTGGAAATTCAATACTTGCACCTCCATCTCCACCATCACGCCATGAAAAATGGAAGAGAGCCCGACAAAAGCCATCGGGAGATTACTCATCAGAAGATGCTCGTGTCATTGTAGAAAAAATTGTAAGTAATTGTGTAATCAATTATTAATTTAAACTAATAGTCATTGGTGATTTGTTCTTGCAAATGATTGGTTGTTGGAATTTAAGTGTGAGTAACTAATTCTACATTGATTAGATATGAGCTAAACGAATGATATATATTGATTAGATAATCTTAATTGTGTTTATATTGAATCCAAGGTAACACAAGTAGTTCAAGTGATCAATGGTGGTGGTTTCATAAACTAGCCCTGGTTGAAATGGTTCAGATGATGTTATTTATTTGCTCCATAGTCATAAGGTGTTGCAACTGACCCTGAATCCATGGTGATTGGAGCATTCATATTGTTAATTTGATTTGCTGCATTTAGAAAAAATATGTCAGCAGGTGTTATTTTTTTCATTCCTCTATTTATAATAACATGTAGAATAAATACAATAAATGTTAATTGATATGATTTGCTAATTCAATTCTTAATATGATTCTAATTCAAAAATTAGTATTGAACAACTAGCAAAGTATATTCCCAAATTTGCACAAAATATTGGCTAGGAACCTTTGTATCTATAAATTATATGTTGTAGTATGTGTTTGTTACATGTCGTGGCTATATAGCCTCTATTTTGAATTTGGTTTCAAGTGTTACAGTCCATTGGACATATTGGGTTTCTATATAACCTTTTCTATGTGTTTGTTGTTTGTGTTTCTGATCTAGAAATTTGATTTTTAAAACTATGTGCCACTACTTGTATTATAGGACCCTCCATTTAGGAAAATATATTTATGTATTATAGCTTATTGTTGAAGTTTAATCTTTTATTTGCTGATTTTATTGTTGCTTGATTTTAAAGTGTGGTACTCTTACTATTGTGTTATTATTTTGAATAAATATTACTCTCTCTAGTATTGAATAAAAAAGTATATTTAATCTAAAATTTATATTAAATACAATTATTTATATTGATATATTTTCTTTTATATTTAATACCATATGATATTATGTTATTATATCAACTTTCATTTAGAGTAAAGTGTGAATATATGTTTTTGTTGGTTTACTTGTTAACGTGAAATTTTACATGAAATTGAAATCTACTGATCGATTAATCATTCTTGTTATGATTGGAGAAATGAGTATGCTGAGTAGAGTTTGTCTATATTAAAAATTGTCACAGTAAATTGAACAATACAAATGTTGCTTATAAAGTATTGTTACTTTCTTAATCTATCTTATCAAATAATATAAAACTATTTTGATGTAATATGATAATTGTTAACAGAACTAATTCAAACTAGAATTGCAATATCTCATAGTAACAATTCTGAAACCATATTTCATATTTTATTTATGATGGAAGAAAATAGAAAGCAGAGCATATTTTTTTTATGATGGAAGAAAATGGAAAGCAGAGCATATGAATGTGAAGAATCGCTTTATATTCCTTGCTGCAACATTAAAAATGTCTCTATACTCTGATGGAAGCATGAGAACACTCTAATGTTATGGTGATTTATTTTATTTTGATTTAATCTTTTAAGATATATTTTATTGCACTTAAAGTTTTTGATAATTAGAAATTAACTAATGCTGCAACAATATGTCTTTTATATTAATCATTTAAAAAACATTAATTAAATCTTATAAATTATATATATTTTTTATATCTTGTAGGATTCGTTGGTTGAACAAACGTCTCAAGGAACCTTTGTTCCACATGGACGTACATGTATCTTGACAACGGCGATTGGGAAACCTGAGCACCCTAATCGTGTTCTAGCTGTTGGTCGAGGTGTGGGGATTCGACAATACTTTGGATCACGTTCTCATTATGCCTCCACCCCACCAGCTTTCAGTAGCCACCAAATAGAGGAGCTTACTAATGTGATTAAAAATAAAGTGTTGTTGGAGCTATCACAACAAAATCCAAATTTGTTCATGAAGGGAAATTGTTCTGTAGAACTACCTATACCAGAGGATGAGGACGATGATATTCCAGAACAGTGTAAATTGTATGTTGATAATAATGATTTTGTAGTGGCATATGCTGATGCGTACAAGTTGGGGCCAATCTTACACAATCAGTTGTTAAATAATGATATGGTTAGGGTGCTGGTTACCAAGGTTTTAGATGCAAATGCTCAAGTACCTGTACCCACTGATGAGGTGACAAAAGTTGGACATGCTTCAAATACTTTCATTCAATGGCCAAAAAGACTTTTGCGGCTTGTTTCTGACAAGGTATTCATTACTTATGTCTTTTTCTATTTACACTTGAAATATTTTAAATGACTAATTTTTTATCTTTAATTATTTAGGAGGTTGACATATGTATGAAAGTTGACGTTCCACTCAAAAAATCTGAATCTCAACTAGATTGTATTGAACAATTGTTGTTAAAGTCGATGAGTATATCATTGTCTATAGAGCTAAAATTGGAACATGAGACAAGTGAAGTGTTTGTTCTTGGACAAAGCGATATAGTGGAGTTATGTATGGGTAATCAAGAGTTGCGCATCACTATTATACAAATATGGTTAACGTAAGTACATTTAATTTGTAAAATTAGTCAAAACATTAATTTCATTTATAACAAATACGTATTTTAATTTATTTATTTTAATATCTTAGATATATGCATCGCCTTTGTATTGACTTCGGCAAGAGTGGTGTGTATGAATTCATTGATCCATGTTTCATTCAAAGTGAATGTGATTCTATTGGGGCTCAAAAATACATACAAAATAAGTTGCATCAGGATCAAAAAGAGTGTTGTTATCTGTTACGTTATCTCAACAAGTCCATTACAAGTTTATAACATAAATGTACTTAACACTTTTAACTTTTTGCACAATGTAGTTGTCATTGGCAATTGCTCGTTATTTGTCCTAAGAAGAATACGGTGGTCTTCCTATGTTCGTTGGGATGGAAACCAAATAAAAATATCATCCACATCGTCGATTTGTAAGTGTTTATTGTATTTCTGGTATATGTATTTCAAATGCACATTTAGATCTTTTTAGAAATGACTATGCTGGCCTTCTACAAATCCAATTAAACATTGTTGTGTCGGAACCAAATGGAAATGCTAAGGCACATGCAAATGCACAAAATTTGAGTTTTATATTTCGAACATGTTTGATGGCACAACATTATTGTATATCAACACTTTTTAAGAGGCTTACGACTTTAAAGGTAGTGAATAATATAATAATACAATTAATCTCTATATGGTTTATTTGCTACAATAATTTTTTTCTTCCTTTATTGCATTCATTAAAACATGCTATTTTTTATTTTATTTATTTATATGCTAATTCATCTTTATGTGATTTTATTTGCGAAAATCAAGAAAGAACAAGCTCATATGGAACATTCCCATTGTAAGTTGTTTAGATTATATATATAGAATTTCAATTATAATTTATATGTTTTTATCTATATAATATTTACTCATTATAATATTAAATTTTAGTGTCAAAGACAACCTAAAGGTTATGAGTGTGGTTACTACATTATGATACATATGTTAAACATTGTATCTAGTGGTCTTGTTGATTCATGGATGCGGGTATGTGATAGATTTTTTCAAAGTTAGTATTAATTAACTACTTATGATTTTTATGGTCACATGATTTAGATAACTTTGTTATTTCAATGTTTATAATTCAGATATTTGGAGAATCAAAACCATTCGAAGATGAAGAAATGATGAATGTCCGACAACGTTGTGCAAACTTAATTCTTGAACTAATAGAAAATGCTTGAAGCACTTTTATCATTTTAGTATCTTTAGACTGTTAATAGAAGATAATGTTTTTTTTTTAACTAGTGAATATTATGTAGCTCTAAATTTGATAATTTAGATTTTGTAAAAAAATTATGACTCATTGTCATTGATTTTTAAATGTAAAGCTTCGTATGAAGTTTTGTGTTTTATGGTTGAATGAGAAATTCTAGTTAATAGTATAATATGTGAAATTATGAGGATGCATATGTAACGGGTGAAAATTATGAAGAAAAAGAATTAAAAAATTAATTATTTAAATCGATTGGCTCAATAAAATAAACAATTTTGAATATGACTTGTTATATTGGTTCAAATTTAAGACTACTTCTGACCATTGTGTATTTGTTAGAAAATTTTCTAACGATGATTTTATTATCCTGTTATTATATGTTGACGACATACTTATTGTAGGGAAAAATATTTCCAAGATTGACAAGTTAAAGAAGCAGTTGGGCGAGTCCTTTGCCATGAAAGATATGGGAGCATCTAAACAGATTCTTGGCATAAGAATCATCTTTGGATGTCACAAGAACACTATATTGAGAGAGTGTTGCAAAGGTTTCAGATGGAAAACTCCAAGGCTGTAAGTACTCCTCTTGCTGCTCACTTTAAGTTGAGTTCTAAACAAAGTCCTTCTAATGAAGATGAGAAAAGAGACATGGAACGAGTTCCTTATGCTTCAGTTGTGGGTAGTTTGATGTATGCAATGGTGTGTACAAGACCAGATATTGCGCATGCTGTTGGTACAGTCAGTAGATTTTTATCAAATCCAGGTAGAGAGCATTGGAATGTTGTAAAATGGATTTTGAGGTATCTTCGTGGTACCACATGTATGAGGCTTTGTTTTGGAGGTGACAAACCTATTTTTGGTGGGGTACTCTGACTCAGATATGGCTGGAGATATTGACTCGAAAAAGTCAACTTCAGGCCACATGATTAAATTTGCAGATGGAGATGTGGCTTGGCAGTCTAGATTACAGAAATGTGTAGCATTGTCTACAACTGAGGCAGAGTTCATTGCCATTACTGAAGCATGCAATGAATTGATTTGGTTGAAGAAATTCTTGCAGGAGCTTTGGTTTATTCAAGACAAATATGTATTGTTTGTGGATAGTCAAAGTGCTATTCATCTTGGTAAGAATTCGACGTTTCATAGCAGGTCCAAACACATTGATGTGAGGTATCATTGGATACGTGATGTTTTGGAAGTTAAGTTGTTGGAATTGACTAAAGTTCATACTGATTATAATGGATCTGATATGATGACTCAAGCATTACCAAGAGGAAAGTTTGAAACTTGTTGTGTTATCATCGGTCTGGCGATTATCTCCACATAGTTGTGAGGGGGAGATATGTTGGGTATTGGGCTCCCTTCCTATGTGGAGAAAGACCCAAATATTATAGTCAATGTATCTCACTTATTTAAGTGGAGAGTAGTCTAATTAGGGTTACAAGAGAGAGACTATTGTGATAGAAAAGATAACCACCAAAAGAGAAAAGAGAGGAGTAACCCTATTCCCGATTTTGTTAAATCAGTATTAGTAAAACATCGATTACGTATTCGTTAACCGTGGGATCGGCCTGGTTTTTGGACAGCAGGTTCGCAACATTCAGATCTCTATTTTCAACGGTCGGATCGGTGAAACGACGTTCAAAAAGGGAGAAACTGTGCTCGCACAACATCAGGTTGTTGGTGTTTTCTTCTTCTTGTTTTTCATTTGTAAGCTTTATTGCTTTGTTGTTTTGGCTGGTTGTAGGCACACTTTGTGCATCACATTGAGACTCTCTTGTATCCTTATTTGATTATAGTGGAGCTATTTCTTTGGTCTGGACGACCCATGGTTTTTTATCCTTTCATTGAGGGGTTTTCCACGTTAAAGTATCGGATTTCATTACGTCTTTTATTTTGATTAATTTGCTGCCATATATTTATTGTTGCTCCTCACGGATTCTTGCAAGTTAGGGGAATTTATATCCGCTGCGTTTTACTTGTTATTGTGTTTATTCCCATTAGATTTCAAACTATATTATCCATATTAAAGGTTCTGCAAAAGAGTTAAACTATAGCTGAACATGTCAATAAAATCCTCAAAAGTCTACCTAATAAGTAGAGAGCAAAAATCACAACAATTCAGAAGGATAAATACCTTAACAAATTTCCTCTAGAAGAGTTGATGAGTTCACTCAGATCCCATGAGATTGGACTTGTTAAGGATGAACCAAAAAAGAAGTCAAAGTCTTTGGCTCTCAAATCTAAAGGAAACAAAGCAAATTCCAAGGCTCTATAAGCTATGGAGAGTGAGTCATAAAATCAGAGTGAAGACTCAAATAATGAAGAATTCTCATTCATATCAAGAAAACCTAGCACAAGGGGAGAACCAAGAAGAAAACTTTCCCAAA
The DNA here is from genome assembly GCA_037974775.1 of Cicer pinnatifidum. NCBI lineage: Eukaryota > Viridiplantae > Streptophyta > Magnoliopsida > Fabales > Fabaceae > Cicer > Cicer pinnatifidum. The sequence goes on along the minus strand of JBBPBR010000003.1, from coordinate 29,913,154 downwards.
AATGATTTTATAAAATCCACAAGTAGTAAAGAAAGAGAAAATAAATAAAAAAAGGAAGAAACTCATCTGCTATGAATCCAACGAACCTAGACATTTCAAATCAGAATGTCTTAATCTTGAGAAGGGAAAATCTCAAATAAAAGACTTCAATGTAACGAAGAAAAGTCTAACGGCTACCTGTGATGACTCGGTGAAATATTTTGATGAAGATGAAGAGCACACAAACATGGCTTTAATGATAGATGTTTGCTCTGACTCTTATTCTGACGAATGTGTTGATGAGGAAATTGAGGTACTATTTGGCCTATCTCGTAATCAAATTATAATTATGTTAAATGAGTTTATGAAAAAGAATCACAATGTCCCATCAAAACTAAAAAGGTCTTAGAAAATCTCATTCCATCTTAACACATAAGTACAATTCCCTTCAGAAAATCTTTTAAAACATAAAAAGGAAAAATGTAACTTTGAAGGATAATGTTCCAAAAACTTCATATGTAAGTGTATGTAATTATGTTATATATGAAAAAGTCTTTCGAGAATTTCTTGCGAATGACATATAAAGAAGCAAATAAGTTTATATGATTTATGGTGTTAGCAAAAATAACATATGGGGATTGGTTTTGAAGAACTAGAGGAAACTTCCAAGTTTAACTTGCCTAAAACAGTTTGCTCAAATTCTTAAAGAATAGTCATGATAAGAGGACTTGTTCTATTCTAAAAACATGGAAAGTCAAGACATCTTTTAGAACTAACAGACTAGGATTCAATCAATTGTGGGTACCTAAGAACAAAATAATCTATCTTTGCATATATCCTTTGATACAAAGTTGAAACACTAGTCATGGTATTTGGACAATATACGCTCACAACACATGACGAGAGAAAAGTCTATGTTCCAATACATGGCCCTTAAGGAATGAGGATTTGGAGGAAATCATAAGGGTAAGATTATAAGATGTGGTATAATAGGTAATGGTTTTGTTCCATATGTTAAAAATGTTATATTTGTAAAATGATTAATGCATAATCTACTGAACATAAGTCAATTAAGTGATAATGGTTATGATAATGTCTTCAATCAATAGTCCAATAAGGCAATTAGTGAAACCGATGAATCTATACTATTTACTTTTCAGAAGAAAAAAATATTTACAAAATACATTTTTCAGATTTAGAAAAACAAGATGTAAAATGTCTCGTGTTAGTGAATGAATAACAATTGATTTGGAACAAAAGGTTAGGACATGCCAATTTGAGATTAATCTCAAAGTTGAAAAGACTTAACCTAGTTAGAGGTTTGCCAAATTTAAGATATGAATCATATGTTCTTTGTGAGACATGTTAGAAAGGGAAACAAACAAAATCATCATTTGCTTCAAAGAATGTTGTTTCCACTTCTAAACCACTTGAACATTTACACCTTGATTTATTTGGTCCAATAAGGATTGCCTTTGTAAGTGGAAAAAATATGGACTCGTTATTGTACATGATTATTTCATATGGACATCGGTAAAGTTCCTTAAACTCAATGATGAGTCACATAAAGTTTTCACTACTTTCTACAAACAAGTAAAAAATGAAAAATGTTTTTGTATCGCAACAGTTTGTAGTGATCATGGTGAGGAATTCGAAAATAAACCTTTTGAAAATTTATGTGAAGAGAATGGAATTTTGTACATTTTTTCTTCTCTTAGAACATCCTAGCAAAATCGGATTGTAGAAAGGAAAAATAGATCTCTTCAGGAAATGAAACGCACTATGATTCATTAAATGAATGTTGTCAAGCACTTTTGGGCAAAGGCAATAAAAGCTACATGTTATATTTATAATAAAATCTATATAAGACATATTCTCAATTGTTGGAACCAAGTTGGTTTTACATTTAGAGTTTTGATGTTAACAAAAGTATTTTATGACAATAATATATTTGACTTCAAATAGTATGAAAGATCATATTTTTGAAGAAAATCTATAATGAGATTTGATTCAAATTTATAATTCAAGAAAATCTAAAATAATATTTGATTCAAATTTATAATTAAAGAAAATATTTGACTAAGTTGAAAAGAAAATATGATCAAGATTTGATCAGGATTTGAAGTAGATTTGATCAAGATTTGAAGAAGACTTAATTAAGATTTGATCAAGATTTGGAGAAAATTTAAAGAAGATTTGATGAAGATTTGAAGAAGATTTAATTAA
>JBBPBR010000003.1:29881227-29900326 GCA_037974775.1 Cicer pinnatifidum | reverse complement strand
TCATTGTGAGACAAATGTAGTATTATTTAAGTTTATGTTTGACAAATATAATAAATGCATCTAGTAAATTAAAAATATACTTATATTTAAAGACAAATTTTTTTGTCAATTAGTGCTTATAATTAATGATTGAGGTTGTATTTTTTATGCTAAATTGCATTTTTGTTCTATTAAGTTATTTTTAGCTTTCATCGTGGTCCTTTAAGTTTTATTTGTTTAATTTTTGTTTTTTAAGTTGCAATTATTAGATATTTTAATTTGTCAAATTATTTTTATTTCATTTTAGCCTCTTAAGTTATAACTATTAAACTTTGTGATCTCTTAAATTACAAAAATGATACATTTTAGTCTTTTTTAATAGTATTTAATATTGTAATTTAAAGAATTAAATTGTTAAATTTTTATAACTTATGGGATCAAAATGCTTTATGTTTATAACTTAAGTGACTAAAACAAAATAAAAATAATTTTAGAAATCAAAATAAAAGAAAAAAACTTACAAAATTAAAATAAAATATAATAATAATTGAAGCTATAAAAATGAAATCTAGTCTATTTTTATCAACCAATGCAATACAAGTTCCGATGCACATTAATGCAAAGCTACAAGAGAGCAAACCGAAAGATTCATTATAAAGCAATTAATGTGCACTTGCTTACCAAATTAATGTAAGTGGAAGGGCATTGCACTGTAGAACCATCCCTAGGAAAAACAAAGGAGCACTTCTAGTCTAAAGATTTGAAAGGAATCCAATGCCTCATTTTCCTTAAGACCACCCTCATGCCAGTAGGATGCTTACGTGATTGATATTTTTACTGCTCCGAATTCAAATCTAATAGGAAAAGTAATTTTTTTTGTTGGTCTTAATAATATTTGGTATTCTAAACTCTAGTTGGAGTGAAGTAAACTGTATATATAAATTATAAAGTCTAACTAATTTTATATTATTTCAATTCTAATAAAAAAAAATATCGTTCAATCTTTTATACCAAAATTCGTTCAATAAAATATATTATAAAATTGATTAAAATAAATATAATTCAAAAGTAAGGATGAGAATAAGTCAGACTAATCGATAGGGACTTACGGCCTAGTCTACATCAGAAAAATTTATTTAGTTAAAAAAGTTATACTACAGGTCACATAATAAGTCTTTTAGTTCTATTGAGCTGACCTATTTAAATAAATAAATAAAATATTTTTTTACTACATTAATTATTATATTAGATTATGATCTTTTTGTTATATATTCAACTTTTAGTAATTTACGCATATTAACCTCATTTAGTTTTTGACATATTTAAGTATAATGTATATAAAGTTAAATTCTTCAAAATGTGATGTTAAACATCAAAATAAAGCTTAATTTCATTGACATATTAACTCGTTAATCTATTTAAAAATATGTTTGATTACTTATTCAAAAATATTAAAATGAATTAGGCTTTTAAGTATGCTAACATGTCGTATGTGACTTCTATCAAGGTCAGACTCAGGTCTAAAAAATAAGCATAAAACAAGCCACATGTTAGGCTTAGGCCTTTGATTTTTTTGATAGGTCAGACTCAGATCTAGTTAAGTCTAACTCAGCCTAACTTATTCCTATCCCTATATGAAAGAGTCAAATACTGTTTTGATTTTATCAAAATAATTAAAAGAGGCTGACAATTATTTAAATTTTATGTATAATAAGCTACCTTTGAAATAAAAAATGATAAATAAAAAATACCTCTATTTATGATGGGGGAATAAACACAAAAAATACAATAACAAGTAATACGCAGCGGATATAAAATTCCCCTAACTTGCAAGAATCCGTGAGGAGCAACAACAAATATATGACAGTAAATTAATCAAAATAAAGGATCTAATGAACTCCGATAATTTAACATGTAAAACCCCTCAATGCAAGGGTAAAACCCACGGGTCGTCCAGCTCCACTATAATCAAATAAGGATACAAGATAGTCTCGAAATGATGCACATAGTGTGTCTACAACCAGCCAAAACAACAAAGCAATCAAGTCTATAAATGAAAAACAAGAAGAAGAAAAACACCAAAAAACATGTTGCTGTGCGAGCACGGTTTCTCCCTCTATGTATGTTGTTTCGCCGATCTGACCATTGAAAACGAATACCTGAATGTTGCGAACCTTCTGTCCAAAAATCATCCCGATCCAACGGCTAACGAATGCGCAATCGATGTTTTTCTAAGACTGATTTAACAAAATTGAGAATAGGGTTACTTTTCTCTTTTCTCTTTTGGTGGTTGTCTTTTCTATCAAAATAGTCTCCCTCTTGTAACCCTAATTAGACCATAATATTTGGTGAGATACATGGACTACAATATTTGGGCCTTTCTCCGTATAGGAAGGGAGCCCAATACCCAACTTATCTCCCCCTCACAAGTATGTGAAGATAATCGTCAGACCAACGATATCACAACATGTTTCAAACTTCTCACTTGATAATGCTTTAGTCATCATATCAAAATCATTATAATTAGTATAAACTTTAGTCAATTTCAACAACTTAGCTTCCAAAACATCACGTATCCAATGATACATCACATCAATGTGTTTGGACCTACTATGAAACGTCGAATTCTTACCAAGATGAATAGCATTTTGACTATTGATAAATAATACATATTTGTCCTGAATAAACCCAAGCTCCTGCAAGAATTTTTTCAACCAAATCAATTATTTGTGTGCTTTAGTAATGACAATGAACTCTGCCTCAATTGTAGACAATGCTACACATTTATGTAATCTAGACTAGCAAGCCACAGTTCCATCTGCAAATTTAATCATGTAGCTTGAAGTTGACTTTCTCGAGTCAATATTGTAAGTACAGAAGTACGCCTAAGAGGGGGGGGGGGGGGGTGAATTAGGTGTTAGTAAATTTTTTTGTTTTCAGCGAAATGGTAGTTGAATTTTCTGAGTTAATATAATGTCTACTAATAAAAAGGTGCAGTAAATAAATGAACACAATAGATTTATCTTGGTTAAGTGGGAGAACCTTTTCTGTAAGTCTAGAATAGACTCTCCGGGATGCATTCGAAATAACTCATATTCTTGTGATAGTGTGTTGAGTTTAGATCTTTTTACCTGAATGGTGCCTTCGTGAGTTACTTCCAACGTATCCCATATTTCTTTTGCTGTTTTACAGTGAGATGTATGGAAAAATTCATCCATTCTCAGTGCTGATTGTAATATTTTCTTAGCCTTCTTATCGAACAACACTTTTCTTTTATCATCATCAGTCCAAGAACTTTTTATCTTTATTTCTGCTTTGTTATTGATGACAATTTTTGGAATGTGAGGACCATTTTCAACTGCATCCCATATGTCATCTCCTTGTGCTTCAAGATACGCTTGCATACGTATCTTCCAAAAAATCGTAGTGCTCTCCAACAAAACATGGTGGCTTGGTACTGCTACCACCGTCTCTAAAAATAGGTTGTGCAGAAGCCATGAGTAATTGATCGAGGAATATGTTAACTTAACCTGCTCTGATGCCAATTGTAAGTACAGAAGTACACCTAAGAGGGGGGGGGGGTGAATTAGGTGTTAGTAAATTTTCTTGTTTTCAGCGAAATGGTAGTCGAACTTTCTGAGTTAATATAATGTCTACTAATAAAAAGGTGCAGTAAATAAATGAACACAATAGATTTATCCTGGTTCCCCTTATAACCAAGGGTACGTCCAGTCCTCTTGCACACCATAAGAGATTGATCCACTAATTGTCAGAAAATGTACAACCCCCTCCCTGGGATTCTTGCTACAAACTTCTAACAATACTTCTAAGATAGCACACCACTATCTTAGATTAAGCTACTTTTAAGAAAATACTACTTTCTTTTACAAGTGATACAATATGATTTTGAATAAGGATAAAGAGAGGTATATTGATAACAATCCAATAATAGTTCAAGTACTTAAGAACCTTTCTGAATGATATGAAAATGAAATGCAAGTACTTTGTAAAAATCAGAATTTTGTTCAAAGTTGTTCAAGGTATTGATTCAAGGATTGTGTGGTGTTTGATATGAAGTTATGGGGTATTTATACTCCATAAAAATCTCTTCAGATTCGTGGCCATTGATCCAAGAGGTTTCATGAAAAAATACAATGATCTGGAGCCATTCCAGATCTAAAAAATTGTATTGCTTCCAGTTGTATTCGAATACATGATGTGTGTATTCGAATACACCTCTTTGTAACGTTCAAAAATATTCAAAAATTACACCTTGTATTCGAATACACCTTAGTGTAGTCGAATACATATTAGTGAAAATTTGCCACTGACTTACTTTGTATTCGACTACAGAAGGTTGTAGTCGAATACAGATATAAGGTTTTTGGCCACTAAATTGCAGTGTATTCGACTACACATAGTCGTAGTCGAATACAACTTTGAGACTTTTGCTTCTAACTTGCTTTGTATTCGAATATAGGATGCTGTATTCGAATACACTTATGTATTTTGTCAAAAATATGATTTTTAAGACTTTGTTAATGTTATATTGACTTTTGAAAATACTTTATATGCATATGTAAATATGACTTGTTCTCATGTAATTGAAGTATTGGTTTGTATCATATACCTTTACATTTTAACATTTAATGTTTGGATTTGAAGCTTATTAATGAAGATATTTGAACTTCTTTTTGAACTTGTTGCTTTGATCATAATTGTTGATCTTTGTCTTCATCAAAAACATGTAGTTTACATTCTCCCCCTTTTTGATTATGACAAAATGTTGTTGTTGTGGAGAGATTGTGTAATTCGAATCATTGATCCCCCGTAATATATGCGTACTCCCCCGTTGTATGTGATTAATTGAAAAATTGTTTGAGGACCTACAAGATGTTTAAGGCAACAACAATACCAAATTTTCTCCCCCTTTTGACATGATCAAAAAGAAGAAAAAATATAGAAAACATACAATTTGCAAGCATAACCATCCTAAGAAGAAAATGGCATACAGGTTAACAAGGAGGATAACATAATTGAGAATGAAGTCATGTTCAATTTTAGTATATCACGTGACAAACAGGACATAACATCATAATAGTTAACAAGTTGCAATGAGATCAATACAAAACAGGCCATAAATCAAACTACAAATTAGTACATAAAACAAATGTCAAAGTAGTACATAATGCAAACTGCAAAGCAGTACAAATACATGCCTAATAGCGAACTAATCAAAATCCGTTGGAATGTGAAAATGATCAATTTTGTCCGATAAACTATTAATGTCCTGAGATAAAGCGTCATGATTGCGAGCAATAGTAGTTTCAATGTTCTGGAAGCGAGTGTCGATAGAAGTGGTCAGATTTTGGAATTGAGTATGGAAGAAGGTTTGAAAAGAATCAAGGCGGGTCATGAGCATTTGATTGGAGATATAATCATCATCAGAGGTTGTTTCCTCGCCATCTTCATCATCCTGGGCAGCAGCATTTGAGGGTCCAGCTGTGTCTTCTTCAGCAGGAGCAGATGGTTGACCATGATCACCTTTATGCACAAAAGATTCAAGCTCCTCATTCCATATGATCCTCATGCTAGGCAAGACACCTAAATCCAACAAATTTTCTTTTGTGGGTGTATACATGACTTCATCAGAGAAGTCCACCCCAAAGTGTTCCAAAATCCAAGAAACTTCCTTCGCATATGGTAATCCAATTACCTCTCGAGACCCAAACATGACAGATTTCACAAAGTATGCCCAATTTAGTTGACAACCTTCATACATGAAATTCGTAATCTGTAATTCAAACTCCGAACTTTGGGAGTAATTTCCAGCCTTCGGAACCAGAATGTAGCTAAGGAAATAGTGCAAAAGGCGATACAAGTCACTCTCTCAACAAGTGTTTGATTCACCCTCTCTGTCAAACCATTCAGCTGAGTAGTTTTAGGAGGAGCCTTTTCATGTTCTATATCCTGTTGTTTTCAGTAGACCTCAAAGGGTCCATAATAATCACCACCGTTGTTAGTACGAACACATTTCAACTACTTGTCTGTCTACCTCTCAACCAAAGCATGAAATTGTTTGAATTTCTCCAACACTTGGTCTTTTATCTTTAGAACATAAACCCATAGTTTCCTGGAACAATCATCAATAAAAGTAACAAAATAAAGTGCACCACTAAAAGATTTTACCTTTAAAGGGCCATAGACATTAGAATGCACCAACTGAAGCAACTGTGACTTTTTAGAGGGAGGATGCCTTTTGAAGGATACTTTAGTCTGTTTACCAATCATGTAGTGAGAACATTTCTCCAAATCTGCTTTCTTCAATCTTGGAAGCACAACCTTTTTAGCTAAGCAATTTAGCCCTTTTTCACTAATATGGCTAAGCCTTCGATGCCACAAAGATGATTTCATATCCACAACATTCACACTGTCTTTTGCAACCAAACTTTTGTCCAATACAGTTTACTAATTTTCTCCCCTCTAGCGACAACCAAGTTACCTTTACTGAATTTCCACTTTCCTGATGCAAAATGATTATCAAAACCACTTTCATCAAGCATATGCACCATGTTCAAATTGAAGCGAACATCTGGAGCATGTTTGACTCCTTTAAGCAACAATTACATTTCCGTGTTGGTTTGCAAGCATACATCACTAACACCAATTACCTTAGATACACCATCATTACCCATCTTCAAAACTCCAAAGTTACCTGAAGTATAAGATGTGAAGAACTCCTTCCTCGGTGCAACCCGTAGTGTAGCACCACTATCAATTATCCACATGCTCTCATTAGATACAAGATTAATTGACTCATGGTCACAGAGAATAACACGACCATCATTAGTAAAAGTAGTAACACAATCATCATCACTATCACCATCACGACCCATTTGTTTATGCTTACCCTTCTTGCCTTTGTTCTCCTTCTTCTACAGAAAACAATTCTTCTGTACGTGCCATGTTCTATGACAATAATGACACTCCATATTTTTGTATCTAGACTTGGACTTGCTTATGTTATTTTCTCTACCACTATTCAGTTCTTTTTTCTGATTTCTCCCCCTATTTTCAGTGACAAGAACTTCAGATTGAGATGAAGAACCATGTGCCTTTCTTTTCATCTCCGCATTCAAAACACCACCCTTAGCCGTTTTCAAAGAAACAACACCATTAGGAGTTGAACTCGTTATAGAAACCCGAAATAGATATCAAACTTGATATCAATTCCAGACATTTGATCAAGGATCCCCTGAAATTCAGTCAAGTGGTCCGAAATAGACGTTCCCTCCTTATACTTCAAACTTATGAAACTATTTAATAAGTAATTTATTATTCCCTAATTTAGAGGCAAACAAAGTGTCTCTCTTATCCCACATAGTTTTTGCATCTCTCTAATTAGCAATATGATTATAAACATTATCTTCTACATATTGCCTAACAAACCCACGTACCTGTTGATGTTCAAAATTTCATTCTTCTATAGATTTTTCAACCGGCTTTTTAGAAAAAATAGGAAGATGGATTTTCTTCACAAATAACAAATCTTTCATCTTGCCCTTCCACAAATGGTAATTAGTACCACAACAAGAAAACAAGGATTTTGTGAGGGCCAAAAGCCCTCACAAAGGGGAAGAAGCAGCCACAAAGGGGGAATTTGTGGCGGCCTTAGGCAGTCACAAATACGGTGGTCACAAACATTTGTGGTGGCCAAAACGGCCACAAAGTTTGAAAGGTACGTTGCCTTCTGTGAGGGCAAAAGCCGTCACAAACGCCTGCCTTTGTGAGGGCATAGGCCGCCACAAATACCTCACTTTGTGAGGGCTTAGGCCGCCACAAAAGACAGACTGATTTTAAAAAGTTAAACCTTTGTGAGGGCCCAGGCCGCCACAAATGCTTCCCTTTGTGAGGGTTTAGGCTGCCACAAAGGATCATCCAGATTAAAAAATTAATATTTTGTGAGGGCTTAGGCCGCCACAAAATATTAAGTATATTAAAAAATTAATTTTTTAAATTTGAATTTAATACTTTATTATAATATTATATATAATAAATTAATATGAATATAAATTGAAAATTTAAATTTAAATTACAATTAAATTAAAATTTAAATTAAATTTAAAATATAATATCAATATAAAATAAATTTAATATATAATAAACTAATCTGAATATAAAATAAAAATTTAAATTAAAAATATAATATTACAATTTAATTATCATTTAAATTAAATTTAAAATATAATATTTAAATTATAATTATAATTAAAGATTAATTTAAATTAAAAATAAATTAAAACTAAAATTAAATTTAAAATTAAAAATTAAAATAAATATTATATATAAAAGTATAATATTAATAATAATTAAAGTAATTACTACCAACCCAAATAAATTAAAATCAATAAAGTAATATAGTTTTTTTTAAAAATAGTTATATTAAAATCAATAAATTTTACTTTATATGTCAATTATGGGAGCATTAATTAATTTGCAAACAATATAATAAATTAGTATCAAGACTAGTATAATTATATAAACCGAAATAAAATTTTAAATGATATTTTTTTAATAATCAAGACTAACAAAAATATCAATACTAACAATCAATAAACTATATTAATATTTATCAAGACTTATAACAAAAAATAATAATATCATCAATTTTAATAATGTTATTTTTAAAAATAGTTATATTAAAATCAATAAGTTTTACATGTGTTTGAAACTTTTATTTATCATATATTATGTTAATAACATAATTTCTATTTTTTTTTATAAATAAATCTATAATAACACATATTACTAATCTATATTTTAAAAATAATATAAATATATTTATAATATCACATATATATTTACTAATGTAAATTTAAAATGTACTAATTTGATGTCGGGTAGTGTCTGACTTGAAGATTTCACGTAAAGAGCTTAGAACTCTTCGAAGTAATTAACAACCACTGTCAAAATAAAAATTCAATAATATTAATTACATAAATAACTTCAAATCAAAAATAAAATTAAAATTAAAAAACTAAATATATAATATAATATAAACTTACCAAAATTGAAGCAACGTTGGAGGAATATTTTTTGTAGAGAGAAGGTGGAGAGAAAATTTAGAAGGAGGATTTAGAGAGAAGTTAGAAGTGAAAAATGATGAGAGGAGTGGAGTAATATATATAGGATTTGGTTGATCATTTGTGGCGGCCAAAGCAGCCACAAAATGTAACGGGTATAAAACTTTGTGGCGGCCTGTGGGGCCAAAAAATGCCACGTAACTTTATTCTTTTGTGGCGGTCTTTGCAGCCACAAAATGCAAAGGCTCAGGTTTTTGTGGCGGCCTTTGCAGCCACAAAGTGTAACGTCCCTTCAGGCATTTGTGGCGACCTTTACCCTCACAAAATTTAGATATTGTGGCTGAAAAAGCCCTCACAAAAATCTTAAAATTTTAGGTGGATTTTGTGGCTGCCTAAACCCTCACAAAATCACAACGTTGTGATTTTGTGAGGGCTTAGGCAGCCACAAAATCCACCTAAATTTTTAAACATTTGTGAGGGCTTTTTCAGCCACAAATAAAGACCAATTTCAATTTTTGTATTTGTGAGGGCTTTTTCGGTCACTAATTTGAGAGGGTTTTTTTTCGGCCACAAAATATTTGTAAAATTTACCACAAATTAGGGTTTTTCTTGTAGTGTACCATTTAAGCATATCTTCTTTATATTCATATTTGCCTTCATCCTTCAAGCAAGTCAAATAGTCCTTCAACCAAGAGCTCTGATGCCACTCTATTGGGAATAAACACAAAAAACACAACAACAAGTAATACGCAGCGGATATAAAATTCCCCTAACTTGCAAGAACTCGTGAGGAACAACAGCAAATATATGACAATAAATTAATCAAAATAAAGGACGTAATGAACTATGATATTTTAACGTGGAAAACCCCTCAATGCAAGGGTAAAAACCACATATCGTCCAGACCAAAGAAATAGCTCCACTATAATAAAATAAGGATACAAGGGAGTCTCAAAATAATGCACAAAGTGTGCCTACAACCAGCCAAAACAACAAAGCAATAAAGCCTACAAATGAAAAACAAGAAGAGGAAAAACACCAAAAAACCTGCTGCTGTGCGAGCACAGTTTCTCCCTCTTTGAACGTTGCTTCGCCGATCTGACCATTGAAAACGAATACCTGAATGTTGCGAACCTGCTGTCCAAATATGAGTCCGATCCAACGGTTAACGAATGCGCAATCGATGTGTTTCTGAGACTTATTTAACAAAATCGAGAATAAGGTTACTCTTCTCTTTTCTCTTTGGTGTTGTCTTTCCTATCAAAATAGTCTCCCTCTTGTAACCCTAATTAGACCACTCTCAACTTAAATAAGTGAGAAACATTAACTACAATATTTGAGCCTTTTTCTTGGGAGCCCAATACCCAACAATTTAATTCAAATTTAAACTAAGTAGATGTATTTTTAACTTATGTTTTATATCGAATGGAAGTATTGTGTTCTACGTCTTGGGGTTTATTCATAGTGATTTAGTGACTTATAATATTTTGAATATAGAAGAGATTGATAGAGTGTTTCCTGCTTCTATGTGTCCCTTAGTGAAGTAAGGAAATTAAAGTTACGTAATTTTGTCTCATGGTGTTGTTTTTTGGCTTGAGTTGCAATTCTGAGTAGTTGTTCTATTTATAAAGGTTTTGAAATTAATCTATTTCTCTATCGTGTAGAGATCCTCTCACTAGGATAGCACTCTACTACATATTTAATGTCACATTAGAGGTCTAAAGTAATTTTGTTGAGTAAGTAGGAGGGTGGCTGGGATACTAGCAATGTGACCGAGATGGAGACTGTGGTTGAGTTAGTAAAATGGGTGGTCAAGTTGATAGTAGGTGTGGTAAGTTAAAAGATTGTCGTGTCGATCACCTTGATAGGTTATCTACCATAGGTCGTTGCTTAAAATTCATTTGGAACTCATACTACGATTGATGATACTTCTCAAAATTATAAGTTAACAATATTATTGATTTTTACAACAAAGACATTCACTCGATCACATCAGTTCAATAAAAATTAAAAAAAAGATATTGATTCCAATTTAATTATAAAGACGTGAAAAATTATTAGCTTATATTTTCACATATTATCGTTGACCAACATATTTTAATATACTTTTTCTAGCATTTCACTTTAAGTTTTTAGATGAAAACTATGAAGCATCTATAAGATTTACTCATGTAATTAGTTATTATTAGGGTGACTAACATCTTTTAGGCTCCTCTCTGAGTAAAATCCACTTATTAACCTAGGAAGATAATATAAATATGATTCAAATAGTATTAGGAAATTCTAGAGCAACACTTGTGTTGTTTTATGACTTTTTCCTTTGTTATTGAATCATTATTGTCATCTTGAATTTCTTTTGGCAAAGCCCTTTCACGGAGTACTAAGACATTTGATTAATCCACTGATTAGGCAATTTTTGTAAGGATCTTGAGGTTTCTTTTGGCAATTTTTTATAATAAAGAAAAAATAAAAACAACTTTTATAATGAAGAAAACTATGAACCGTAAAGATGACTTTTCCAGTACTACTATAAAAAAAATACTACCATAAAATTCACTTATGTAGTACTCAACTTTTTCAAAAATATTTCTGTAAATTAACATCATGCACACTCACCTTTTATTTGTAGTATGATTTTAAAATTATAAAAAAAATATTGCAAACTTAAAAGTTTATGTATTTATATTACTATAAATTTGAGTTTAATTGTAAATATGTTGAGTAAAAAGTCGGTAAATAGTTTTTTTTAACAATTTCTAAATAAAGGAATGTATTTTTTTAAAAAAATATTTGTGTTATTATGATATGTTCACAAGATTATATGTACTATATAATTATAAACTATAAGTAGTGAACCATTAAAGAATTTAAGATGGAATTAGAGTGACTAATTAGTAGTCCAATTTGTAGTAAGGGTAATTTTGTCAATAAAGAAAATATTAGAAATTCATACTACCATTCCTCCACATAGCTAGACCAATGGGATTGCATACAAGGAAACTACCCACTTCCTTTTACCACAAGAGTATTAGATGAAAAAGAGATAAAGTTAAAATCACAATAGGGAGAAAGCAAAAAGAAATGTGCGTGGGAGGAAAAAAATTGAAAAAGAGAGAACAGAGAAAAAGGGGTTTGAAGACATTAGAAATCAATTGTGAAAGGAGTTTGAGTCTTAATCATGAATGAAGAATTTAAAATAGAGATTGAAGCATCTTGGAGTAACCTTCCATTATTGAAGAACCAAAGTAACATAAAATTCTCTTAAAATCTTTCTTAAGTGTGTTTAGACATCTTGATTGTATGTTGTTAAGAAAAATTCATGATTTGTATGTTTAGATATTGTGATAATTCTTTTTGATTTAGTATTATTGATTATTAAGAATACATGTTAAGTGTTTGTGTTAATAACTATGTAGAGTTTTTGTTTTATTGTAATTGTTGAGTGTTGTGATTGAGTTGGTGATGATATCATTATTGTTTAGTGTTGGTAATTAATTGGTTTTTATAGTGTATTTTGAATGTATTTTACTCAATTGGAGCTTATTTTTGTCCCATTAGAAACTAAACTTAATTATTCTCGCAATAGGCACTGATTTACTAATTTTCATTGAGGATCGATTGAGAAAATTGGGTTACAAGTTGGAAAATATCTACAATTACGGTTTTGTACCTATATACCTTATTTCATTAAACTATATAAATTGAATGTCTACTGCGCAGAATAAAAATTATATTTATAAAGTAGATATCTTAAGCTTTTAAAAAAAATTCATTTATTCAAATCGAACATTGTTTAATATTGTAATGATATTGTCAAAGTTGAAGTATATTATAGAGAAAGAGATTCTAATATAACGGAGTTAAAATGGGCATAATAGAAGAATCGGGTTTTGATGACACCAATTGGTTTTAAGAGACTACTATTAGTCATTTTTCACTAAATTTATATTGATTTTACAAATGTTCATGATTTTATAAAGTAAATTGTTATGTTTTATAATTTACTTTGAACTAATTAGCTTGAGATATTGGCGTAACATAAAATTTTGAACGTTTGTCGAATTCAATTGAATAGTCACCAAAATTTATTTAAAATAGAGAAAATATTAAGAAACCCTTAAAAATAAAAAATAAAAAATAAATAGTCTTGGAAGCCAAATTTTGAGTTCATAGTCGATTATGCGTAGGAAATGTATTAGCACATTACGACATCCGTTAAAATATGGCTACCTATAATTAATTGTGCAAAACTTAATGTTAATTTATATAAATTTATTTCTCCTTTTTTTTAAATACAAATATATTTTTTTAAAAAATAACTTAGAGATAAAAGTATATTTAAAATATAAAGAAAAAAATTATTATTATGCTTGACAAGAGTGCGATCTTGCTCCAGCGTATCTCCCAATACGAGAAGAAATCAAAGTTACGTAGTTCTTGTGTAGAAAATGTGGATATATTGATTATGTTTTTAAAAGAAATTTATTTTGTTGTTGATAAATAAAGTTACTTGAATGAAAGAAAATAAGTTTATTTAATTTGAATAATTATTTTAAAATACGAATTTTAATACTACCTAGTGAAATAACAATGTCAATTATAAGGAAGAGGGATTTGAATTATAATTGCACATTTTAAAAATTCCTATTAAAAAATTGAAAGTTTTAGCTCAAGATTGATCTTGGTTATAAACGAAAAACGTTCTTAGTTAATGGAAAAACATAAATATCAATTTATCAATATAAAAATTGAATGTAAGACAAATAATAAATAGAGATAGGGATAAAGAGATCACACAAACATATATCTTGATTCACCTAACACGAGTTACGTCTAGTCCTCACATATGTGAGATTTTTCACTAAGTGCTTCAAAGCAAGAACTTTCTTGGTTTTCACATTATTTCCATAGATTAGTCTTGATCTATTACAAGGTTCTACCTTTCTACCTAGAAAGAATTTCTACAGGTTACCTTACACTATTTCAGAAATGATTTTACAAATTACCTTTTAAATCATAAAATGATTTCAACTACTCAAGCTATGTTAACAATATAGCATTGAGTTACAAAGTAATGATTTTGAGAATGTTAGAATTTGGGTATTGCTCAACTCTTGTTTGAGAAATAGATTCTATATATTAGAACTCAGTAATCATTGATTCTACTATCACACTAAGAAATGGAACTGCAACTTAGAATGATTTGTGAAGCTTGAGAATAATTTGAATGAGCGATGTTTTGCTTGGTACTTCGAATTCTAATTTGTTCTTCATCGTGAAAATTTATTTATAGGCTTAAAGAGACCTTATGACAGCTCCTTTAACTGTTGGTAGTAGGCCATCTGTAAGACCCTTAATTTTCTAAATTCTAATTTATGCGATTTTAGGGTATTTTGTGTTAAATTGCTTAGGCATTTAGCACAATGGAATTTTATTTTGGGAATTATATATCAAAATCATATTTTATTAGAGTTAATAATATGTTTAATATTTATATATATTTTAATATATATATATATATATATATATATATATTGAGACCCGATTAAAATTATTCGTCGTTGAATAATTTAGTTTAATTATGGTGAATCTTTTGTCGAATAATTTTTTTTTCTGAGATGCAGCGTTTTTCAAAAAAATTCATATGTCAGTTGAATTAGGGCGAGAGTAGATATTTTTCTAAAAAAGTGGTTTGAGAGGTGATGTGATGTGACGGGGATAATGATGATTTTTATAAAATATCTAGATTATTTTATAGATATTTGTTATATATATATATATATATATATATATAGGAAGAAAGGAATCATTACCCTCCTTTCACGTCAGCCCCCATCTTCCTCTCGAGAAGTGACAAAAGAGAAAATTACTCCTCTCCCCGGTACGGTGCTAGTGAGCTAACTTTGGAAGTGACGATGCGAGCTAAAATTTTACCGTAATTTATCGTGGTGTCGTATTCGGTTGTTAAAGCTACAACGGAGGTAAGGGCTCATTCCAAACTTTTAGTTTGTGTTTAGGACATTATTTGTGATTTTGTGGAAACGAAATTTGATGTATTTGAGGTGTGAATTTGTGGAAAATGAATTTAATTCGTTTATGTGTGAATTAGTGGAATTTGTTTTCGGTGTGTTTTGAGGTGTGGTTTGTGGTGATCCATATTTGATGTGATTTATATGTTCATAATTATTATTATGAATTTTTAAGATGTGATTTATTTGCGGATTTTGTGGAAAATGAATTGATGAAATTTAATGGTTCATGTGTAAAAATGTGGAGTTTTGAAATTGGGTGAGTTATGTATGAATTATTAAAATTTAATTGAGGTGATATATGTGTGTTGTGGAAATGAATTGATTGAATTTGGTGTGAATTGGCGGTAATTGAATTTGATGTGTTTGAGTTACGTAATGAGTTATTTTCAAATAAATTAGTTTGAACTGAAGTTGAAATTTTACAAAAAAAAAATTTAGAGTTGTTAAAGTTGTGAAAAAGTTCAAATTTTAACTGAGTTAAAGCGTTTGAGCAAAAAGATAGATTGAAATTAAAACTGTTAGAGTTTAAAATGTTACTCTTTAATTACTCTTGGACTGAGTTTCAAAAGAAAAAAAAAGTTTAGAGTATTTTATTAACTCAAAAATTTCGGTGCTTTAATAGTCGAGTATGTATATGTGAAATTTGGACAATATTTATTTTTTTTAGTTTTAACTAAATAATATAGATTATTTGGTTTTAAAAGTTTAGTGTGTGAGAAAGATTTAATTTTGAGAATTTTGTTGTGTTTGGATTAATTTTATTATGAACAAATTGTTATAAATATTTATGTTTATGTAGTTAGCTCATTGAGTCTCGAAAAGGAATCCAGATCATTGACACCGAGTTAGCGGTGGGGAGAACTCTGATATATTAATGTTGTTGTAGTGATTTATGGTTGAAAATTTTGGGGATTGAATATGGGTGATTAATGTTTGAAAATTATGGTGATTCATGTTTGGTGAAATTGATGTGTTCATAATTAATATTATGAAATTTTTAGAAGAAATTTATGTGTGGATTGGTGGAAAATGAATTTAATTCAATTTATGTGTGGATTGAATTCGGATATGTGATTTATGTGTGATAGTAGTGACTGTGATGGGCCACGGGATGATGCCATGTGAATTGTTGGTTCATCTTATCCTTCTAGGGATTGTGGCATCGTGCTGATCTGTGAGAGATTGCACTCTAAAGTGTGTTGATATGTGAGCAATTGGACTCTAGAAAATCGTGCTGGTCTGTGAGTGATTGCACTCTTGTATGTCGTGTTGGTCTGTGAGCGACTGCATGCTAGTAAATCGTACTAATCCGTGAGAGATTGCACCTTGGTAATTAGTACTGGTTTGTGAAAGGTTGTACAATTATGATTTACGCCCTTCGAGGATGGTTTTGGTTTGGAATTTCGGAATCATGCATTTTGGCATATACGCATTGTATTAGAGTACTTGGCACGCGAGTAATGTTTGTTATACTATGATGATTGTATACACATATTCGGTTGTTGTTGTGATTTGCCGTAATTTCTTTGAGGTGTGAAGTGGGGTTGATTAAGTTTTGATATACTTATGTGTTCATAATTGATGTTATAAATATTCGATGTGTGATTGATGTGTGAATTTGTGAAGATTAATTTGGTCTTAATTATGTGTTCATAATTGATAATATTAATGTTTGAAGTGTTAATTGACTCAGAGCCATTTTAGAACTGAAAATCTACATTTTCTCAGTTGTATTCGGCTACGACAGTGCAGTGTGTCAAAACTTTATTTTTCAAACATTGGTTATGCATTTTTGGACATATGAAAACCCTTTTGAGGAGTATGCTAAGACGAAAGGTTCATTTGAGCATTTGAAAATATAAGAATTTTGCTAAGTGTTATTTGTTAATTTCGGTTGGTGACCCTATACAATTATTGTGGAAATTGGGCTTTGCCCTCAGATGATACCCGAGTTCATTCCACTAACTGCTACCTTGACGACGGAAACATCGTTAGACTTCCTGATCGAGACTCTGCTTAGGTATATGACTCCACCTCAAGGAGGGATACTACGGGAATGGTAGTGAGGACTAGTAGGAAAGCTGGGGCAGTATATCTTGTGGAACTCACTCGCGAGAAGATCGATTATCCAGTAACTTCTGGATTGGTGCTTGGGATCAGTGGAGCTTAGGAAGATGCGAAGGATTCCTCAGTTAGAGTTTAGGCGAAGGCAACCGTGGGAGCTGAGGATACAACGATTGGACCAGGGACTGGCGAAAAGGATAAAGGGTTGATGCCCATGGAGCGAGAGATTGCAGGGCCATCTAGGCGGGTCGAGTCAGAGCTTCCTCTTACCATCACTTACCGACCATCACTAAATTATTGAATTGTTTTGAGATTCTAGTGTCGGGGAAGCCACCTATCTCGTGGGTAGATCTAACTTCTAAGGAGACTGATTCTTCTATGGATGATGAGGATGAGGATGTCACTTCGAGGATAGATGTTGCATCAAATGGGACTTGCAGAGTGTATGGAGATCACCTGTGTTATTGTAGTTGCTAGGGTATGATCAGATTAGTTTCATGTATAGGGACTAGATGTCTTTCTTTTGGTGGTTGTACTTATTTTATTTTGGAATGACTGTAATTAAACATATACGATCAGTTGACTTTTGTTTGGTGGGTTCATGTTCCTCCTTTTTTACGTGACTATGGGGGAAGATAGAG
Organism: Cicer pinnatifidum; assembly: GCA_037974775.1. NCBI lineage: Eukaryota > Viridiplantae > Streptophyta > Magnoliopsida > Fabales > Fabaceae > Cicer > Cicer pinnatifidum. The sequence continues at coordinate 29,882,527 of JBBPBR010000003.1, read as the reverse complement.
ATTCTTGGGGCAGTACTTTTGTACAAGTGACTGCCGAGAATACCCCAGGGGTATGAGCTATGTCTGATAGGTCTCGTAGCCTCGGTGTATTTTTCTATTTAAATACTTTGGATTTTAATCCCAAAAACTATTTTAGGTTGTTGGTAATTATGATGTAATTACTTATGGCAATTGTCGTTTGTACTACGCTTTGGTATTTTATTAATTGGTTTTTTTGAAAAAAAAAATACAATTGCGCTGTTAAAAATTGGGGTGTTACACCATCTGTCATGAGTAAGTGAATGGATAAGATCGGCTATAAAACATGATTGTTCTTGCTGGAACTAGGAATGTTCTTGAGAACCAAGAACGTTCTTTTAATTGGTTTGGGATGAGTTGACTTGTATTTGTGATCTTGTCCGTTGTCTGAAAGGATTGCAAGATTTGAGTCACATGTGCAAGTCTGTTTGAAGGTACAATATTAGTGTCCTTTACAGCCTAACATTTGTACTTGCATTTGCTTGACTTGGAGAATGATCTTGTTTTATGCTTTCTATGAAGCAAGGTGTTGAGTCTTCGAATTCTGGAATAATTCTTGTTTAGATTGATCCTTATATATTTCTAATGAAGATATGGAATGGATAACACTTTCTGCATCTAATCTTTTACATAAAAATCTGATTATTCTTATTTATGGCAAATCTTTTACATAAAAATCTGATCATTCTTATTTATGGCCGATGTGGAGAACGTTTTTCGTTTTTCAGAAATTTGTCAAGAATGTTCTTCCTTTTACTGATTTTGCTTTCTTGATTTTAATAAGATTTGTTTTGTAATGTTTGGTACCTATCTAGTTTTAACACTCTTAAATACACATTTAAATACCAAAACACTTAGAATTATAATTAGAATTCTTAATTAACTTTTTATTTAATTATCATCAAAATATTAATTTGAGATTTTGTCTCAACATGTAGTTGTACAACTCGTGTCTCGAATATTCAAGGATTAAAAAGATGTATGATCTAGTAAATCTATTTAAGAATAGTTTTATTATTTTTGTTATAAAAATGAGCTTTAAAACCCCAAATTGCTTGTGTTATAAGCATTCAAAGATTAAGAAGATGTCACATCTAATTAATCATTTTAAAATAATTTTGTATAATTATTATTTTATTAAAAATAAAAATGAGTATTATAACTATTATGATATAAAAATTTATGTCCACGCATAATCACATCATTTTATTCGTGTACTAAGGATAATGTAATAGGAATAAGGTAGCTACATCCTCAAAATTAGGTCTGATTTTTATAAAAG
>JBBPBR010000003.1:29827513-29878526 GCA_037974775.1 Cicer pinnatifidum | reverse complement strand
AAAATTCAATTATAAAATTAATTTTTTTCTAAAATCAGTTAAAATTTAATTATTTTTAAATATTTATTTTTAAAAATATCATTAATTCATAATTTGTCAAATTATTTTTAATAAACCGAATAACAAGTAAAAAATACACCCTACTATTAATCCTTGTAACAATGTTGTAGAACCTTAAAAGATATAAACCCAAAATAACAACTCTGCATCCAAAATAACACAGTTAGAAATCCCTCAACCAAATCATACTTCAATCAACCACAATCTTGTATCTTTTAAGTAAAAAAAATTAAATTCATAATTATTAAGTTAATAGGCCAAGGAAATTCATTATTATTAATTTGAATATAGACTATAAATCAATGATATCACTTAAAGTCTCAAATACAATCATTAAAAATAAATCTTTATAGTAGAAGAGAAACCAAAAGATTTATGCCACCAATGTAAAACATACATAACAAATAATGAATTAGAGATAATAACTAAACTATTTCAATAGACAAATTTATTTCAAAAACAAAATGCAAAGAACATGAGACATAGTACATAATAATGAAAAAAGTTTCACTCCAAAAAAAATATTCTCAAATAGGATAATAAGTAATCGATTATTTTTAATAAGTTCTCAAATTTGATTAATAGTATATTTAAAATATTTAGTCTATCATATTTTAGTCTTTCTCAATAAATATTAAACACAGTTAATTAGTAATAAATAATTGATTAAATAAAATTAATAATATCTAAATGAAGTTAGTAATAAATTGTCGACGTCGAAAGGTGGCAGATCGGTGGGTTGATGGTAAAATCAAAATCGTTTTGGAGTTTTGGGAATTTAGAGTTTTTGAGAGTTTAGTGGATAAAAATCAAATCCAAATATAAAACGTAAGTGAATATCCAATCGATTGATAAATAAATCGGATTATAATCATATTATTCTAACCGAATATTTAAAATGAATTTAGATCTGATTTTAGATTTTAGTCTCAACCATATTTTTAACGCCCCTCTAAGTAGTGGGGTTGATTGTGAATTTGTTAATCAACAGGAGAACTAAACATGTACTATTGTACTACCATCAATAATATCGAAAAAATAGTAGTGTTTGGTTTCAAAAAGAAAAAATAATGTTTAATTATAATTTTGATATTTCTATTTTTATTTATTTTTAAAATTGATTTTTTTATTTAAAAGTCGATAATTTTATTCTTTATTTTAAATTTTTAAATTAAAAAAATAATGATTTAATATATTTTAAAAAATATATAATACAATTTTATGATATAAAATTATTAAATATATTAATTGTTTATATATTATTAATTAAATCAAAAAATTAAAAAACAATTCAAAATAAAAACTTAAATTTTTAAAGAATTTTAATGCAATTTCGTATTAATTATTTGACATAATTATCACATTATATGTTATTTTATTTAAAATATTTTTTTATTATTTTTTAATTAAAAAATTAAAATAAAAATTAAAACTAAAAAATTGATGGAGTCAAACTAAAAAATCCAAATATAAATTCACTCACATTCTCACACCGCCACACATCCACCAAAGCATTGGACTCCTCAACCATGGATCTTAATGCGCCTGAATAAAAATTAACACTTTTTTTTTTCTCATTGAATTTTATTCTCTAGCTCAGTTTTACTTTTTTCACATTTATCAAAAATACATAAATAAAGTAGAAAATTATATTTTTTTTTAAATTATCTTTATCAGATATTTAATATTTATTATCAATGTTATAAATGTATATTAATAATATTATATTGAAAATAATACAATTAATGTTAATTATATTTAAAATTGAAATAATCATTAATTTTGAAATAATTTTATTTTTTAAATAAATCAATTATTTTGAGATATAGAACGTAATAAATTTAATTTATTGTACTTATTTTCATAGGGAAATGCTACACTTGTCATTGTCAAAGAAAAAAGGAAGAAAACTTATTTTTGGAAATTGTACGTGCAATGTCTTAAAATGTTAAAAAGTATTCTTCTTTAGATTAAATATTTATTTTCTTTTTTTTTTTTTGTTCCCTAGTGCTAAGGGCATGACCCATTTTTAAATGCCATTTGAACATAAATATACTTTATTTGTCTTTTCATCTTTCTAGATAAAGTATATAATTAATTAAATTGTATGTTTGAAAAAATAACAATAAATGCATGTAATGATAAACTGTGAGTTTGGATGTGTGCTAGTGCTGTTGAATTAATGCAAATATAAAGTTCTTTGAAAATGCTTAATAAGCCAACTCTTTCATACTGTGGGAACAACTCACGATATAAATAAATTATTTATTTATAAGTATTTTAATTTATTAATTGAATCTGTTTTTATTATCCTGTTAAAAAATTATTTTTGAAGTTGTACATCAATAAATTTTGTGATTTTAATAGAGTATATTAAAAATTAATTTTAATTTTTACTATAATATGTTAAACAATTGTTTACGTAAAAATGTATAAAAAAGTAAAGGTAAACAGAAAAAGAAGGGAAATTATGAATAATACTTTTTTTCATGATTTGCTGGAAATAAAAGGGAAAAAATTGAGTAACTAACTTGGGTAATTAAGCTTAACTATCTATATACACACTCAGATAAAATTATCTCTTCTAACAATAAACTTAATCAACTAATACATCCACAAATTCTCGAAAATGTATGTCAATAACTTCTAGTTTGAAAATAAGAAAATAGAATTGCTTTGGATCAAGAGGTTTAGTAGATAGATCAGCCAATTGATCAGTGGTTGAAATAGGCAAAAAGATGAAAAAGTTTGAATTGTAAGTTTTTCCGAACGACATGACAATCAATTTTAATGTGTTTTGTACGTTCATCACGTGAAATTTGTAGCAATATGAGCTATTGATGTGTTGTCACGGTAGAGAAGATGAGTTGTTTTTAAATAAATTAGACGGCAATAGACGGTAACATCGGTGAAAGGTTCATTTTGTTGTGAATAACATGATTTGGTCATGGGTGTAGAGATTGGCTTGGCAGCCAAGAGTAGAGCTGTCAATTTGACAAACCCCCTAATTATTGGCCCCGACCCATATTTTGAAGGGGCCAAAAAAATTAATAATTTAAAAGGCTCTTAAAAACAAGGCCCCTAAACTAAAAGCTCCCTAAAAATTTGGGGGCCTAGAAGGCCCATAGGCCCACTTTTTTAAAAAAAGAATCGGTTTATTTTTTTTCGATAAAAAATGTTCGATTTTTTTCAATAAAATTTCTGATTTTCTTTCGATAAAAATTTCCGATTTTTTTTTGATAAAAAATTTCCGATTTTTTTTTGATAAAAAATTTCCGATTTTTTTTTTGATAAAAAATGTCTGATTTTTTTTCGAATTCGATAAAAAATTTCCGATTTTTTTTCGATAAAAAATGTCCGACTTTTTTTCGATAAAAAATTTCCGATTTTTTTTCGATAAAAAATTTCCGATTTTTTTTCGATAAAAAATGTCCGACTTTTTTTGGATAAAAATATTCAATTTTTTTTTCGATAAAGAATTTCCCATTTATTTCGATAAAAAGTTTCCTATTTTTTTTCGATAAAAAGTTTTTGATTTTTTTTTTTCGATAAAAAATCTTAAAATTAACAAAATATTGGGGGCCTATGGGCCCTTAGAGCCCCCTCCCTTAGGCCCCATGAAATAATGGGCCGAAATTAAGAGGCCCCTTAAAAAATCATTTTAATAGGGGGCCTAATAATAAAAGAAAAAAAATAAGGGGGCCTTGTAGTTTTGGGGCTTTTTTTACGGCTCTAGCCAAGAGGCCAACATCAGTGAGGAAATCAAATGTATATTTGCATTGAGAAATAAAATACCAATGGAGCATCGTGGAACCTCTAGGCCCAAAAAATAGTTGAGATTGATTGACTCCTTAATTTTGAAGGCAATGTCAAGTCTGAATTAATAGTTGAAATTTAAAAATAAAAAATTACCGGCTAAGATAAGATCGTCCACATAAATGATGATGACAATGAAGGAAGAATATAAGGATTTGGTAAAAAGTGAATGATCACTTTGAGATTGAGAATACTCATGTGAAATTAGGAATGGTGAGAGCTTGGAAAATCATTGATAACGCGCTTGCTTGAGACTATAGATGGACTCAGTGAGGCGACAAACTTGATTGTGTGATGATAATTTGAGTTCAGGTGGTGTAGACATGTAAACTTCTTCCTCTAAGTTACCATGGAGGAAGACTATGTAATACTCTAATTTTGTCCAATTTATTAAAAATAAATCAAAAAAGAAAATATATATTAAAAAAAGAAATAAAAATAATTACAATAAATAGGCTCATTAATTTACAATTTTAAATTACAATTAGAATTTTAAGCTAAATCAAATTACAACCATAAATATTAAGTCAAATAAAATTACAATTTAAAAAAAAAACAGAAAAAGAAAGAAAAAAAAAACTAAAAGACAAATGTGGTTGAATCATGTAAAAAAATTAACTAAATCTGCAAATAAAAATGCTCTTTAACCTAAAAAATCAACTTTGTCCAAATAGATGAACATAATCAGATAAAAACAAATAAAGCTAAAATCGTGAATAGATCAGATGTGCAAAATAACTCAAATTATGAGCAAAGAAATTAAACATCAAATAGGAAATTGATAGAGAAGGACAAAGGCGACAAAGAAATCAACTAAACAAATAAAAAAACTCTATAAATACACATTATCAAATTTCAAAAAAAATGAGGAGGGATCTAAGATTAACACCACTAATAAAAAAAAACGCATACAAAGAAAGAGAAGAGGAAGAAATCAGAGATATCAGTAACAAACAACAAATAGAAATCCCAAAGGTATTTTTTTTTACAATAAATTTGTTTCTTTATCTTCATGCAACTACTATTTTGTTTAAAAAATGTAGGTTTTTTTATTTTATTTGTAAGAGTAAATATTAATGAACGAAACATATAAAAATAAGAATAAAAATTTGAACTTGTGTCTGATGTTATCCTAGTCGTCGCTGTTGTCGTTGTCGTTTCTTCGTCCTTCTTTGTTTTCGTTTCTTTTTGTTCGTTGCCTAGCCACATAGTTCTGAGTTTTATGGCCGCCTCCCTTAATGTGGTCGCCTTCCTTAAGTTGAAATCAGGGTTTCAGATTTATGTTTCAACCTTCTTTTGTTAAGTTGGGTTTGGACTCTACTCAAAATTTATTTTTTTAAGTTAAGTTGGGCCCAAACAAAAAAAACAAAAATATGTTCAAACTCATCTCTTTTAAAAATTTTTTTTATATTTTTTTAAAAAGGGTTAGTTTCCTTCATAATTAAATATCAATTTTATCATAAAAAAAAAATATTATATTAAAGATTAATTATATGTGACATCTTTTTAATCTTTGAGTTGTTAGAGCACAAGAACTTGATAGTTCTAAAACTCTCTTTATTTATTTATTTATTTATTATTTTTTTAATAAATTAATCTAAAATCAACTTTTAAAATTTGGTTAATTAGATCTGAATTTTTTATAATCTTTGAGTTGTTAAAGCACAAGTTGTACTACTTGGTGATTTTGAAACTCATAACAATAATATATATTTTTTTAAGATGATTAAATCATATGTAACATCTTCTTTATTCCTTGAGTCTTGTGACACAAATTGTACAGCTTGATCGTCCTAAAACTCATATTTTAAAATATTTATTCAAATCAAACTTTTTTTTTTCTTTTTTGTCAAAATTTTTTTTTTATCACCAAACAAAATTTCTTTAAAACATACTCAACACATCTGTATTTTTTTAACTAAGAACTATGTAACTTTGATATCTCTATCACACCGGAAGATAAGTAGGAGCAAAATCACATTCTTATCAAGCCCATTAATAAGATTTATTTTATTTTCGTCTTTTATTTCTTAAGCACACATTTATTCTAAAATCATATTAAAAAATAGTAATAATTGTTATTCATATTTAATAATAAGGTGAAATAAATATACTTAAGTTAATATTAATCTTGAACAATTAATTATAGGTAATCGTATTTTAACGAATGTCGTAGGGTGCTAATACCTTTCCTACGCATAATCGACTCCCAAACTCAAAATTTGGTTTCAAAGACCTTTTTTTTTTTTTTTTTTTTTTCTTCTATTTTTAAGGGTTTCCAATATTTTCCCTATTTTAAAATAAATTTTGGTGGCGACTCCATTGAATTCGAGAAACTCTCGAAATTTTACGTCGCGACAGCTGGCGACTCTATTGGGAATATTTAGAGATTCAAGCCTAACAAATTAATTGTACATAATTTTTAACTTTTTCTATATTTGTTTGTTTTTCATTTTCTTTTATTTTATGTGTATATTATTTCTTAATAAGTATTAGTTGACATTATATTTTTATTTATTTTTTATTATGTATATATGTTTTATTATCATTATGGAGTTATTGAATCATAGTTATTCCACACCCTACACTTTTACTAAGACACACACTTATGAGTGGAACCTTATACCCGAGTTTGAACAAAACTTTAAGTTTAGTTTCGAGGTTGTGTAGTGGTAGCCTTCTGGATGTACGTCATGTTTGGTTAGCATGAAAATCTCACCTAGAGTTTGATCTTATTGAGGGTGTTGTCACTCCAAATAGTTTACCTATTGTTGTTGATAATATTCCAAAATAGGATTACTGGCTCTAGGAACCGTGTTTAGAACTATAGAGCCACCCTTGTGAGAGTTTCATTACATAAGCCAATAGACCCTTTCATCATAAGAATATCCATATAAGAAAAAAAAATACCTCATACATTCATTCATAACGTTATATGTTCACAACAATCATTCTACATAATTGCATTCATATCTCATGACATTGTTTCTTTTGAAAAATGAATTGGCATTTTGCATCAATTTTCAAGATTATTGGGGAATCGTAAGAACCTTAGTCACATGTTAAATTAAAGTGGACAATGGGATTAGAAAACGAAAAGTTTACTTTTAAAGTTCAAGCAACCTGATTTTGAAAAGTTTAAGAGACATCATCAATCAAATAAAAACTATACAACATGAGAGTTTCTTTCGCAAATATGGGAAGATCCTAAATCTCTTGGTAGTGAATGTGCACATAGGGGGCCTCACGACATTGACTTAGTATTACGACCGTCTCTTAAGATATTTCACCTATCAAGACTTTCAGTTGGCCCCAACATTAAAGGAATTTGAGAGAATATTAGGTTGCTCCCTAGAGAAAGGAAATCTTTATCGATATACTGGGCAACCACCGAGTTTGGGTGCAATTGCTGAAGTGTTGAAAATCGAAATAAGAGAGTTGGCCAGTGCAAAAGAGGAAAAAGGGGGTTATTCATGGGTTTTCAAGAAAATATCTAGAGCAAAAGTGCTAAGATTTAGCCGTTAAAAAAGAATGGAGTACTTTTATAGATGTTTTGGCTCTCAGTATCTATAGTATTGTTTTATTCCCAAACCTTGATAACTTTGTAGATTTTGCTGCCATCAATGTCTTCTTAGCTATTAACAAAGATGAACAAAATCCAGTTCATGCGGTTTTCGCTGATGTATACTACTCTCTACATATGCGACACGAGAAGAAGGGGAGAACAATTTTGTGTTGTGTTCTAGTACTATATATGTTGTTTCTGTCTCACATGTTCAAGAAAGGGTATCATGTTGGGGTTAATAGTAATCGTGAATGGGCTCAGAGTACAACTAGCCTTACTGGGGATACAATTTTATGGTACTATAGAGAACAAGGGGTGAAAGAGGTGATATGTCAATGCGGAGATTTTCCAAATGTACCTCTCATGGGAACGAAATGATGTATTAATTACAATCTAATGGTAGCTCTGAGACAACTTGGCTACTCTATGTTGGAAAAACCAAATGATAAGTCATTGGAAGCTTTTCTTTTGCACAATACGGGTATAGTAGACTCACCAATGTTGAGAAGAATAAGTCAATCTTGGAAGTTGATCTTTAAAAAGGAAAAGTACTCGAATGTAGAAGCTGTAGCACAAAAGAACCCTATCAACAATGGGTAGAGAAAAGTCTCCAAGAAATCAAGCTGCCTTTCCACAGTACACCCTCAAATGATCAGAAAATGCTTGAACCTACCCTTGTTACAAATGAAGAAATAGAAGAATTCAAAGCATCATTGTTAAAATCTTAAGAGGAGAAAAAAGAGCTACAATTGAAGTTAGAAAAAGTCTCCCAAGAGAATGAGAACTTACGATCAGAAAACACATGTAAGAGTCAGTTTATTGAAAGAAGCAACAAGAGGCTGAAAATTGAAAAAGAAAAGAAACTTGACATACAAGATTATTTGAGAGGTGCAAATGAAGAGTTAGATGTGCGAAAGCAAGAAAAGAATGCAGCTATCAATGAGGCCTATATGTCGAAGCAATTGTGAACAAAATCAAGAAGCTCTGAGAAGAAGATAAAAAAAGAGTTTGAAGATTTAAAGAAATAGTTGTAAGAAATGGTAGCTGAGTATGAGAGTCAAGTAAGGAATGAAAGACAATACAAAAAAGAAATTGAAGAACTACTCTCAAAACATCAAGACGCACTAAGAACGGAAATGGAGAATTCTAGTGAGTTGAAGAATTACATTGATTACCAAGAAAATATCTATAGTGACCTAAAGGAGGAAACCATATATTAGGAGGATCATTTTATGATGTTGCTAGGTCAATTGAAGAATCAAGAGATCTATAAAGAGCCGGAAGATAAAGGAAGACATTGGAAAGACTGCTTTTCAAAATTGGTAATGATAGCTAATCAAGCAATCATAAAAATGCCAAAGCATTTAAGAGAGATTGACGCGGTAATGCATCCGTTGAATACTCCAGTCAAAGTGTACAAGTTCGTTGAATATTGCAAAAATTTGGTAGAAGAATTGTAGGAGAAGATTGGTTGTCCTATTAAAAGAGAAGATTGAAATCCCATAGTCAATATAGTTTTTAATTTAAATGTGATGTACTTTTTTTCTCATCAAACTATGTAGTGCAGAAAAATGGCTTCTCGTGCTCATAACGACAAACTTCTCATTCATTTTTTCCTAATTTGAGTGGGGGCATCACTAATTTGGTATATGCATCTTGAGAGAAATCAAATTCGTTCGTGGAAAGAATTGGCTGATGCCTTCTTGAGGCAATACAGGTACAACATTGACATGGCCCCTAGGGGTGGGAATAGGTCAGGCCAGACCAGACTAGACTTTGAAAGGCCTGAGTCTGGCCTACGATTAATTTTTTAGACCTAAGCCTGGCCTATGGCCTATCATAGGCTTTTTTTTCAGTCTGGCCTGACCTTTTTAAAAGTTTGGTCTGGCCTGGAAGTCTATTTAAAAGCCTTATTCACATTAAAAAAAAAAAATTCATGCTCTACTCATACCACATAATGCTCTCGACATACCAATCTCAATATATATATATATATATATATATATATATATATATATATATATATATATATATATATATATTAAATAAAAAATAATGTTTCAAACAAAATGATTTTTAAAAAAATCTGAAACAAGCATCCTTTAAACCCTAAAAAATAATTTTTGGTTGTTTCAAAAAATAGATTTTTTTTTTCTGAAACAAACGCACCCATTAGTACCTATCAAATAAAAATAAAACGACTACTCAGTGATTGACTAATTGAACGACTACCAAATATGGAATCGCTACCGAATATGAAAGGACTACTGAGTGATTGCCTTTGATAGAATTTAAAATAGGAAATAATATTATTAATATAATAATAAAAAATAATATTAATAAATAATAAAATATATATAGGTCGACCTGTCAGACCTAATAGGCTTTTTATAAGCCTGAGCATGACCTATTTAAATAAATAGGCTTTAAAAACAGCCTAAGCTACCCTTATTACTAAATAGGCCAGGCCATAAGTAGACCATACCATAGGCCCCTAACAGACGGTCTAGCTTATTCCAATCCTAAATGGCCCTTGATAGGATGCAATTGCAAAATTTATTGAAAAAGGACAATGAAACTTTCAAAGAATATGCACAACGGTGGAGCGAAGTGGCATTACAAGTAGAACATCCTTTATCTGAAAGAGAAATAGTTGTTATGTTTATGGATACTCTCCAGTCACCTTTTTATGATAAAATGGTTGGGAGTATGTAATCAAACTTTTCTGACATGGTCATGATGAGGAGTGGCGAGCATATGTGCAGCAAGTGGCATGAAGAGACCCCAGACAACCTTCACAAAAAAGAAAGAAGGGGATGCTAACGCTGTAATGGAAAATCCAAGGGTCTCTTATTTTCCAGTTAAGAATTTTTATCGACCTCCAAATTTTCAGCCCCCAATACCCCAAATTTCCTACATTCCCTATCCATATGTGGCTGCGACTTCACAATCTCCACACCCGCAATATCACCCTTCAAGACTACCTTTTTATCAACCACATATGGTCCCACCACCACCTGTCACGTTTTCCCAACAAAACCAATGGAACAAAAATCCAATCCTAAATCACTATAAACCACCAGTTAACCGAGAAAAAAGGTAACTCGTTTTGACCCGATTCTTGTGACATACAGCCAATTGTTGCCTCACCTACTCTAGAATTCAATGGTAGTCCAGAGGCCAATAAAACCTCGAGAACCACCATTCCCGAAATGGTGTAATCCAAATGCCAAATATGAATACCATGTCGGAGTTGTGGGGCATTCCGTCGAAGATTGTCAAGCCCTAAAAGCTAAAGTGGAAGAATTGATTAATGCAAAATGGCTTACCTTCAAGGAAGACAGTCCGAACGTAGGGAATAATCCTTTGATGGGTCATGGAGATACCACTGTCAATCTCATTGAAGAAGACATAGACCGATATACAAAAGATGATCATGTATCGACCATAGAGCCATGCATATAATATAATATATCTTTCCCAAGACTATTGGAAATCCTCTATAGAAAAGAGAATCCTAAGTCAAATCATAGTGGGAAAAATCCAATAATTGTTCAAGCACCAATGTATTTTCCTTATAAAAATAACAAGGCGGTACCATGGAGTTATGAAGTCACATCTTATTTAGTCAATCATCAATCAAGTGATAACTTTAAACCTCAAGGTATTGATGTCACCAGTATTTCAGGGATTGGTGGGATGACCCGGAGTGGTCGAGTATACACTCCTGTATAACTTAGGAAAAAGGAAGGTCATGGAGAAAAGGAAAAGAGGTTATGTATCATGCTATAAAAGGATAAGAAACTTGCAAATTGAGTATAAGGTGGTAGATCAACTAAATCAAACCCTTTCCAAGATATATGTTCTTTCTTTGTTATAAAACTCTGAAGCACATAGAAGGGCACTGTTGAAAGTTTTAAACAAGGCCCATGTTACTCATGATATCACTATCGACCAGTTTGATGGAGTTGTCGGTAATATCAACGCCTGTAACAGGTTGAGTTTTAGCGATGCTGAATTACCAGCTCAGGAGATGGACCACAATAAAGCATTACACATCTCTGTGAGATGTCATGATAATATTCTTGCATTAGTGCTAGTTGATAATGGTTCATCGTTAAATGTCATGCCAAAATCAACACTATCAAAACTATTTGTTGATGGGGCTAGTTTGAAGCCGAGTGTTATGATCGTGAAAGTGCTTAACAGATCCAGAAGACAAGTTGTTGGTGAGATTGACCTGTCGATTCAAATCGGACCCCATAACTTTGGAATAACCTTCCAAGTGATAGATATTAAGTCGGCGTACAGTTGCCTTTTAGGGAGACCATTGATTCACGCTGATGGAGTAGTGACATCTTCCCTCCATCAAAGGCTAAAGTTTATAGTGAATAATAAATTGGTGATAATATATGGGGAAGAAGATATGATAGTGAGTCATCTATCTTCTACAGGCTACATTGAAGACATAGAGGAAGCCATAAAGACTTCCTTCCATGCATTAGAAATTGCCAATGTTGTCTTCATGGGAGAAGGATTTCGCTTAAAAAAACCATGTAAACTACATATTTTTGATGACGACAAAGACCACCGATTATGGACGATGCAACAAGATCAAAAAGAAGATCAATAAGCTTCAAATCCAAACAATAGATGATAAAATGTAAAGGTATATGATACTAACCAATACTTCAAGTACATGAGAACAAGTCACATTTATACATGCATTTAAAATAGTTTCAAAAGTCCAAACCACACTAACAAAGTATTTAAAAATCATAATTTTGACTAAGTACATAACTGTATTCGAATACACCATGTTGTATTTGAATACAACTTAAGTCAGAGGCAAAAATTTAAATGTTGTATTCAACTACAATAATGTGTAGTCGAATACACCTCAAGTCAGTGGCCAAAATTCCTATATGTGTATTCGACTACACACATCTGTAGTCGAATACAAGTTAAGTCAGAGGCTAAAATTCACTAATCTGTATTCGACTACACCAATGTGTATTCGAATACAAGATGCAAAATTTGAATATTTTTGAACGTTACAAAGAGGTGTATTCGAATACACATATACTGTATTCGAATACAACTGGAAACATTACACTTTTTCAGATCTGGGATGGCTCTAGAACATTGTAATTTTTCATCAAACCTCTTGGATCAATGGCCACGAATCTGAAGGGATGTTTATGGAGTATAAATACCACATAACTTCATATCAATGATAAGACAATCCTTGAATAAAAACATTAAACAACTTTGAATAAAATTCTGTTTTTACTAAGTACTTGCATTCCATTTTCATTGAATTGCTATTGGATTGTTTATCAATATACTTCATCTTAGTCTTACTCAAACCTTATTGTATCAGTTGCAGAAGATAGCTTAATCTATGATAGTGGTGTGCTATCTTAGAAGTGTTGTTAGAAGTTTGTAGCAAGAATCCCAGGGTGGGAGTTGTACATTTTCTGACAAGTATTGGATCAATCTCTTGTGGTGTGCAAGAGGACTGGACGTACCCTTGGTTATAAGGGGAACCAGGATAAATCTTAAGTGTTCATTTATTTACTGCACTTTCTTATTCATAGACACTTTATAAAAACTCGGAAAATTCAACTACCATCTCACTAAAACAAGAAAATTTACTAACACCTAATTCACCCCCCCCCTCTTAGGCGTACTTCTGTACTTACAATTTGGCATCAGAGCGGGTTAAGGTAACTTACTCCTCGATCAAATACTCATGGCTTCCGCACAACCTGTTTTTAGAGATGGTGGTAGCAGTACCAAGCCAACATGTTTTGTTGGAGAACACTACGATTTTTGGAAAATACGTATGCAAGCGTACCTTGAAGCACAAGGAGATGACATTTGCGATGCAGTTGAAAATGGGCCTCACATTCCAAAAACTGTCATCAATAACAAAGAAGAAATTAAGATAAAAGATTCTTGGACTGATGATGATAAAAGAAAAGTGTTGTTCGATAAGAAGGCTAAGAATATATTGCAATCTGCACTAGGAATTGTAACACCCCGTTTTTCAAAGCGAGGATGTATTTTTTTTCGAAAGAAATTAAAATAAACCAGAGAAATAAATAAGGTAACACCTTTGGATAAATAATTAAGTCATTATAATCTACAAGCAGTGGAAAAAGTTCACAAAATATGAATTCAAAATGTTTACATATCAAAAGTGGTACAGTCTTCCAGTTTACAAATAAAAACAACCCAAAAGAAAGACATCCGTTCCCACTGTGTCAACCTAGTCTGATCATTTTACAAAACAACTAAACACCATGAGTGATCTCCACGCGCCCCGTGAGATCCTCCTAACGTAGCTCCAGTCAAGCATTCCCATCTACATCCCCATCCACAGGGTATGAACCGGTAGGATAGTCCTGGCTATCATCTGAGGGCAAATCCCAGATTTCTACAATAGTTGTAAAGGGTCACCAACCGAAATTAACAATTAACACGTAACATTTAAGTTTTCAAATGCACAAAATACCCTTTCCACTAAGCATGCACCTTAAAAGGATTTTCCATATGCTAAAAGTTCATGTCATACTTGCCAAATAAAAATGAAATCAAAATAAAGTTCTCAATCCATCAAGTAATATATAATTGACCAAAACATTGATAAATCACTTGAGCAATCAATTATCTAACTCAAAATAAGATTTTACACTGAGCCAATCGATTGGGGAAATCAATTTCCTGAAAGTTTTTAGTGAAAATTGAACTCTGGGCTTAAATCAATCGATTGGGTAAATCGATTGACTCAATCGATTCGGTAAATCGATTGACTCAATCGATTGGGTAAATCGATTAACTCAATCGATTGGGTAAATTGATTTCCTGAAAGACAGAGCCCCTGGAATGAATCCAATCGATTTACCAAATCGATTTCTTAAAGGGTTTTGAAAAACATATTACAAAATCGATTGGGTAAATCGATTTCGTGAAAGACAGGGCCCCTATAACTCATCAAATCGATTGGGTAAATCGATTTCCCTGTGTATTCTTTCAAAAATTCATAAACTAACTCAATCACATTCATACATAATCCCAAATCTTAACACTTAGCACTAATAACGCAATCGCTACAACTTCATGAGTTTCGAAATAGTATTGCAATCAAACATGCTATCACCAAATTCCAAAACATAACACTTAACACTTATGACATAATTACTACAACATCATGGGTTTCAAAATAGTATTGCAATCAAACATGCTATCCCCAAATTCCAAAACATAACACTTAACACTTATAACACAATCACTACACAGACAAAATGAACCAACAATTCACAATTTAACAGGGTGCAGTCTCTCACGGACAAACACCTGTGCAGTCTCTCACGGACAAACACAATTCACCAGGGCGTAGTCTCGCACGGACAAACACCTGTGCAGTCTCTCACGGACAAACACAATTCACCAAGAAACATAAGTCATAAATGTACCACCTATCACGGGTCAGTACGGTTTACCGAGGTGCCCCCTATCACGGGTCAGCACAACTTACCAAACGTAAATCGTAAACGTACCACCTATCACGGGTCAGTACTGTTTACCGAGGTGCCACCTATCACGGGTCAGCATAATTTACCAAAAACGTAAGTCGTAAACATACCACCTATCACGGGTCAGTACTGTTTACCGAGGTGCCACCTATCACGGGTCAGCACAACTTACAAAACGTAAATCGTAAACGTACCACCTATCACGGGTCAGTACTATTTACCAAGGTGCCACCTATCGCGGGTCAGCATGATTTACCAAAACACACATAAGTAAACAAGACATTAAGAGATTCTCCATTCTTAATTCTCATTTAACTTAAACGATTTTCAAAACAAACATTAAGTAAACGAGACATTAAGAGATTCCCCATTCTTAATTCTCATTTAACTTAAACGATTTTCCAAAACACACATTAAGTAACCAAGGCATTAAGAGATTCCCCATTCTTAACGCTCAGTTAACTTAAACGATTTTCAAAACAACATTAAGTAAATAAGTCATTAAGAGATTCCCCATTCTTAATACTTATTTAACTTAAACGATTTTCAAAAACAAATATTAAGTAAACGAGACATTAAGAGATTCCCCGTTCTTAATTCTCATTTAACTTAAACGATTTTCAAAACAAACATTAAGTAAACAAGGCATTAAGAGATTCCCCATTCTTAACGCTCAGTTAACTTAAACGATTTTCAAAACAACATTAAGTAAATAAGTCATAAAGAGATTCCCCATTCTTAATACTTATTTAACTTAAACGATTTTCAAAAACAAATATTAAGTAAACGAGACATTAAGAGATTCCCCATTCTTAATTCTCATTTAACTTAAACGATTTTCCAAAACAAACATTAAGTAACCAAGGCATTAAGAGATTCTCCATTCTTAACGCTCAATTAACTTAACGATTTTCAAAACAACATTAAGTAACTCAGACATTAAGAGATTCCCCATTCTTAATGCCCAGTTAACTTAAACGATTTTCACAAACACACATTAAGTGAACAAGACATTAAGAGATTCCTCATTCTTAATACTCGTTTAACTTAATGGTTTTCAAATTCCACACAAAACAAACTCGAACATAATATCCAAATCAATGAACGATTCACACCAAATCACATCATTCAACAACCATCAAGTAAGAACACGCCAAGTACGACGACACAAATTAACACAATCCATCACTCAAACACAACAAGTTTCATATACTCGAAATCATACATAATGGGTTTAAAATTCATTCTCCACAAAACATTACTTAAACCCTAACCAAATTCTTTTACACACAACCACAAGTAAGTCCCTAAATGCAAACTAAAAGTTTGGAAGGAGCCCTTACCTTAGCGTCAGCTCTAACGTGCGATTACGGCACCGCGAGCAAATCCGGTAAAATCTCCGCTCGCAACACCGCTTCCAAAGTTGGTCCCCTAGCACCGTAGCGTGGTAGTGAGCAACTTTCTCTTCTATCTCTTCGCGAAACGAAGCTTAGATCTAGATGAAACGGAAAGGTTTGTGTTTGAATCCCTAATACCGTTTTTCTTCGTTTTCGAAGCAACGAGGAAGTATGAAGCTGAGAAATCCTTGCTTCCTTACCCACTAAGCCTTGGGTATCTATTCTTGAGCTTAAAGGAAGCAAGAAAACGAAAAATGGAGGAAGGAGGAAAATGGGTCTTCACGCGAGGCAAAGGAAGGAGAAGGGAAATGTTCTGTTTCTCTCTCTCTCTTTTCCTTTCTTCCATTTTCTTTCCCTTCTATTTTTTTTCTTTTCAATTCCTTGCTTTCCTTTTCTATATATACCTATTAACTATTTTTAACAAATATCTCCAAATCTAGATATTTATTAAATTTACCAGTTTACCCATAACACAATAAATTCTTCGTAAAGGATTCGCCGCAGTTAGTTTAATTTATTTATCGACGAGTAATTCTAATCGGGCATCACAATATCTTTTTGATCATCTGAACTCCAAAATATTAATAACTTGGCTAAAAAGCCCCTGAGTTCAGTACCAAAATCCACTAAAATACATAAAGTATAATTTAAAATTACGGGTCTTACATGAATGGATGAATTTTTCCGGATATCTCACCGCAAAACAACAAAAGAAATATGGGATACGTTGGAAATAACTCATGAAGGCACCATTGAAGTAAAAAGATCTAAACTCAACACACTATCACAAGAATACGAGTTATTTAGAATGCAGCCCGGAGAATCTATTATAGACTTGCAGAAAAGGTTCTCCCACTTAACCAATCACTTGACAACAATTGGAAAAGTCTTCACCAATGATGAATTAAATCTAAAAGTACTAAGATCATTGACAAGGGCCTGGCAACCAAAAGTGACAGCAATATCCGAAAAGAAAAGCTTATCCAAAATGTCTCTTTCTGCACTATTTGGAAAACTTCAAGAGCACGAAATCGAACTTGGAAGGCTAGAACAAAATGAAAGTCAAGAAAAGAAGACCAAAAATATTGCTCTAAAGACCGAATCAAGAGAACAAATCAAAGATGACGATTCAGATGAAGATGAAAATATTATCTTTCTAGTTAAGAAATTTGGTAAGTTTCTTAAAAATGAAAGAACATTCAAAAAGAAAGCTTCATGAAGAAAGATAATTCTACATCAAATCAAAACTTCACTTGCTTTGAATGTGGAAAACAAGGACATATTAAAGTAGATTGTCCAAACCTTGCTAAGAAGAATGCCATCAAATAGAAAGACTTCAAGAAGGCATCCATAGCTTAGGAAGACAACGAAGTGAGTTCATCTTCAGAAACAGAAAGTGAAGAATGCGCCAATGTTGCATTAATGGCCTCGCATCAATCAGATGATGAAGAAGAGGTTAGTAATATAGACTCTGCTCTTTATAATAGAACTAATAGTGAATTAATTATAGAATACAATTATGCTCAAAATGCAATAAAGGAATTACTTATTGAATGTAAAAATCTGTGTAAATTAGTGTCAACACAAAAGAAACAAATTTCAAGTTTACAAGAAAAAGTTGATACTATGGAGAAAAATTCTGAAAAACTAAAACAGAATTTTACATGCAATAAATGTGATTCCCTCTCTTTCAAAATTGTTCAATTAAATAGGATGATTGAACGATACGAAAAGGGACAATTAGGATTGGAAAATGTATTAAATATGCAAAGATACTCAAACGACAAAAGTGGTCTTGGATATTCAAAATTTGATAAACCAAATTTGAACAAAACTATTTTTGTTAAAGCAAGTAATCAATCTAATCAAGAAAAGATTATAGTTATGAAAAAGGATGATTTTTCTAATAACAAAATTATTCAAAATAAATCTCATAGATATGCTACTAATAGTAGATTTAATCCTACTTGTTCTTATTGTGGTCTTCATGGTCATACACCTAATGTATGTCACATTAGAAACATTAGTGTTCCAAGTGGACATTACATATGGGTAAAGAAAGGTACTAACCATCAAGGACCCAAAGCACATTGGGTACCTAATAAAGTTTGATTTCAATTTTGTAGGTATGCAAGCAAGATACTTAGATAGTGGATGCTCCAAACATATGACGGGTGATGTAACAAAATTTTCAGCCTTAAATATGTGGTACTTAGATAGTGGATGCTCCAAACATATGACGGGTGATGTAACAAAATTTTCAGCCTTAACACTTGAATCAAAGGGACATGTAATATATGGATACAACAACAAAGGAAGTTAATAAAGATGAGTGCATCATCCAAAATGAAGCTACAAATGAAACTCAGTTTGTCGGTAAGCGTTTCAAAAATATTTTTATACTTAATCTTGATGATTTATCCTTAAAAATGAAATGTCTTTTGGTAAGCGACAATAATGATGCTTGGCTATGGCATAAGAGATTTGCTCATATTCACATGGATCATTTAAACAAATTAGTCAAGCATGATCTTGTTGTAGGCTTACCAAAAATGAAATTTATAAAGGATAAATTGTGTGACGCATGTCAAAAAGGCAAGCAAACAAAAAGTTCTTTCAAACCTAAAAATGTCATTTCCACTTCTAGACCACTACAATTGATACATATGGACTTGTTTGGTCCATCAAGGACCAAAAGTCTTGGTGGAAACTCATATGGACTAGTTATTGTTGATGATTACTCAAGGTTCACCTGGACCTTATTTTTGGCAAGTAAAAATGAAGCTTTTAAGGCATTTAAAAACTATGCCAAGCTAGTCCAAAACGAACAATCTGCCAAAATTGTATCAATTTGAAGTGATCATGGAAGAGAATTTCAAAATACTTCATTTGAAGAATTTTGTGAAGAAAATGGCATTTTCCACAATTTTTATGCACCAAGGACACCACAACAAAATGGGGTTGTTGAGAGAAAGAACAGATCCTTGATAGAGCTCACTAGAACTATGCTAAGCGACTCAAATCTACCAAAATATTTTTGGACAGATGCTGTAAACACAACATGCTATGTTTCAAACTGGGTAATCATTAGGCCAATTCTTAAGAAAACTCCTTATGAACTTTACAAAGGTAGAAAACCCAATATCTCTCACTTCCACATTTTTGGATGTAAGTGTTTTGTGTTAAATAACGGTAAAGACAACCTTGGAAAATTTGATGAAAAAGCTGATGAAGGTATATTTCTCGGTTACTCTTTATCTAGTAAAGCATTTAGAATTTTCAATAAAAGAACTTTGTTAGTTGAAGAATCAATGCATGTAACTTTTGATGAAACTAACCCCATAAAAGAGGAAAATATTATTTCTTGTGATGATGATGTTTTTGAAAGCAATGATTTAAGCCAAGAACCTCAAACTAATCAACCAGATCAAGAAAGTGAAGTTAATATTGAAAGACAAAGTGATGATCTTCCTAAAGAATGGATAACCCATAGATATCACCCAATTGATAATATCATAGGTGATATCAATAAAGGAGTCACAACAAGATTAAAGTTGCAAGATGCTTGCTTAAACATGGCATTTGTCTCTCAAATCGAACCCTCCAAAATTGGTGAAGCGCTTAAAGATGATCAATGGATACTTGCTATGCAAGAAGAACTCAATCAATTTGAACGAAGCCAAGTATGGGAACTTGTTCCTAATCCTGGAAATAAACACATCATTGGTACAAAATGGGTGTTTAAAAATAAACTAGATGAGAATGGCATAGTTGTTCGTAACAAAGCTAGATTGGTCGCTCAAGGATACAATCAAGAGGAAGGGATATATTTTGACGAAACATTTGCTCCGGTAGCAAGATTAGAGGCAATACGACTATTACTAGCATATGCTTGTTCCATGAATTTTGAGTTATATCAAATGGATGTGAAGAGTGCCTTTCTCAACGGATACATAAATGAAGAAGTCTATGTCAAACAGCCCCCTGGGTTTGAAGATTCCAAAAATCCCTCACATGTTTACAAATTGAAAAAGGCTCTTTATGGTCTAAAACAAGCTCCAAGAGCTTGGTGTGACAGATTAAGCACCTTTTTATGTGAACGAGGATTTGACAAAGGGGAGGTTGATAAAACATTATTTGTCAAAAGAGATAATGGTCACATATTACTGGTTCAAATTTATGTTGATGATATAATATTTGGATCAACCAACAAGGACATATGTGAAGAATTCTCTTCAATAATGCAAGGAGAATTCAAAATGTCCATGATGGGAAAATTAAACTATTTTCTTGGACTTCATATCAAGAAACTTGAGCACGACATCTTCATCAATCAAGCAAAATACTGTAAAGAATTACTAAAGAAATTTGAAATGGAAAATTGCAAAGAAAGTACAACTCCAATGGGCTCTGGAACATATGTTAATAAAGATGCATCAGGAATTTCAATTGACATATCCAAATATCGAGGTATGATTGGATCATTATTATATCTAACGGTCAGCCGGCCAGATATTATGTTTAGTGTTTGTCTGTGTGCAAGATTTCAGGCAGATCCGAAAGAATCACACCTGGTAGCTGTTAAAAGAATTATGAAGTATCTGAAAGGAACGACAATGTAGGCCTATGGTATCCCAAGGGTAGCATATGTAGCCTAGTTGGATACTCTGATTCGGATTATGCGGGATGCAAAACAGACCGTAAAAGCACAGACCGTAAAAGCACCAGCGGCACGTGCCATGTCTTAGGAAATGCATTAGTTTCATGGTCTTGTAAAAAGCAAGCTTGTGTTGCACTTAGTACTCCTGAAGCTGAATACATTGCAGTAGGAAGCTGTTGTGCCCAGATTCTCTGGCTCAAACAACAATTACATGACTATGGAGTTGATCTCGGATGCATTACCTTAAGATGTGATAACACAAGCGCAATAAACATCTCGAAGAATCCAATCATGCACTCTAGAACTAAACACATCGATATCCGACATCACTTTCTATGGGATCATGTGCTTAAAGGTAAAGATGAGGTAACATTTGTTGATACACACAATCAATTGGCTGATATATTTACAAAACCATTACCTAAAGACTCATTTTATAAAATCCGAAGAGAACTTGGTGTTTTGAATGAAAATGATCTTTAAACATTGTATGATATACATAGTTTGTCATGTCTCTTATTTCTTGATGATTATTGATTTTTGATATATGAATTTGTGGATTACATGATGCGATTGTCATAAAAAAATTCAATTTTTAAGCAAAACTGTGCGTGTGTAGTCGAATACACATTGGTGTAGTCGAATACACATTCCCAGAAAAACGTGTATTCGAATACAAGAAGGTGTAGTCGAATACACCTTCGCGTTTTTGCCCAGATATAAAAGCTGATTCACAGTTTTAGGGTTATTTTTATTTGGTATTCGAATACACAGCCCTAGGTCTTTCTCTCTTCTCTCAAATACTCCTCCATCCACCTTTCCCTCAGTTACCCATTCACCCAACCTAGAAAAATCCATCACTCTTTGCTTCTCTCTTGTCATTACTCTTCAGATTTCTCACAAATCTCTCATTTTCTCTAAAAACTCATTTTCACCAAAAATCTCCTTTCTCACCATGGATGCTCGCAAACGAGGACCACGCACTAAGCATGCAGCAGTAGGTCCCTCACGAAAACGAACCAGGAATCCTAACATCACGGATCTATCCCGGCTTCTACACACACCGGAGGAAATTGATCGTTTTCGCACATTCTACTCGGACAAGCGACTTATTATCCCAAAGTATGGTACCTTAGACTCTTTCTTTGACTTTAACTTTCCTAGGTTACTCAAAGCACAACATGTTGAAGAGTTTATAGGTTACAAAGGTCCGGTTTATCCAGACTTGGTTAGGGTTTTTTATTGCAATCTTACCCAAGAGGGAAAACTGCTAGTATCTAGAGTTAAGGGTAAAACCATTCGGTTAAATACCAAAACCATCGGAGAAATTTTGAATATCCCCTTTAATGGTGAAAAGTTTTGTCCCAACAAATTGTGTGAATGGGGCAATATTTCTAAATATGATGTATATGTTTCTCTCTATCGGTTTGACAGAAACACAATGGAACAAAAAAGATCTCAGGTCGGTTCCAAATATGCCCAGCAACGGTATGGAGTGGGAAATCTTACTGTTGATTATCGCCTTCTGCATTATTTCCTTAGCTATATTCTGGTTCCGAAGGCTGGGAACTACTCCAAAATTTCGGAGTTTGAACTACAAATTATGAAATTCATGTTTGAAGATCGTCAACTAAATTGGGCGTTTTTTGTGAAATCTGTTATGTTTGGATCTCGCGAGGCGATTGGCTTACCCTATGCAAATGAAGTTTCTCGGATTTTGGAACACTTTGGTGTGGACTTCTCTGATGAAGTTATGTTTACACCCACCAAAGAAAATATGTTAGACTTAGGTGTCTTGCCTAGCATGCGGATAATATGGAATGAGGAACTTGAAGCTTTTTTGCATAAAGGTGATCATGGTCAACCATCTGATGCTGCACATGATGACAATGTTGGACCCTCAAACGCTGCTGCTCAAGATGATGAAGAGGAAACTGCATCTGATGATGATTATATCTCCAATCAAATGATCATGACTCGCCCTTGATTCTTTCCAAACCTTCTTTCAAACTCAATTCGACAATTTGACAACCTCTATTGACACTCGCCTCCAGAACATAGAAACTACTCTTGCTCGTAATCATAATACTCTTTCTCAAGACATTAGTGACTTATCGGACAAAATTGATCACTTTCACATTCCGACAGCTTTTGATTAAGATCGCTATTTGGCTTGTATTTGTACTAATTTGACTATTTGCATTATGTACAACCTTAATATTTGAACTCATTTGTCATTTGGATTATGGTGTATTTTGTATTGCTCTAATTACGACTTGTTATGTATTAACTTTTATGATGTTATGACTTAATTTCCATTTATGATATTCTCCTTGTTACCTTATATGCTGTTTGTGTGTGATTATACTCGCAACTTGTATGTCTCTTTTTCTATTTTTTTCTTCTTTTTGATCATGTCAAAAGGGGGAGAAAAGTTGGTATTGTTGTTGCATTTCAAACCTTGTAGGTACTCAAAAAACAATTTTTTTCAAATCATCACATACACTCTCTTCACAACAACAACATTTTGTCATAATCAAAAAGGGGGAGAATGTAAACTACATATTTTTGATGACGACAAAGACCACCGATTATGGACGATGCAACAAGATAAAAAAGAAGATCAATAAGCTTCATAATAAGCTTCAAATCCAAACAATAGATGATAAAATGTAAAGGTATATGATACTAACCAATACTTCAAGTACATGAGAACAAGTCACATTTATACATGCATTTAAAATAGTTTCAAAAGTCCAAACCACATTAACAAAGTATTTAAAAATCATAATTTTGACTAAGTACATAAGTGTATTCGAATACACCATGTTGTATTCGAATACAACTTAAGTCAGAGGCAACAATTTAAATGTTGTATTCGACTACAACAATGTGTAGTCGAATACACCTCAAGTCAGTGGCCAAAATTCCTATATGTGTATTTGACTACACACATCTATAGTCGAATACAAGTTAAGTCAGAGGCTAAAATTCACTAATCTGTATTCGACTACACCAATGTGTATTCGAATACAAGATGCAAAATTTGAATATTTTTGAACGTTACAAAAAGGTGTATTCGAATACACATATACTGTATTCGAATACAACTGGAAATATTACACTTTTTCAGATCTGGGATGGCTCTAGAACATTATAATTTTTCATCAAACCTCTTGGATCAATGGCCACGAATCTGAAGGGATGTTTATGGAGTATAAATACCCCATAACTTCAAATCAATGATAAGACAATCCTTGAATAAAAACATTAAACAACTTTGAATAAAATTCTGTTTTTACTAAGTACTTGCATTCCATTTTCTTATCATTCTAAAAGGTTCTCAAGTACTTGAATTGCTATTGGATTGTTTATCAATATACTTCATCTTAGTCTTACTCAAACCTTATTGTATCAATTGCAAAAGATAGCTTAATCTAAGATAGTGGTGTGCTATCTTAGAAGTGTTGTTAGAAGTTTGTAGCAAGAATCCCAGGGTGGGAGTTGTACATTTTCTGACAAGTATTGGATCAATCTCTTGTGGTGTGCAAGAGGACTGGACGTACCCTTGGTTATAAGGGGAACCAGGATAAATCTTAAGTGTTCATTTATTTACTGCACTTTCTTATTCATAGACACTTTATTAAAACTCAGAAAATTCAACTACCATCTCACTAAAACAAGAAAATTTACTAACACCTAATTCCCCCCCCCCCTCTTAGGCGTACTTCTGTACTTACAAACCAAAACTATCTACCACATCATTGAAGTCTACAAAACCCATGTTGGAAAGAGGAGCTTTTGTTAAATTGGGGAAATTGATAGAAATACCCGAAAAGAACGATATGTATTGTTTGGGATTTGTACCTACTAAAGCTGACAAAGAAAAGGCTGTGAAGGAAATAATGGAAAGCAAGATGACTCGTTTGGAAAATCGGGTACCAAATTCATAAAAGATTTCTATTTTTGACATTCACCAAAAGTTTCAAAGCACAAGAATAATATAAGTTGATCAAGTGGTTGTTGCGAAAGAGGATCATATTGATGATGATACCTCTTAATTTAAACAATGCAGAGATTAAAATGATCATGTTGACAATAACAACTCTAGAAACCCTTCTTGTAATTTTGAACGCCCAATTAATCACGCTGATGAGGATTGTGAAGACGATCGTGAGCCTCCCCCATATCTAAAAAGGCTAATTGAACAAGAAGCTAAGATAATCCAGCCCTATCAAGAACCTGTTGAGGTGATCAATTTAGGGACTGAACATGATAAGAAAGAAGTTAAAATTGGTATGTCTTTGGATGGTCATATCAGGATATGCATGGGCTAGATACTAACATAGTTGAACACAAGCTACCACTCAAGCCTGAATACGCTCCAATTAAATAGAAGTTGAGAAGGATGAGACATGATATGTCACTTAAAATTAGAGAAGAGGTCAAGAAGCAATTTGATACTGGTTTCTTAGCAATAGCAAAATATCCTCAATGGGTTGCTAATATTGTACCAGTTCCAAAAAAGGATAGAAAGGTTCGAATGTGCATTGATTATCGAGATTTAAATAAAGCTAGTCCTAAAGATGATTTTCTTTGCCTCACATTGATATCCTTGTAGATAGCAATGCTCAATATTCTCTTTTCTACTTCATGGATGGTTTCTCAGGGAATAATCAAATCAAGATGGCTCCCGAAGATATGGAGAAAACTATATTCATTACACAATGGGGGACTTTTTGTTATAAAGTGATGTCATTTAGATTGAAGGATGTTGGGACAACCTAACAAAGAGCAATGATAACTTTGTTTCATGGCATGATGCATAAGGAAATAGAGGTTTATGTGGATGTTATGATTGCAAAATCTTGGATAAAAGAAGACCATGTTGTTAACCTTCAAAAGTTGTTTGTGTGACTAAGGAAGTTCAAACTCAGTTTAAACCCTGCTAAATGCACTTTTGGTGTAAAATCAGGCAAGTTACTTGGGTTTATCGTTAGTCAAAAACGGATACAAGTGGACCCAGATAAAGTAAGAGCAATAAAAGAAATGCTCGTTCCACGCATAGAAAAAGAAGTTTGTGGCTTTTTTGGTAGATTGAATTACATTGTCAGGTTCATATCGCATCTCACCGCTACATGCGAGCCAATTTTTAAGTTTTTGCGCAAAGACCAAAAGGTTGAATGGAATGAGAATTTTCAAAAGGCTTTCGAAAAGATTAAGAAATACTTGTCAAAACCTCCAATATTAGTGCCTCTAGTTCCTGGAAAACCACTTATTATGTACTTGACAGTACTTGGCGAGTCAATGGGTTGTGTACTAGGGAAACATGATGAATCTTGTAAGAAAGAACATGTTATTTATTATTTGAGCAAAATTTTCACCAATTGTGAAATAAGATATTCACTACTTGAACAAACATGTTGCGCATTAGCGTGGGCTGCTCGTCGGTTGAGGCAATACATGTTATGTCAAATAACTTGGTTGGTGTCTAAAATGGACCCAATTAAATATATCTTTGAGAAACTTTCTCTTACTAGAAGGATTGCCCGTTGGCAGATGTTGTTATCAGAATACAATTTGGTAAAAGCTATCAAAGGAAGCGCCCTAGCAGAGTATTTGGCCCAACAACTTGTAGAAGATTATAAATCAATGTAGTGTGAATTCCCCGTTGAAGGTATCATGACTTTATTTGAAGAGACTAAATCATCTGATAAAGAAAAATGGACTTTGGTGTTTGATGGTGCTTCTAATGCATTAGGGATGGAATTGGAGCCATTTTGATTTCCCCAGAGAAAAAGTTCACTCCATTTACGGCTAGATTGTGTTTTGATTACACAAATAATATTGCAGAATATGAGGCATGTGTCATGGGCATTAAAGCAGCCATTGAATCAAAGGTAAAAGTTATTGAGGTATATGGAGACTCATCTTTGGTCTTCCATCAACAAAAAGGAGAGTGGGAAAGTCAAGATTCCAAATTGATTTCATATCATTCATATATCAAAGAATTGGTAGAACACTTTGAGCATATCACTTTTCACCATATTCCTCGAGAATAAAACAAATTGGCTAATGATTTGGCCACTTTGTCATCAATGTTCAAAATAAGTGTCGGTCAGGATGTACTGGTGATAAAAAGTCAACAAAAGGATAAGTTATCATATTGCTTATCGATAGAAGAAAAGTATGATGGTATGCCATGGTTTTATGATATCAAATATATGTTACGAATAAAGAATATCTATTGGATATTTCAGAGAACGACGTGTGGATTTTAAGGAGGTTATCAATGAACTTCTTCTTAAATGGTGATGTGCTTTATAAGAGAAATCATCATATGGTTCTCCTTAGATGTGTTGATCAAGTGGAAGCAGAAAAAATCTTTCAAGAGGTTCACAAAGGTTCATTCGCTAGGTTGAAAACCTGAAAAAACGACCTAGGCAAAAATTAGAGCATCCCGATGGATTGGAAACCTGGAAGAGCGGTCCATGCAAAAGTTAGGGATAAAAAAATCAAGCGCTTCAAACTGGGGCAATTATTATTCTTGGAAGTTGACTCTTAGGATTCCTAAATTACAAGAATGACTATCGTTTGTTATGTCTACACCTAAAGTTAAACATACTTGTCCCTACATTATAACCCCTGCCTCAGTTGTTTTGCTTTCAATGTAACAAATGTACATTTTCTAATATTATCATTAAATGTTGTATGTTACACTCTTTATAAACCAATTCAGTTTCATTATTGATTGTTCTAGTGTTTCAAAATGTTGTTTTATGATAATAAATGTTGGAATTTGAAATATGTGAAAATATAAAAGTATTTTAAATATTTTGACACTTGAAAAATATATACACGAGAACTCGTTTGATTCTCAAGATATATGAGTGTGTGAAAAATAATAAGGAGGATGGTCATTTTAAACAATGGATTTTTGCTTCGCCTCGAAAAAGCGGTCATTCGATAAATACGAAGAGTCATCATGTGGAAACAATATTTGTCTTTATTCATCCACTGAATCTTATGGAGGAGAAGAGTATAAGAATTGGGGAATCAAAGAAATGAATAAAATTGATCTATAATGCATGACACACATAAATCATGCATAATTTACTCATACTCACATGATCCATGCATCTTCATTGACACTTTACTTATACTCAATGCATATACTTATTCTCCCTCTTTATCTAACTTTAAGATTGGATCAATTATGTTCACGTCGATCTACGCATCGGTAAATAATCTGAAGACGATCACTTTCATTTATGTCGATATACGCATCGGTAACCAATCTAAAGACGATCATTTTTGTTTCTATAGATCTATGCATCGGTAACCAATCCGAAGACGACCATTTTTGTTTCTGTAGATCTACGCATAGGTAACCAATCTGAAGACGATCATTTTTAATTTCTATAGATATACGCATTGGTAACCAATCCGAATATGATCACCTTCATTTCTGTCGATCTACGCATCGGTCACCAATCCGAAGACGATCATTTTGCACATCTCAAAAATTTGCATCATTCCCACTTTAACATTTCAAGGGCACTTTAATATATGCGTTTGTCATTGGACAAAATTTAGGTCCTTATATTTACTTATCTTTTACCTGATAACATAAAAATGAATACCATTGTTATTCATATTTTTCAAGTAAAATATAATTAAATAGGGGCAGCTGTAGTACCCCAATTTTGTTCAATTTATTAAAAATAAATTAGAAAATAATATATATATTAAAAAAAGAAATAAAAATAATTACAATAAATAGGTTCATCAATTTACAATGCCAAATCAAATTACAATTTTAAGCCAAATCAAATTACAACCATAAATATTAAGTCAAATCAAATTACAATTTAAAAAAAAAAAAAAAAAAAGAGAAAAAGCCATTTTTATGTTGCCTTGCCAGTTGCTGCATGCCTTGTTTGTTTTCCTTTTGCTGCATTGTCTTGCTTTTGCTCCAGCTGCCTGCCTTATTTGAATTTTTCTATTACTGCACTGCTTGAAGCACCATCCTTGTGCCTTTTGTAACTAATTAAAAACATAATTTTTACAAGTCATCCATTGTACACATGATAAAAACTAAAAAACAAAATTTTGAGTTTGAAACAAAAAAAAAACTAAAAGACAAATGTCATTGAATCATGTACAAAAGTTAATCAAATCTGCAAATAAAAATGCTCTTTCACCTAACAAACCAGCTATCTCCAAACAGATGAACATAATTAGATAAAAATAAATAAAGCTAAAATCGTGAAGGGATCAGATGTGTAGCATAACTCAGATTTTGAGCAAAGAAATTAAACATCAACCAGGAAATTGATGGAGAAGGCCAAAGGCAAGCAAGAAAATAACTAAATAGATAAAAACTCTATAAATACACCTTATCAAATTTCAAAAAAAAAAAAAAAAGGAGGGATCTAAGATTAATACCACTGATAAAAAAAAACGCATACAAAGAAAGAGAAGAGGAAGAAATCAGAGATATCAGTAACAAACAATAAATAGAAATCGCAAAGGTGTTTTTTTTACAATAAATCTATTTCTTTATCTTCACTATACAACTACTATTTTGTTTAAAAAATGTAGGGTTTTTTTATTTGTAAGAGTAAAGACTAATGAACGAAACATATAAAAATAAGAATAAAAATTTGAACCTGCACTTGATGTTATCTTAGACTTCGCCTTAGTCGATGTCGTCGCCGTTTCTTTGTCCTTCTTCGTTTTCGTTTCTTTTTGTTCGTTGCTAGCCACTGAGTTGTGAATTTTGTGGCCGCCTGCCTTAATGTGGCCGCCTTCCTTAAGTTGAAATTAGGGTTTCGGATTTATGTTTCAACCTTCTTTTATTAAGTTGGGTTTGGGCTCTACTCAAAATTTGTTTTTAAGTTAAGTTGGGCCCGAACAAAAAAAACAAAAATATGTTCAAACTCGGCCCTTTTAAACCTATGTTTTTTTAAAAGGGTTAGTTTCCTTCATAATTAAATATCAATTTCATCATAAAAAATAGGAACAAATGTTATATTAAGGATTAATTAGATATGACATCTTTTTAAATTTTGAGTTGTTAGAACACAAGTATTACAACTTGATAATTATAAAACTCTCTTTTTTATTATTTTTTAATAAATTAATCTAAAATCAACTTTTAAAATTTGGTTAATTAGATGTGAATTTTTTGAGTTGTTAAAGCACAAGTTGTACTACTTGGTGATTTTGAAATTCAATAACAATAAAATATTTTTTTTTAAGAGAATTAAATTAGATGTGACATCTTCTTTATTCCTTGAGTCTTGAGATACAAGTTGTACAACTTGATCGTTCTAAAACTCATATTTTAAAATATTTATTCAAATCAAACTATTTTTTTTTTCTTTTTTGTCAAAATTTTTTTTATCACAAAACAAATTTTCTTTAAAACACACGCAACACCTCTGTATTTTTTTTAACTAAGTGCGTAACTTTGATTTCTCCATCGCACCGAGAGATACGTAGGAGCAAGATAACTTTCATGTCAAGCACATTAATAAATTTTATTCTATTTTTGTATTTTATTTCTTAAGCTCACCTTTATTTCAAAATCATATTAAAAAATAGTAATAATTGTTATTCATATTTAATAATAAGGAGAAATAAATATGCTTAACTTAATATTATTAAATATGATTTTGAAATATCTTTCTATATATTTTTAAGGGTTTCCCAATATTTAGTTTCCTAATATTTTCCTTATTTTAAAATAAGTTTTGATGGCGATTCCATTAAATTCGAGAAACACTCGAAATTTTAAGTTGCGACAATATCCAGTGTTGAAGATGTCTATGTTGAGAAGTTGTTATAGCAAGGACAAGGTGGACAATAGTCAATTTGGTCACAAGGCTAAATGTGTCAATGAAGTTGACTCCTTCAATATAAGAATAGCCAATAGCTACTAGACGTACTTAATTTGTACTTAGTCTTTGATTTGAGTTTAGTGCCACACCAAAATTAAAAAATGTTCAAATATTTATAGAACGTTTACAAAGGTAGTCACTTAAAAAATGTCAAGTCTTCACTACATCAAACAACAAATAATTTTTTTCAATAAATTAATATATATTTTTTTATCAAAAAGTTATTATGCTTTTGCATTTATATATTTTAATAATACTATAGATTTGTCACTCCAAATAAATTTATTTGCAAAAGATTAGAAGAAATAGGATCGTTTATCACTTGATTGATATATTTATTTGCTTGGCAAAAATAAGTTTATTTCAATTTTCTTGTCTATTGGTTAAACGACGCTATAAGTAACTCATTTATCAAAAACAGCTACTTTGGGCATTAACACACAAAAAGACATCTACTTAGAATACAAGTTTGGGTTTTACTAACTAATATTACAAAAGAATATAAAAATAGAAATCTTATACCGAAGATAAGAATTTTAATCTTTAAAAAAATTTATTTTTATTCTTTTATTTTTAATAAATATATTATTAAGCATGTATATATTGCCATGCTTGCCAGTTGCCATGTACTTACTTGTATATCCTCCTCCCTAATGGCTATGTGTCTTTGTCTTGAGAAGAGAGGACACAGGTGCAAGCATTGGCAACATGGACTGATAGCTATGTTTCTTTTGAAAAAGCTTTTTCAGCTACCGTTCAGCGGTGAGAGTTGCAAGAGAGAAGCTTTTTGCTATATTAAATGGTAGCAAGATCTCATTATATGAAATTATTTCATGGATATTTTTATTTTATTAGGAAAAAAATTTACAAGAACATGCCCTACCCGAGTTACACGTGTTAAAGATGGCCCACTTAAAATTGAAACCTACATGGCCTACAAGAAGACAATTTTTGGAAAAACTTATCTCTCAAGTAAAGTCTTTCCTTATGAGGGAAGTAAACTTTAAGAGTGTGATTAGTTTTTGGCTTTTTTTATTCTACTACTAAAAATAAAACTAAATATCATACTACTATCATTTTTAAATTATGTACTATATTATTATTATTTTCAAAAATTTAATTTTAAAAAATAAAAAGTTGCAATTGATGCGATCAACTTCTCAAAAGAAAAATAGTTTTTTTAAAAAAATTAAATGAAGAGAAATCGGTGTGGCTGAAACTGATTTTCCAATTGCATTTTCTTTTTTAATTATTAAATATGTAATAGTACATAGACACAAATATAGAGAGTTTGATAAAATTAACAATGACATGCACACGTACGAGAGTGAGAGTGGGTAGTTATATAACTCGTAAACGTGAGACAATGTCACAAATTATTTTATTGTTAAATCTTTCATAATAATAAATATAAATTTTATCATTCAATAATTATTATTTTAATTAAATACCTAATTTAAGTTTTATTAATTATTAATTTTAGTAATTATTATTTTTAATTAAATTATTAATTACATAAGTTTTACTACAATGTTTTTATTACATTAATCTCCTATATATGTTGTCCATCCCCACATTGTAGTGGTCAAAGAATACGATGTGGAGGTGAATTTTCTTCGTCAATTAGGGCATATGCCTCTTGTACATTCTCACTTAGTAGGTCGACATACATCGAAGAACTACGATCTACTTGATTGGAGAATGATGGCACACCAAATGAGTACATGCAATTAATATAGCGAGCAAGCGACTCAGTCATACCTAGGTCTGCACTAAATACGTCAATCACAAAATCTTGGTCGCTTGAATGTAGAGATTGGTGATCATATTGTTGAATTGAAGTGAATTGAAATGATTGTCTTGGTCGTTAAAATTGTTATTGTGGTGGGGTGAAAGAAAACGAATGTCGATGTGGTTATGGCGCTTCATTTTCAATAGTAACAGAGGGAGTCGGCGAGCGAGGTCTATTACGCCTTTGTCGTTGTGATGGTTTGGTTGGCTCTTCTGCAACACCATATTATGGATTTCGCAGTAAGTGTGAAGTTGATAGGTACATATTGGAGTTGTGTCTAAATCACACCATATACTCATGTATTGGTATTGGCTGTCCATGTATCGGTTGGCCGGTAAGACACCGACATCGACGTTTGTTCCAAAATTGAATCCATGCAGAATGTATGTCTTTCCAATTTTCCAGATGATTCCCTCTCATATCTTGATAGTGAAGTGTATCAATATTTTCAAGATCATCAGGAATTTCTTGGGAAATTCCAAACTGCAGTTTGACTCTATGTGTTTGATTGTCATTCTACAATTGAGAAACAAATCAAAGCAATTTTGGTAGTCCATATCATTGAATCCTGATATGCTTGTTGTGGAATGACGTTTTCGAGACCCCTTTAAGGCATCCATATGAACTAGAGAAAACAAAAAGACATATTAGTACGGCGACACAAATATAAGCAGTATAAGTTTTGTTCAACATAGAAATTTTAAACATGATTATGTTCCATGTGATCAATGTTTGATCTATAACTGACAAGATCCCCGTATGAAGTTCCATAATGGATTAGTCCCCTGCCAACCCATCTAGTAAAAGAATATAAAATTATTATTTAGAAAGTTTGGCAAGTATATTATATGTAAATTATTGGATTAATATGAAAAGTGTTTTACTGTTTTACTAGTAGAAATGATAGCTCTCTAGTGCAATGGGGGGACAATGAATGACATGTGATATTATACCCAAGATTGAAGGAGTACTGTACATCCACCCCTACATGCATAAGATGGTGCAGTTGCACGACACATTTGTCTGTATAAATTTCCCAAACACGCTAAACCCCAACTATATAGTCAAACACTTTGAAAACGTTTCAACTAGGGGAGATACATCAAATGAACTCTATTGCAAGATTTCTCAGGGATCACCAAACCCCTAGTCAAGCGCAATAGGTACGCTATACAGTGTTGTTGTACCTGCTCAGTTGTTGCTTGATCGAGAATAAGAGCAAATGTCTTTCAACCATTTTAGTTTTATGAATTGGCCCACCATCTAATTTTTTGGAGGAATAACACCCAAAAGTTGTTGACATTTTTCATTCCAATATAAAGCGCCACCTCCAATTATCGGTCTTCCGTTGACAGGTGGACTCATTTGTAATGCAACATCTTCAAGAGTTATTGTACACTCCCCTATTGAAAGATGAAACATGTGTGTTTTGATTTTCCAACGTTCTACCATTACGGTCACCAATAATGGGTCCACGTTACAACATCCCAATGTTGCAACGGTCAAAAACCCAGCTTCCTCCAAAGAGGGAACTATCATTTCATTTAGCTCCTCCATTCTGAAGTGGTGGTGACAATCAATCAAGTTCTACATTTTAAACACTTGTTCATACACATATTTTTTACTTACAGTGGCTCCATGAGAGTTTTTTGTCCGAGTATATTACAATGGACATGTTGAGAGGATAAACATAGAAGGTGTTGTATTTGCATGCGCCAATACATCCTTGTTAAAAGTGAAGAAAAATATCAAACTTGATGGACTTATCAAATGTATCCAAACAAAGATTCAACCAAACAACTCAAATAAGGTGGTCGATGTTATTTACTAATACCCTGTAACTCTTGCGCCAGGACATGTTCGATATAAATACTTCAATCTTGTAGGAGATGATGATGTGCAGATGATGTTCGACATGTTCATAGCAAGTAAATGTTTTGGTATTTCAACAATTGAAGTTTATGTAGGGTTAGTAGATGATCCTAGAGACGACAAACAAGTAATGTTACCATATATGGAGTCAACGCCTTATTCAATCCCTAACTCCATGCCCTGTTCATTGTCATAGCACCCATCAACAACCATTAATGGTATTGACCTTAACACACCATATGATGATGGTCCTATCAGTGTTGTGGATGGTATCCACAAGGAAGAAGTTGACGATTTTAGTGAGAATGAGGATGACATTCTTGTTGAAGTTGTTGTCGAAGATGATGATGATGATTAGGAACCCGTAGTAGAATGTCCATCTACTACAATTTGTTTCTCTAACCCCCCTCACATTTTTGCAACGTGACCTCCGACAACATGAATTACATTGACGATGAATTTGTCAACTCTATGTCCCAAAATCAATCTTACATTGTTCAAGATCTTGACAATCTCCAAGTGGGGATGACATTTCCCACAAAAGTTGTGGCATTACAGTGTGTAAAAGAATATCATATGCACAACTCTACAAGCTTCGTCGTTGCGCATTTTGATAACACAAGATGGATTGTTAGTTGTAAAAATTGTATGTGAAGGTGTAGAATTTTGAATGGAAAGAAATCAAACATTTGGAAGATCACAAAACTAGAAGGGCCACACACATGCTCATCAATAATAGTTTCATAAGATCATCACCAACTCTCTTCAGTTGTTATTTGTGCAAGCATCCTATAAATGGTAACAGCGAATCCCACAATATTAGTTTCATTATTGATTTCACATATAAGATATCGGTACACATATACCACTACTTATAGAAAGGCATGGATTGCAAATCAAATGGTCATTGAGAGAATACACGGGAATTGGGAGGAATCATACAAAAAGCTTCCAAGATGGATCCTTGCTTTCAAACATTATCTTTCAGACATTGTGACCGATATTAAAGTGTGACCCTTTATTGAGGATGGTCTAGGAGTTCCTAGCAAAGTTGT
The DNA here is from genome assembly GCA_037974775.1 of Cicer pinnatifidum. Taxonomy (NCBI): domain Eukaryota; kingdom Viridiplantae; phylum Streptophyta; class Magnoliopsida; order Fabales; family Fabaceae; genus Cicer; species Cicer pinnatifidum. Next base: position 29,842,863 of record JBBPBR010000003.1, on the reverse strand, counting down.
CTTTCATCGCCTCTTATGGAGTTTCCAACAATTTATCAATGGTTTGGATCATTGTAAGCCAGTTGATTCATATGATGGAACATGGTTGTATGGGAAGTATCGTGGGACCTTACTAATGGAAATGATCAGGATAGTGATGGTCATACAATTTCTATAGCATGGTCAGATGCATGGTTTTTCTTCCTCAATCGTCTACGAATGTTTGTCACACCTCAACCCAAGCCCTGCTTGGTTTGGAATAGACATGAGTCCATTAAAAGTGTTGTTAGGCATATAAACATCAATTGGCATCATGTCTTTTGCATTCGACATATATCACAAAAATTCATAGGGACCTTCAAAAATGACCAAATGAAAACTATTGTAACCAACATAGGTTAGTATTTATTTTATATATAACACATATTTTTGTTTTCATATTTTTTTTCTAATTTTCTATAGCAACATCAACTTTTGTTCTTTCAGAATATGCCATAACTCAACCAGTCATCACATACTACAAAAGACAAATCAATGATTGGAGTCAAGATGCAGCGAAATGGCTCAATGATATTCCAAAGGAATAATGGTTACAAGCATATAATGAAACTAGATATTGGGGACACACAACAACTAACCTTTCTGAATGCATTAACAATGTATTAAAGAGGACACTCAATCTTCCAATCAGTTCTTTGGTGGAAGCAAAATACTACAGAGCGACATCAAAATTTGAAGAAATAGGAACACAAGCCCAAGCAATGATGGCATCAAATTTGATTTACTCAAATACAATCATTCAAAACCATAACAAGGAACGAGCAATATCGAATTCCCATGAATTTGTTATTCACAATTGAGCCCATAGTATCTTTACAGTTAAGGAGTTGGTTCCTCAACCAAGCAGTCAACATGTGGGGACATTCAAGGTAGACCTCGACAAACAATGGTGTGATTGTGGTGAATTTCAAGCATTACACTATCTATGTTTACATGTCATCGTCGCTTATTCATATGTTCACTGTGACTACATGATGTATGTGTTTTCCAAGTATACATTCAAATGTATCTTTGACGTTTATAAGGAAGAGTTCCCAACAATTCCTCTTCAATCATATTGGCTAGAATACAATGGAATAGAATTGTGCCACAATCCAACCATGAGAAGAGATCCAAAAGGTTGTCCACAATCTACTCGCATTCATACTGAAAAAGATCAACGGGAGACAAATACACACCCTAAGAGATATGGTTTGTGTCAGAACAAAGGAGATAGCAAAAATAAATGCTCTTATCGTACTGATGCTCCCGATAGAAATTAGTTCATTATAATAAAATTAGTTCATATTGTATTTGTAATATTAATTATATTATTTAATTAAATTTTTTTTATTTTTATGGACTTGATTTTATTTAAATTTTTTAATAATTATAAAAAGTAAAATTTAATTAGATAATTATTATATAAAAATTAACATTGTATTTATTTAATTAATTAAAATAATAATGACTTAAATTCGTAATTAATAAAAATTAAATTAATTATTTAATTAAAATAATAATTATTGAATAATAAAATGTATATTTATTATTATGAAAGATGTTAAAAAAAAATAATGTGTGACATTATCTTAATTTTGACGTGAGTCCCACACTTTTTCTCTTCTTCTCAAACTTACGGATATTTCTGAAATCCAAGTGACAAAAACAACAAAATGTTGTGTTTGTGTTGTGGTGGGGTCTCTAAGACTTGCTCTAGTGTTGTAAAATGTCTAATGCCACGCCAGATCAAGAGTAACTAGAGTTGGAATTGCCTACTCGTGTATCAAAGTTGAGGAAGAGAGTAATTGAAGTTGGAATTGCCTTCTCATGTATCAAAGTTGAGAAAAGGGAAGCCTATGTAGAGAGATTCGAGCTGGTGTCGACGGTAAATTCAAATTAATTAAATAAAATAATAAATTATTTCAATTAATTCGATTAATTATTTAAATTACTACTAGAAATTAAATTAATTTTGATAGAGATTATTCTAGTTCAAAGGTATTTTAGTACTTTCAAAATTAATCAACACTTCTTTCTTTTTGTTGCTCACCCCTTTCTCTTACATCAAATAATAATTCAAATGTACTCTATATTTTATATTTTTCTCTACAACTAATCACACCTTAAGGGTATGATTGGTTATGAAGATGTGAAAAATAGTACAAGAAGAGAAAAGTAAGTGAAAAATGTAGAACAAAAAACACAAGAAATGGGGTTTGAATTATGTTTTATGAATAAAAACCATTTTCGTGCGGCTATACTAAAGTAAAGAAAGCAATGCAGGTGAAAGCAAACAGAGCAGGGGGACACAATGATTTATCTTAGTTCACCACCAACACGGTATCTATATCTAGTCCCATGAACCTGAAGGATATAATCCCCTAGTTCAGCATATAATCAGACTTACACTTGAATGTCTACTGGTCACACTGATTGTGTAAAATATTTTCAGCCTTCTAGCTTAGTACAGTCAAGTTGTTGAGGAAGATAGTCACTATTGAACAAAGTTACAAATAAATGGGTTTTGATGAATTAGCTCTAGTGTTTACAAATTTGTTACTTCATAACTTCTCTTAGAATTAACATATAATAGAATAATATTGAGTAAGAGCACATATGTGTTTATTGTTGTATATTACTTGATTGAGGGAAGCACACCTTTTATCGAGAATGATTAGGGCTCTGATCGTTGTCTTGATTGCAGTAAATCAGCATAATTCATGAAATTTTGTATCGTATATTTGTGAGATTGATTTGTGATAGAAACTTTTCAAAAATCGATCTTCTAATGATTCTACGTATCTTGTTTAAAATAGTAGTGAATCAAGAGATATGATGGTCAGAGCATGTCTTAAGATCTTCAGACAAGTAGCAGATTCAGGATGTTCGTTAGAGAATGTGCAATTGCTTTGTCTTTTTTATAGCATTGATTATTTTCATAGCATTGACTTTTTTAGAAGATATGTAATCATTTAAAGTTAGACAATCAGATACTTAATGTAATTATGATTGGCAGTTACTTGCTTGTCATGCTTATTAGAGGCAGTTACTTGTTTGTTATGTTTATCAAATCGAACGAATAGAACACATTCGTATTTATCAGAGGGAATTGGATTACATCATTGCTTTCAATTTTAGAGGCAACTGGTACACAATACTGCTCGCGCGTCAGACATAGAGAAACGAAGCAAGGTGAAGTCATGTTACATCTTTGTCTTTGTTCAATTATCAAAGTATACGATAAGAGTCTATTAATTAAATCACTTGATCTTGGACCTGCACACTTAATTAAAATGTAAGTGCATTAAATTATTCTCAGAAATGATTTTGCTATCATTAAAATAAGTGATTGACATATGTCTTCAAATCAGCTAGGTTCCAACAAAAATAGAGTAGATTTGAGATATTTATGGTGTAAAAAAAATAGAGAAAAACAAAATGATGATTATTTAAGAAAATACGATAATTCCTTAAACTTTGCAAAAATATTATCAAAATTAATTTGTTTTTATTCCATTTCAATTGATTCATTAAATTACTTATAAGACATGTTATTAAATATTTTTATTAGATTAATTTTATGGATTGATTTAAAATATTTATAAATTATTATTTTAATTATTAATTAAAATAATTGTACGCAAATGGTTGGTGTTAAGTGTTATTTGTGGAAATATAAATATCAATGTAAGGGTATATGTGGAACAAAAACATGTACATGTTATTCTTTCCACTTTTTTTGCAAATTTGCATAAAAGAATATTGTTGTGGATCCCACTAGTATTTTATCTCTCTTACATATTTCGCTCATTTGACAATCAGGAGGAGTTGATCATTTTACCTCTATTTTTCATAACGAGGTGAAGAAGAATGTAGAGAGACATAATGCGTTAGAAATAAAATAGATTTGATGTATTATTTTGTATAAGAAAAAAATGAACTTAAACAAACAAGATAGAACCATTATTTTGTCTAAAATAAAGCAGTTGATTTGATGTAGTGTTTTGTGTTTCCTCTTAAAAATAAATGCTTTGTTAGTCGAGATTGACAAATAGTCAAATTTAAGATTAGCTGAAATTAGGTCAAATTAAGGAAAAACAATTGAATATGAGTCAGTCGATTCTTTTAGAAGTCTACTAAGATTCACAAATGTCATGAAGGTATAAAAGTTGGTTAAAACTTTGTAGAACCTGGTAATTTGGTAGTTAAAATTGTGTTCCACATTTTTAGTGTCACTAATCAAACTCAACAACTATCATAAAGGCACTATCTAAGGCAAAAAAAACACATGTGGATATTGTCAACAGAACATGTCGTGGAAGTAATAAGGTTGAGTTGATCTTGCGGCGCCATTTATCCCCATTTGTGAGATCAATCACACATTACTTGCAAAAATAGTCGAGCAAGATTACAATTTTGTAGGTCATGGTCAAGGTAAGTAGGACTGGAATATGTAATACCAATGCTTGTAAATTTTGAACACGCAGAACTGGTCAAACAAGTATTTTACACATTTTAACCCTTTATCTTTTTGCATATTTCTTAGTTTATTAGCTAAAAAAATGCTCATACATTGTACTTAACACACTTTTGAGTAGTTAAGAAAATCGTAGAGGAGGGAGAAAAATTATTTATCACTATAATCGGTTGAAGAAAAAATAATCACAATTGAGAGTAATTAGTTGATACCTCAGTTAATCTTAAGTTCCAACAAAATCTAATATAAATATAATATAGGAGTAGAATATATTACTAGTTGTCACTTATTTTTTAGGTAAGTAAAAGTAGGGTTGTAAAACGGGCTGAATTTAAAAGACTTGCCTATTTAGCCCACTATTTAAAATGAATTGGACTAAAAGTTTGAACATAAATACTTTGGTTGGTCTACTATGTTTAACCCACCGAAAAAATTGGGCAGTCACGAGTTGATTCGTCTGATCAAATAAAAAAAATTGATATTTTTATTTATTTTTTTCTTCTTTAGGTAGTTTATATGTTTTTGTTACTCTTTGTTGGTTTATATATTATTTTCTTCTTGATTTCGTCATTAACGTGAGATGTGATTTTGTACGTCATCGTAATGTGGCTATTTAATTTTTCACTCTGTGGCAATATTTTAGTTGGTTTCAAGTTTGCATTTTATATGTTTGTTAAAAATGTCTGAGAATGACTTCTTTATTCAATATCATATTTTGAGTAAGAACTAATGGAGGTTACCATCAAATTCAACATTTTCTCGCCTTACATGTGACTTTCCAACATGTGGTGTGAAATTGGTCATGTGAGAGAGACCGCATATAGCCGATATGAGGGAACACTAGTAAATATTTTTTTTTTTCGCAACTGAATGACATTAAAGACATTGGATCTTGCATTATTCTTGGTCGTTCACCAAATGTAACAACTATCATAAAACCATTATGCATGTCATGCGGGACTGTGAAAATATAGTTTATTTGTGGTCTTCGTGTATCAATTAGAACATTTGGCCTAAGTTTTTCAACTTAGTTCAAGATCAATGGTTGTTGCTTAACTTCTCAAATCCTACTGTTGGAAATTAGGAATCCCTAGGAGACCCTATTTCTAGATGTTATCAAGTTGTGTGTTATTGGTATGCCATTTACAATGTGATTGAACTCAATTGGTTCATGTCCATCCATATTTCATTGAAGGAGATAAAAAAAAATTCATATCAATTAGACATTTTCCCTTATTAATGTGGTCAAGCTTAAAGTTGATGGTTCTTTTAATAGCAATTTCAAACAAGCAACTTGTGGAGAGTTGGTTCAAGACAATATAAACACATTATTATATTATTTCTGATTAAAAAATATAATTTATATTTTTAAAAATCATTTTTATATGCAATAGCTTTAAAAATACAATTAAATTGTTAAAATAAAATTAAAAGAAAATCAAAAACATCTGCAGCAGCATGAAGGCAAATGAGAATCAGAATCATATGAAATAGCTTGAACCCTAAAATCATTCACTCATGAACAAATCAAAATCAAAACCCTAAAATCATTATGTGTTCTTGAAATCAAAACCCAGAAATCGTGAAATCATTATGTGTTCGTGAAATCAAAACCCTGAAATAGTGAAATCATTTTGTGTTCGTGAAATCAAAACCCTGAAATCGTGAAATCAAAACCCTGAGTCACCTTTCATCAGTGAATCGTGTTCGTGTTCTCTACATTGTGTTCGTGTTCTCTACCTTTCGTTTTTGTCAGTTTTACCTTTGGTTTTCGTCATTGTGGATCGTTTGTTCATCTTTCTTTTTCATCAGTGATAAAATGGCGAGTGGAGGTCATTTCAAGTTCTCTCCATCTTCACATAGGAAAGAAGATACAAATTTTTGTGCTAGGTATGTGATTTTAGGGTTTTCGCTTTGTTTTATTATTAACATCATTAAACTCTGTAATTGAACTTTGATTTTAGGGCCAAAAGTTTTTCTCTACACTGTTAACAGAACTCAATGCCTTTATGCCTTTTTAATAATGTGGTCCATGCGTTTTTAATAATGTGGTCCATATGCTCTATTGTAATATTTTTTGGTGCATGTGTAGTGTAGGCCAGCTTTGATTTATTCAATGGTTTGTTTTGTGTAGGCCAGCTTCAGTCCATAGAGTTAGGTTAGAATTAACCATGGGGGTAGTTTTGTAAACCACCCAGTGAAGATGTACGTTTGTGCCCAAGTGGATGAGATGAATTGGTCTTGGGATGTAGACTTAATGTCCCACATGCAAATTATTAAAATGGTCAAAAGTTTGGGATATATGAGTATTAAACATTTGTGGTACCAGCATCCGAAGTACTCATTTACACATGGACTTAGACCTCTCAACAATGACGAGGATGTATTAAAGTTTGCTGAAGATGTCAAAGGGTTCAACGTAATTGACGTCTTTGTGGAACACTGTATAGATAATCCTGAAACTGAACCAGATCAACCAGATTCTGAACCACTTCAACCTGAAGCAGAATCTGAATCTGAATATGTACCTGTTCAACTTGAATCTGAAGCTGTTCAACTTGAATCTAAAGCAGTTCAAACTGAACAAGATAAATCTGAATCTGAAGCAGTTCAAACCGAACAAGATAAATCAGAATCTGAACCAATTCAAACTGAACCAGATCAACCTGAATTTGAACATGTTGAACCTGAATCTGAAGCAGTCCATGGTGAAGATTATCTGAGTGAAGAAGATGAAGATTATGTTGCTAACTCAGATGATGACGATGATGATATGGGTGAGTTATATGAGGATGAGGATTGGGACTGGATTTCTGAAATACCAACTGAGATCTTTGTTAATGTTGGTGATGAAAATTCATTTGAAAGACATGAAAACCCAAGAGGAAACCCAAGGCCTAGTTCTGCAACTGATTTTGAAGAAAATGATGTGAATTCTGATGATTTGGATACTCCACCAGGAAGTGAAGTTGATGAAGAGAATGTTAGGAAATTTCCTAAATTTAACCAACCTGAAAACGGTGATGAAGTAAGGTTTGAGTTGGGCCTAAAGTTCAATACAAAAAGAGCAGGTTAAGAATGCCGTTAAAGATTTTGCAATGGAGACTAAGAAAAACTTGTATTTCAAAAAGAATGATGGAAAGAGAATCATTATTAGGTGTGAGCCAGAATGTCCATTTTACATGAGGATCAGTAAGAGGACTTCAAATGAATATTGGCAATTAGTGAGTTTCACAGAGGATCATACATGTCATAGGAGGGCACAAAATAAACAAGCTAAGACTGAATGGCTTGCCAAGAAATTCGTTCCTATGTTGAGACATACACCTAAAATGAAACCCAAGGGATTGATTGTTGAGGCGCTTGATAAATGGGGTGTGAAGTTGTCTAAATACCAAGCATATAGAGCCAAAGTAAGAGCCATAGAAATGATTCAAGGTGCTCAAAGGGAGCAATATGCACATTTGAGAGAATATGATGATGAACTTAGGAGATCAAATCCAAACTCTACGGTTATTATTAAGTGTGGTATGTTTGACATTGGACCAGTATTTGAGAGAATATATGTATGTTTGGAGGCTTGTAAGGCTGCATTTGCTAATACATGCAGGCCTTTAATTGGGTTGGATGCTTGTTTCTTGAAGGGAGAATATGGCGGTCAATTAATAGCCGCAGTAGGTAAAGATGGGAATAATCAAATGATTCCCATTGCATATGCAGTTGTTGAAGCAGAAACAAAAGACTCATGGCAATGGTTTCTGGATCTTTTACTGGAGGACCTCAACAATGTTCAGCATAAGCAATATGCATTCATTTCAGATCAACAAAAGGTATGTGTGCTGAAGTTTATGCAATCTGTTTTTTTTTGAATTATGCAATCTGTTTTTAAGCAATTTGTGCTGAATTATGCCCTCTGTTTTTCTGAATTAAGCAATATGTTTTTAAATAATTTGTTTCATGGATTGGTACCTGCCATTGCCAACATTGGGGCCCATGTGGAACACCGATTATGTGTTAAAAACTTGTATGGGAATTGGGAAAAAAAGTATCCTGGAGGACATATGAAAGAGCTTCTTTGGTTGGCAGCAAGAGCTACTGTGGTCCAGGATTGGGAGAAAGCAATGCAAAAAATTAAGGCAATCAATGAAGATGCATGGAAAGACATGATGCAACTTCCACCATCTATGTGGACTAGGTCAGCATTTCGCACTGATACACAATGTGACCTTCAAGTAAACAACATGTGTGAGGCTTTCAACATGGTTGTATTGGAGTATAGAGATAAGCCTATCATAACATTACTTAAGGGTTTGAAACATTACAGTACAGTAAGGATTGTGAAACAAAAAGAATTCATGCTACGATATAGAGGCAATATATGTCCTAGGATTCAACAAATATTGGAAAAGAAAAAAAGAGCAGCTGGGGGTTGGTTCCCAACTTGGCATGGAGATGATGATTTTAACTTGTTTAGTGTCACAAATGGTGTAGATACTTATACGGTAAATCTACACACAAAAACTTGTGCTTGTCGTAAGTGGGATTTGACCGGTATTCCGTGTTGCCATGCTCTTGTTTGTATATGGCATAACAAAGATGATCCAGAATCATACGTTTCACCTTATTATAGGTATAAAACTTGATTTTAACTACATTATATGATGTTCAGTTCTGGTTCTGTTCAATTTTGTTCTGGTTCTGGTTTTATTCTTGTGCTTGTTCTGGTTTTATTCTGCTAGTTCAATTATGGTTTTGGTTTAAATTGTTGTGCTAGTTCAGTTCTGGTTTTATTCTTGTGTTGGTTTTAGTTTTATTCTTGTGCTGGTTCTGGTTCTATTCTTGTGCTTGTTCTGGTTTTGGTTTAAATTGTTGTGCTAGTGTTCAATTCTGATTTTATTCATGTGTTGGTTCTGGTTTTAGCATAATATGGAGTAGAATAATATGTTGATTCTGGTTTTAGCATAATTGGTGTTGGTTCTGGGGAATAATATGCCGGTTCTGGTTTTAGCATAATATGGTGCTGGTTTACTTTTGAAGCAAGTGGAAAATGCATAATATGCTGGTTTTAGCAAGAGGAATAATATGTTGGTTTTAGCAAGTGGAATAATATTGCTTGTTCTGTTGTAGTAATGCAAGGAGCTCAAGATGAACTGGGCTTGGATCATGCAGAGGAACATGTTAGAATCAGCACAAGGAAAGTTGTTGCTTCCCTACCCCCAACTAATAACCAAGATTCGGAGACATTTCAAAATCTCTGTTGTCAATGAAGAATCAACAAAAACAACTCTTATCTTTGGAGAATCAATTGTAAATCAGATGCAATTGAAAAGAATAAACGGCATTTGGACAAGGGCACAGCCGAATGCTGAACAACCTGAGCCAGCTGAAACCCAATCTGAGGTTTTGGCTAAGTTGCTGGAATTTATGGAGACTCAGGCTGCTCACAATGCTAGAGAGGAAGCCTCTCTAAGGAAACTCCAAGCAACTCTGAACTCAGTTGTTCATGATGTTGATGCAATACAATAACATTTAGGTCTTAAGATATCTTTTGAAGATATTGCTGACATAGGTCATCAAGCAACTGAAGAACAAAACCCCACCAACCTAGATAGTTCTGAACCTCATGGTGAGGAGACACTTGCTGAGACTAATATAGCAGTCTCTACCTCTCCCATTGGTGATAATGATTTGTTTTCTTTGTTGCTTTGTAATGTTCTGTTATTGTTGTCTAATGTTCTTGAATAGATTTGATTCCTAATTCTCTCCTGTTAAATCTTTTTGCATTCAATGACAAAGGGGGAGAAATTTTACGAATTTAACTTGTGTTGCTGCTAAATTGATCTGCTGCTAAATTGATAAATGTTGTGATAACTCTGATACTGCTAACTTGTGTCAGAAAGCTCTGATAATCTGATGTTAAATTTTAATAAACTTTAGTAATTTTTTGTAAGCACGAATACCCTGATACCTCAGTTTAATAAACTTGAATAGCAAGCTATGATACCAAAATTTGATACTAAACTTGAATAGCAAGCTATGATACCAAAATTTGATACTAAACTTGAATAGTGGATAGATTATGCTTGCACTGCTGAAATGAATCATGAATTCCAAAATTCAGGGGGAGTTTTTTAAATAATAATAATTATAAAGTTGTAAACTCAAGGTTAAATTGTATGTTTGTCATTTAATCAAAAAGGGGGAGATTGTAAGACATATGACTCCCTGATCATGACTTTGATATAGGGGGAGAATACTTGACATATGCCTCTTGGATCATGATTTTAATACAATGATCAAACATACAATGTATATGCTTTATTTGATTGATCTAATGGTTTGAATTGAGAAATATTTCAAGAAAATAAACAAACACTACACATTGGAACAAAACATGGAAGTCAAGCAATCACTCAAAGATGGATGATATACTACCAGCTTGAAGAATGATGTATAAATGTGTCAAGTGTTAATAGTGTCCATTAGGTAGACTTAATGATAATGATTTCTCACATAATATCTGCCAATGAAATCATAAAATAAAGTTTTAATCAATCAAGTAATAAATCAACTGATAAGTCAATTGATGAATCAATTGGGAAATCGATTTTCTGACTCAGAATAAAAGTTTTTACTAAGTAAATCGATTGGGAAATCGATTACTTAAAGGTTTTTAATGAAAACCTGTATTCTGGGTTTAAATCAATCAATTGGACAATCGATTTGCACATCAATTGAGTAATTGATTTTGTGATTCACAGAACCAAGCTCGTGCTGAGTTAATCGATTGACAAATCGATTACAAAAATACTTTTTCATCAGACATGGGTTCTGTGATCAACGCAATCGATTGGACAATCAATTGAAATAAGTTTCTTAAGTTGCAAGGTATGCACTAATCGATTAGGTAATCGATTGAAAGAATAAACTGGTTAATCATTTATCAGAAACATGTTGGATAATCGATTGGCAAATCGATTTCAACTAAAATAGCTGAGCTACTGTAACAAGCCAAATCGATTGGCAAATTTATTTGATTAAAACATTTGAGTCACTGTGACCAGACAAGTCGATTGGCAAATCGACTGGATTAAAACATTTGAGTCACTGTGACAAGGCAAGTCGATTGGCAAATCGATTAGAGTAAAACATCTGAGTCACTGTGATCAGCCAAATCGATTTGCAAATCGACTTAAGTAAATGTTTGAGTTACAAGGAGAATTCAGCCCATTGCAAAATCGATTATGACAATGAATATTAGTCGACTGAGTAATCGATTGTTTTGATCTTGTTGTTTGAACAAAACACCTATAATCGATTATTCAATCGATTTTGATATAAACTTAGTATCAGTTTCTGATTTATGTATTAAAATAATCGATTGGCAAATCGATTAGTTCCTATATTTTCAAGATTCAAGAAAAAACAAGAAACGCGATAATCGATTAGGCAATCGATTAAGCTGAACTTACACTTTAATGAAATCGATTGGTAAATCGATTGTTCTGATGTTTTTCTGAAAATATATAAACTGATTCAATCACAAATTTAATATAACACTTGAATCATAACAATCATTTTTTTCTCATAAACTCAATACTGAAATACACTTGGAAAAAGATTGTCATATCTCACTAAAGTACATTGGCAAATTCTATGTGAGATATTCATTTTGTGATTGAGTCATTCTTCTTAGTCTTCTTTGATTTTCTTTTGTAAGAACAATTATCTGTATAGATGTTTCTGGAAAATCCAGTGGTGTAAAGTGGTGGCTATCTTTGTTGGTGCTTGTGTTCATCAAGAAGAAGTCTCAACTTGATCTCGTGAGGGTTTGGCGAGTAGCTCTTAGGGATAAGTTGGTGTTGTAATAGAAGTGACGTTGAATTGGATGGATAGGCTATGATTAAGCTGGAAAGTCTGTAAAAAGTACTCAAGTCAATTCTAGTGAAAGGCTGAAATCATTTTTGATTTCAGGACTGGATGTAGGTTATCAAACTGATAGCCGAACCAGTATAAATTCCTGGTGCACGATTTCCCTTATCTCTTCTCTTTATATTGATATTGCATGAATGTTTGTTCTTGAATGTTTGTATTTGTAAATCTTTGTTTCTGAATAATTTCTGGGGACTGTAATTGTTAACTTGGTTAATAATCTTGTAAAACTAGTGAAGTCATTTCGTATAATTTTTAATAACATAGGCCATAATTTCTAACAAAATGAAGATCCTACAAATCCCCCAATCATGAGAAGAGCATCAGGTAGACCAAAGAAAAATATGAACAAGTCCAATGACGAGTCAAAAGGTTCTAACAAACTACCAAGACAGTTTGCAACTGTGAAATGTAAGAACTGTGGGAAGCTTGGCCACAACATGAGGACATGCAAGGGTAAAAGTGCAGCAGATAGAGAGATACCAAAAAGTGGAAATTACATCAACAGAACAAAGAGAGCAAAGACAACAAGGGTTGGAGGTGATGAGGGAGAAACACCAACAATTTTATCTCAAGATTCACAAGCTCCACAAATTCAAGATTCACAAATCAATTGAAGGCACGAAACTTGTGATTTTTATTTTGGTTATTATGAATATGTATTGATACTTGGACCTATATAATTTGATTACTATGAATATGTACTTTTATTTTGGTTACTTGTGAAGGAACAATTTTATTTTGTAATGCATTAGTATGACCTTTTGTTGGACCTAAGTTATGGAACGATTATTTTGTAATGCAAGTAGTATGTAATGATGGAATGATATCAAAATTCTAACTTCATATTATGGACCAGATTATTTTGAAAAATTGTTTTCATTATTCTCATTATTCTGAATATCAAATTTAGGTTCAAATATTAGAATATTGTTCTGATTATTTTGACCAGATTATTTCAAACAACTGGAAAATTGTCTGACCAAATTGTATTTATACAATGATATCAAATTGAGTTATTAACATGTAAAAATAGACAATCAAATTACAATAATACTAATTTCATTTCATAATAACAACCTTACAAATTTGATTATATTAAACAATTACATTACAATTTCAACCATAAACACCCTAAATTACATCATTACAAAACACCCTTAATCCAATCATTTTAATTATTTTAACATTATAATAACCAAAAGAACAATAATCAAAAGCCATGAAAGTGCCAGAATGCCCTTCATTTGTTTCAATTTCAACTTCATTTCATCATCACAATTTTTTGTCACATTGTCTTTCTTCTTAAATTCATCAATCCTTTTCATCAAAGACATAATAACTTCTTTTGTACTTTCTGTCATTGGCTCATCAAACCAGTCAAAAAAATTGCAAGATTTTTTACCTTGTAACTGAAACAACATAACAGCAAAACAAGAAGTACCCTGTAACTAAACAACATAACAACAAATTTTTATAATCTGTAAACAATACAAAAAAAAAATTTAAATAAATAAATTCTAGAATTTTGATAAATAGTTTACCTTATAAAATCCACAACCATGAAACCTTCTACCTGGATTTTCAGCCGTCCAAGAAGTACACAAAGGAGATTCAAGTTCACACAAACATTCTCTTCTTCTAATTTTCAAATGAGAATTGTTGCTTGTAACTCAATACGAATGACAAGACATTCTTTTCCCAAAAAAACACAAACAACAAACGATAAAGAAACTTCCACGAACACGAAGACAATGAAGACAATGAAGAACACATAACACGAACACGAAGACAGAACAAACAACGACGAAGAAGACGACCAGAACAAAAATTGAAGAACACAGAACACACAACAAACAACGACGAAGAACAAAAATTGAAGAACACAAAACACAGATCAAACAACGACCACGAACACGAAGACGATGAAGACGACGACCACGAATACGAAGACGATGAAGAAGAAGAAGAAGACGACGAACACCAACACGGAACACGAATACGAACACCAACACGGAACACAAAGACGATGACCAACAATGAAGAAGAAAACGAAATCGGAATCAGATTATGATGAAGAAAAGGGAAATGGTCGATTTTGATGAAAAGGGTTCACGATTTGGGGCTTTTGGTGAATTGGTGCTGTTTTTTGATTTAGGGTTTAAGCTATTTCATATGATTCTGATTCTTATTTGCCTTCATGCTGCTGCAGATGTTTTTGATTTTCTTTTAATTTTATTTTAACAATTTAATTGTATTTTAAAGCTATTGTATTTAAATATGATTTTTTAAAAATATAATTATTTTAAAAATATAAATTATATTTTTTAATCAGAAATAATATAATAATATGTTTAGTCCACGTCAGCGTCTGTCGCGTCATTAAAAAAATGACAACTCATCATGATTTGGCCTCAAATTTTGTTTGGGGACTAAAACTGGGGACAAATAAAATGGAGCAACTACTTTTAATTTTTACCTATAATAGAGGGACCAAAAATACAATTAAACCTAAAATCTTTATGTATAACTTAGACTCTTGCTTTTCTATTATGGTTTTGTTATAGGTTTTTTTTTGTCTTAAGATGTTTCACTCCTTCCACTACTATGATAACTTTATTGAAACTAATTTTCAAATATTATTGCCCTAATCCAATCTAAATTTTCTACAATCGTCTTCTTGTGGACAATATTATAAATCTACACAAATTTAATATTTGTTCTTATCATATTCAATAAATTTTTAGAGAAGTAAGTAGATATATAAATGCTCTCACCAATTTAAATCACTTGTATACTCTCTCTCTTTGAAAATGATATAATGAGATTTTTTTTCTCGGTCATATTTGACCTTTTTAAAATGAAAAGTTGTTAAATATAGTAAATTAATAATTAATTTGTTTTAAATATTCAAAAGTAA
>JBBPBR010000003.1:29798879-29812145 GCA_037974775.1 Cicer pinnatifidum | reverse complement strand
ATTATATTTAAGCTAAAAAAATATTTGCAAAAACTAATATCAAACAAAAAACCTTAGAGTGACTAAAATTAAAATAATGCATAATTGCACGGACCGATTATATATTTAAGTCTTTAAAATTTATATACAAATCACACACAAAATGAATATTTGTTATAATTAATTATGTAAAAAATGATTTATCTCAAGTCAAATAGTTAAAAGATAAACGTATAATTGATTATTATGGTATCTTAAGTATTTTTTATAATAAAAATGTAATATAATTTAAATACACTAATTATAATTTTATGTACAAACTATAAAAAAAAATATTGTTATATTAATTAGTTTAAATATAATATACAAATATTGTTTGATGTCAATTAGTTTAAATATTATATACAAATACTATTCGATATCAATTAGTTTAAATATGAATACCATTGATCAATTAGCTAAGTAAGAGAAAATGTGTTTTTTTTAATATGTCTATTGACTTTTTCAGATAAAAATGTACATAAAGTGTCATACAAATTATAGCTTATTGTATAAATCATACCCATAACAATTGTTAGTTACTAATTATTTAGATAAGAGGTGGTTACTCACGAATCCAACTAATGGTTGTTACATAGAAGATGAAGAAGAAATTGGGAATATACTTAATCTTTTCAAAAGACCTTTTCCACCGGCAACCCTACTAACATTGAAGAGGCTACTTGGGTCGTGCAAGGGTGGGAGCATCCATCCATCATAGCCACAAAGGCTAATGCAGCACCATGTCCATAATTCCATATGGTATCATTTATATTAAAAATTATGGCATATTGTGGGTAAAGATGCTTCTAGTTTGGTTATAGGTATCCTCAATTGTACGAAAGAAGCTCACTCTATCAATAAAACTTATATTTTTCTTTATTTTTCAAAAGCAATCATAATTAAAATTGACTAATCACAACTTTTTATACTTGTGATTTTAGACATAATTATAGTTATAATTTTTTTAATTGACAATGTATATATATTAAATTTCATATAAAGAGTAATACTCTTTTATGTAATGAAATAAAAATAAAAATAGTATTTGAGAAGTTGATGTCTTTTTTTAAGAGCTAAAGGCATAAGACATACCATTAATTTGAATTATACTAGAGCTGCATTCACACATGCCCACAATCCAACGTGACTTTCACAAATAATAAAAATATAAAAAATAAATATTAAAAAAAAAACTTAATTGCAGTTTTGGTCTCCTATTTTAGCAGAATCGTGAAAGTAGTCCCCCATTTTGTTTTTCCTAGTTTTGGTCCCCTAAGTAGAATTTTGGTCTAAAATTTCATGAAATTTCATTTTTTTTACATTTATTTAAGTTACACCATAGCTCAAGATCTCATTTTTAACAATTGTACCTGAAATATATGACCATAAATAGTGTAATACGACTTTAAAAAATGAAATTTCATCAAATTTTAGATAAAAATTCTGTTTGGGGACCAAAACTGGGGTGAAACAAAATATGGGGACTACTTTTGCGATTCAGCTAAAATAGGGGGACCAAAATTGCAATTAAGCTAAAAATAAAAGGAAAAAATTGGTTGTAATTGAAGGAGTTATGGTTTATATCATTTTGTTAATCGATGTTACACTCTGTTTCCTTTCGAATTTTGTGAGTTACTTTCTTTTCTTTCCATATTTTTCTTTTACTATTCTCTTTATTTTTCTTTTGTTTTATGTATTGTGTGTTTATTTCTTTATTAGAAAATTTTGTTTTCTTATGTGATTGAATAATGGTTTCTTTAAAGGATTAAAAAGGAGTATTTGAATGGTAAAAGACAAGAGTATTATATCATTAAAACATTAAAAGAAGACCAATTTTGAGAGAGACAAATTGTTTTTTTTTTTTTGAATGAAACATGTGAGTTGAGCAGTGAGGTTCTTATCATCATTTTGATTCATTTTCTAAAAAATTGTCTGATCCACCTTTCCATGAAGAGCATCTATTGCTCTTGAAATTAAAAATTTGAGGTAACATTTTGAAAAATTATTGTGAGAATAATTTGAACAATTTCAGCAAATGATTGATGAGTTGAAAATAAGGTCAAACGTGTCCAATTATGAGAGTGATGTAGAGGAAAACACCAGAAGAAAGAGAGAAAACGAGGGTAGAAATAAAGATGAAAGAGTGAGTGTCTTAAAAATTAAGATTCCATCTTTTTAAGGGAAAAATGATCAAGAAGTGTATTTGGAGTGAGAGACTAAAATGGAACAAATTGTTCAATTTCATAGTTACTCTATAATTCAAAAAAAATGCAGGTTGCGGTATTTGAATTCACATAATATAATTCACACATTATGCATTGGTGTGGTAGGGTCAAGTCGTCAAAGAAAGAAAGAGGTACTTGTGCCTTCCTACTACACTATGGAATTGCACAACAAACTTCAACTACTTACACAAGGGACGAGAATGACGCTTTGACCACGAATACAATGACGACCTCAACTGTCGAATAAATTTGTCTAGAACAGATGCAAAAAAGAACACATCCACAAACCATGTTTTTACAAATACCAATTAGTTGTGAACAACTCTTAAAAAAATAGGCTTAGTTGCAATTTTGATCATTTGAGTAAGTATTCAAAGTTTGTTGAAAATAGTATCATTTTTTAAAGTAACATCACCATTTATGATCATAGATCATTACGCCAAAAAATGCCTTTTACAGCGTTTTTTTAAAACCTTTAACAGCGCTTTTTCAAAAAAAAAAAAAAACGCTATGGAATCGAGCGCTGTAAAAGATACAACAGCGCTTTTAAAAAAGCGCTATAAATCATGTAAATACAACGCGCGCTTGTTATGCACCTTTTACAGCGCTTTTCGTAATAAGCGCTGTAAAAGGCATACCATATTTCAAATATTTAGTGTACCTTTTACAACGCTTGTTACAAAAAGCGCTGTAAAAGGCATACCCATAATTCATATATTTGGTGTACCTTTTACAGCGCTTTTTAAAAAAAACGTTGTAAAAGACATACCCATATTTCATATATTTGGTGTACCTTTTATAGCGCTTTTTGCAAAAAGCGCTGTAAAAGGCATACCCATAATTCATATTTTAGTGTACCTTTTACAACGCTTTTTATAAAAAGTGCTGTAAAATGTGTTTTTTTTTTTTTTTTTTAAAATCCCTGTATATATTTGAAAAGCGCTTTTTAGCTTTTTATGTCATTTTTTTTTTATAAAGCACTGTCTTTTATCTTTTTATCCAAAATTAGTTTGAACCAATTCACACAACACAACACAACCAGAATCAGTAATTTACAACATGATACATATATATTACCCTGTAATAATAATTTACAATAAGCAGTTCACACAATATGATACATATATATTACCCTGTAACACAGTAATTTACAACATAAGTAACTAAATATACATTGAACCTAATTTACAACATATTCATATGCATGTTTATATATTGTCCTATGATCATATACATATAATAACTAAAAACATATACAAAATATGCACCATATAATATTCAGATCCCTTGCCCAGCAGCATGCTATTTCCCAGAAAATCAAATAATTTTCATTTCAAGCACATACTCACACCATTCCTCCTTTAATTCCATCAGATCTTGCTCAGAATATGATGGACTGGAATTGTCAAAGTTCTGCAATATAAAAATTGAACATATTATATTAAGTTAGTATCAAATATATAGATAATTTATATATGAAAATCATATAATCAAAATACCGTACCGTTTCTGGGATAATAGTTTTATTCTTGTCAACAATCTCCTTCATGAATCTCAATACGTAGTACCCACAGTTGATGTTGTTTGTTTGACGAGGGCACTTTATTGGGATTTGATAGCGTTTCAGCAAGTGTACTGAATCGTTGCAAGTAATAATAAAACGGTAGTACCGAGTGTCGAACTCAAGGATTGCGTTTTACTATTGAATTATATTTGATTACTAAAATTGAACAAAAAGGTTCCCAAGTTGATTGAAATAATGTTTGAAATTAACAACAGTAATAAAATTGATCTTTTATAATGAGAAAAATGTCAGGGATGAGTTTCACTTTGAATCCAACCTTGGTGTCTAATTTGATCCTAGTTACTGAATTCCTTTATTGAATTATTACCGAATTCTCTTTATTATTGTTGCCCTAATGTCTTAGTGACAGAACCTTTCATTCCAAAGTAACCCCTAATTCCTTAGTGGATTTAAGATTAGAATTAAGCATTACCGTATAGAAATTCTCTTGTAAATTATTGCTCTGCAACTAATTTAATTGGTTTCATGACCTGCATCTATCCCTAGACTACAAATTCATGAATTTCTCATCTCAAGCATTCGTAAAGTCCACTTCCATTTCAAAATACAAATCATAGAACATTTTAATGTTGATCAAGCAATAAAAAGCATTAAGCACATAGATGAGAAAAACAATTCAATAAACTCATTCATATAACTAGAAATCAAATCAGAAAAATAAGGGTTTCATCTGGTTACACTCATCCCTAACAAATAGGGTTAGTTACTCATGACAGAGATACAAAAGATAGGGATTAAAGAAGAGTTACAAGAAGGATTCATGAATGATTCTTGATAAAGCTGCTCCAATGGCGTTAGAAACGGCCGTCTTTGAGTTTCTATGCTAGGGCACAAGTCTCCCAACTTCCCAAGAGTCAAAAAGATCCCTAAAACAGTAAAAATTGCATTTTTTATGATTGCTGATGCGCGTTGACAGAACTGAAACATGTGAAATGCGCTCCAGGCACGCTGGGCGCGCTCTAGGCGCGCAACATCTGCTGTCTGACGTATTTGGCATTTTGCTCATCTTTTGCGTCTGAATATGGTTCCGGTGTCTTCATGAAAGTTGTAGATATGGAGCTTAGATTTCATTAGCACTTGGAGTGACACTAATTGGACATCTAGAACTCTAGATATGGCTGAAATACTCCACATATATCATGTTGATTTCTCACCAAAATTCAGCACTGCACTTAAAAACAAAACGCAATGTAAAATTACGAAAAATTCCTACTTAATCACTGAAATACAAGCATAACATATTAATAAATTCAAAGAACAAAAATAAACCGAATATATCAAATAAATCCTCAATTTAACTGATGATTGAAGATAATTAAGACTAAAACAGTGAAAAAATATGCATATGATGAAGAGTTATCAGGATTCATGTAATATTATTAGACTTTTGCTTCGACACTGTCGCACCTCTTTGAGATCGATAAACCTTTAAGGCACTATCGAATGAATAAATGTGATTATTATAGCATGAACAAACACATTGTTTATATATATATATATATATATATATATATATATATATATATATATATATATATATATATATATATATATATATATGTAAGAAATAAATGTAGATTATTTACGTGTCGACCATAGTCTTTATTTCAGAATAATTGTTGTAATTGACATGCAAGGGATCCAAATAGTATGTAACTTCAGAGACCGCATTGATTGCAAATAGCACCCAATGTGCCCTACAACAACAAAAAATTGGTTAAGCAATTTTGTTTATACACAACTAATAAATTAAATTCTCATCAATTAAAAAAGATAAAATTACGTACCCTGAATTATATGGTGCGAAGAACAATTTATCCTTTTCTTTATTTCCTAAAAATATATCTATAATGTATTTCTTTATATTTTCTGGATCGAGTTTCCACATGGACATCTTATGCGGAGACAAGAATGAGTATTTATTTGACAATTTCCTCGTGCACACGACCTTCTCATACAAAAACCTTCAATGAATATGACAAAATTAGATTAATTACCAATACATTTAATTAATTACCAATAAATACAATTAAAAGTATTTTTTACCTTATGTACAAGCTCATTACAGTAGCACTGAGCTCCTTATGTTCGAGAAGTTCGTATACGTGCTCCTTGCCGAGAAATTCCTCATAATCATCTCCGAATATATCTTTATTCATGTGTACCATGCGTGAATCGTCGCTGCTGCCCATGTTCTTTTTTACTTCGATGTCAAGACACACCCCGTATTTACCAAGGCGTGGCTGACTTATTTTAGGAGCAGCAGCAGCATCGACTGATTTCCCCCGATCTAGTTTTTTTCTAGCTGCAAGTTTGGCAGCTTTATTGTCCTCCGGCCTTTGTAATTTTTTAGCTCTATTAACCTCCAATTTTGGAGGTTTGCTGCCTTTTTTTGGATGTGCGGGTGGTTTACTTATTTGGACCTACAAAAATGAGGTTAAATGTTAGTTTATTGAATCTGAAAAAATTGACAAAGCTTGTGCAATAAATATGACAAACCTTTTCGGGAGACGTAACTGATTTGTTTCTGGGAGGGCTTTTAACGAGGGCAACAAGGTTTGTCGGCCATGCCACGTAACTACCAATAGCTTCGCCCAATGTCTGCATATCTCCGTCGTTGTCCGGTATCGGCAACGGTGCAGTTGGTTTGAAAGCAACAGTAGGTGATACTTTGACATGGCCCGCAGGGATCGAAGTATTGTGCAATACTTCTCCCAAAGTATAGGAAACATGAAGTGACACCCTAAATCAATAGTTAAAACATAAGTATAGTTAATATATAATATTGTTTAATGCATAAGTAATTACATAAGCAAGTAAGTAATTAATTACCTCAGGAATAATTTTCAAACCGACGTTGCAACTCCCGGTTTCACTCTCCATTTGTATTTCACATTGGAGCTGATCCGGAAGTTGCTTGTCTTTATTCGTATTCACTAAGAGTGCCACTTGCTCTGATAGGATTATGAGCTTCTCTAATACTTCCTCGTTGGAAGGTTTTCGGCGCTTCTCTTGAGGAAAAAAGCTTTTGGGAGTTACACCAAATCCCTTCCCCCTAACTCGACCGGAATATTCAGGAACATTAAAAACTTTGCCCAGAATGTCCCTACAACTAGCCTTGTTGCCCTCTTCCTTTTCAGAACTTTGTTCGATGGTCTCCTAAAATACATGTAACAATAAAATAGTTAAGTTCATTAGCATTTTTAAAATACAATATTAAAAAGTATTCAAGTGATAAATACAATATTGAAAAATATTAAAGTCATAATATTCTTACACAAAGTTCTACTATTTTTTTTGACATTTTCGTTATCAACCACTTCATCCTTATTTACACGAGCTTCCTTCCACAAGATATGACGACCCAACGATTGATCGGATTGGGTCTCTTGTCGCTATTCGTTAAGATCATAAACAAAATATTAGTTAGAAACTATAGTTTATAATACAAATTCCTTCATTATATAAAAGTGATGTTTAATTACTTACAAGCTCTTGATCAAGGTGTGCATATCCCATACGTGATTTTCTGTATGAGTGCTTCGGATTGCTTGCCCTCTCGCGATTTGCCTTACTGATATTCTATATAAAAAAATAGCAATTATGTAAAAATTTAAAATACGCTACGAATATGAATAATAAAACACACAAATGCTAATAAATTAATCACTTACGACAAATGCGGGGTCAGAACGTTTGGAAACAAATGCTTTCCATTCATCATTTGATATATAATGTTGATATATCTTTGGAGGTTCAGCAGTTGTGTTTCCTTCTCTATCTTTTAGATAGAAATTTGAGAGATGCGATCTAAATCCCTGATGGATTTTCCCAGCAACTCTCAAAACGTAACTCTGTCGTCCCTCATCAAGGACAAAAGTTGTCTGCAATGAAAAAAATTATAAGTAAAATATTTCAATGAAAATATTTATAAATGACAAAAGATTGGATCAAAAAATTTACTTGAATGTCATTCCATATTATGTCTTTGGCATCCTTCAACGCCTTATCTCTCTAGTCGTCAATCATGATTGGAATATTTTGTCGAACAACAGCCCCAATGTAACTTACAAAAATTGAGCTGTTGGGGTCAATTGGCTGACCACTTTCATTCCAGCCAACCTAATAAGCTCATATAGTAAGTACATGCTATTAAAAAAAGTTAAAAAAATACACAGAAAACAGAATATAGTATAGTATAACCTCAAACTTGGTGCCATTGCTCCTTGCTTTAATCACATTTTGCATTATAGTTGCACCACGTTTGACTTCATTTTCATAAGCCTTACTGGTGCCAACTTCTTCATTTTGACATTCTAAATCTCTGTTTGTATCCATTTAACTACAACAAGTTCAACATGCAGTTTAGTGTAACATCAACAAGCTCAACATGCATTATTCTAAACAAGCTCAACATGTATCAATATATATATTTTAAACAAGCTCAACATGCATTTTAATGATTACAAAAAATTAATAACATCAATACCTGAATAATGGTTCGAAGAAAGATGAAATGCGAACAAAAGAGCGAACGCAAAAAGTTCACACAAATAAGGTTCACAGAAAAACGATTTGAAGAAATACATAATGAGGGTTACATATTTCAATGAAAATATAAGGTTCGAAATGATCTTGGATGGAAATAAGGTTCGAAATGAAGGAGATGATCGTGGAAATACAGTTCGTAATGGACGAGATTATAGGGTTTGCAAAAGAAGAGAAGAACGATGAAGGTTGAGATGATAGTGTAGTTTACGCAATGAAGAGGAAACTGAAGAGGTTACTGTTATATATATATAACCCTTTTACATCGCTTTTTTATAAGCCTTTTACAGCGCTTGTTTGAAAAGCGCTCTAAAAGGATTAGGCCTTTTACACCGCTTGTTAAAAAAGCGCTCTAAAATGCGTCTTTATTTAATTTTTTAAAAGGCTCTTTTACAGCGCTTTTCCAAATAAGCGCTGTAAAAAGACCTCATTGATTTAGAATGTTATATAATGTTTTTTTTTAAAGCCTTTTGCAGCGCTTGTTCAAATAAGCGCTGTAATAGACCTCCTTGTTTTATTATGTTATATGAATGTTTTTTTTACAGTCTTATTGTTTTTTTATGTTATTTTTGTGTTTTGTTATGTTATTTTTTAAACTCTTCCTCTTCACCAAACTCTTCTCCTTTTATGCATCTTCTTCACAAACATCAAAGCTTACTCCCTTTACATTCCCTTTTTATCAATCGCCCTTTTTATATCTTTACATTCCCTTTCATTCTTAAATCGAAACTTGGTCTTTAGGTTTAACACCCTTTTTATCTCTTTTGATTGAGTATGATGTTTTTGTTAACAATGTGTTTTTGCGAAAAATGCGTACAAGGTGTTTGAAGAAAATCCTGTTAGATAAGGTCCTGTTAGGTGTCTGATGAATGTTATTTTTAAAGCCTTTTACAGCGCTTTTTATAAAAAGCACTGTAAAATATCTCTTTATTTTATTTTTAAAATGTCCACACTTGGAAGACCTCGATTCGAATCTGAATTAAGTGAACTTCATAAATGTAAGCGCTTTTAAAAGGTTCTTTTACAAGAGTCTTTTACAGCGCTTTTTAATAGAAGCGCTGTAAAATGTATCTCTATTTTATTTTTAAAAGGACCTTTTACAGCGCTTGTTAATGTAACCGCTGTAAAATGCCCTTTATTTTATTTTTATTCAGTTCATGTAAATACTCAGTTCAGTTGATGTAAATCAAGCTAAATATAAAACACTCATTAATTGTTACATGAACTTATTATAAAACACTAAAATCAAGCTAAATATAAGCAGAAAATAAATTAATCAGAAAATAAATTAATCAGAACTTATTATAAAACACTCAATTCAGATTACATGCATATTTATCACAATAATTCAGATTACATACATGTACATTAAGATGCCCTTGTTCTTTTCCTGGTGGGATTCACATTTGTTTGTCCATTTACAATACGAAACGATGGATTAATCCAAATTCCCTCATCATGATCATCTCTAAGATATAAACCATCATCAGTTGAATCAATTTCATGTGGTTGTTGTGATGTTGCAAATAAAAGATCATTACCAACATCTTCATCATTATTGTTATCATCACTTATTTTATTGGTCGATAGGACAACAGACCATTTATCATCAGAAGGATCAATAACATAAAACACTTGTTGAGCTTGCGACGCTAAAATAAAAGGCTCGTCTTTGCATCCAACCCTATTAAAATCAACAAGCAAGAATCCTGACTCATCAATCCGAACGCCATTATTATTATCGACCCACTTGCAACCAAATATAGGAACATGAAACATTGTGTAGTCTAACTCCCATATGCGCTCGATAACCCCAAAATATGATAGATTTGCATATATTGGGTTTTTGTCTTTTGCACTTGAGACATGCATCGCTTCAGCTACGAGAGTGACTCCACTATTTTTCATAGTGGTCTGATCATCTTGTTCTTTGGTATAAAATGTGTAGCCGTTAATAACATAACCAGTGTAAGAAAAAACATGTAAGCTCAGACCATTTGCTAGCCACCTCAATCTCTGTGAAATTGATCCGGAGTCTAAATCAAATTTTGACTTTATGTGATTTTTTAACCATGTTATAAAACTTCGATTGTGCTCTCGAGTTATCCAATTTTGATTCCTATTCATGTTCAAACGAGATAACTGATCCATGTGTATTGTAACATACGGTTGAACCTCATCATCATTGTGCAGAACATACAATTGTGCCTGCTCCAATTCTGTCCTTGATATAGTCAGTAGTCTCCTTCCAATTATCCCTTCTCCTGATAGTCTTCCCGATTGACGAGACATGGGAAGCCCTATGAATTCAACATTGGACAGATATTCAGTACAAAATTCAGCAGCCTCTTCAACAATGTATCGTTCAGCAATACAACCTTCTGGTCGACTTCTACTTTTTATGTACCCTTTTAATATTTTCATATATCGTTCTATCGGATACATCCATCTCATATAAGCTGGCCCACAAAGTTGTGTCTCCTTAACCAGATGAACAGTAAGGTGAACCATTATATCAAAAAACGATGGTGGGAAATATATTTCAAGCTCACACAAAGTAACAACAATTTCCCGCTGCAATGTCGGTAATTTCTTAGGGTCGATCACTTTACTACAAATTTCCCTAAAGAAGGAACATAATCTAGTTAATGCTAGTCGAACTTTTTCAGGTAAAATGGAACGTATACCTATTGGTAGCAAATGCTCCATTAGAATATGACAATCATGGGTCTTCAAACCTTTTAACTTGAGGTCTTTCATACAAACCAAATTTCTAATGTTCGAAGAGTATCCTTCTGGAACTTTAACTTCGTGTAGAAGTTTACAAAACAATTTTTTCCTTTCTAGATAGAGTATGAGCGGCTGGAGGTAGATATGTGCGATTTCCTTTCTTTACTAGAGCCAATTCATTTCTTATTCCCATATCGACCAAGTCCAATCTTGCGTTGATGCCATCTTTAGACTTTCCTGGAACATTGAGTAACGTACCAATAACACTATCAAATACATTTTTTTCAATATGCATCACATCGAGGAAATGTCTTATATACAATGACTTCCAATATGGCAATTCAAAGAAAATTGACTTTTTCTTCCACCCAGTTTTGACCAGCTCTCCCGCAAAAGGTTTGCCAAATTTATTGGTCAAATCTTGTACTTTTTCAAGTATTTGATATCCAGTCCGTGGTAAAGGAGCTTTACCTTCCTCTGATTTTCCATTAAATGCATTTCTCCACCAACGATACTGATGACTATAAGGTAAAAATCTACGATGTCCAAGAAACACATTCTTCTTACAATGTTTCAACCGCATCCAATTTGTACTCTCTTCACATATAGGACATGCACACTGACCTTTAATGCTATATCCTGATAAATTACCATATGCTGGAAAATCATTAATTGTGCTGAACAACATAGCCCTCAAATTGAAACATTCTTTCTTATACCCATCATAAACTTCCACACCTGTCTCCCACATACGTTTTAAATCTTCGATTAGAGGAGTCAAGTATACGTCGATATCATTCCCCGGTTGTTTGGGTCCAGAAATTAACAGAGACAACATCATAAACTTACGCTTCATACATAACCATGGAGGTTGGTTATATATTACCAAAATCACAGGCCACGTGCTGTGTGAGATGCTTTGAAGACCATGTGGATTCATTCCATCAGTAGAAAGTGCAAGTCTTAGATTTCTTGACTCTATCCCGAATTCAGGATACTTGTGATCAATTTTTGCCCATTGTGGGGGAATCTGCAGGGTGTCGAAACATTCCATCTCTAATTCTTTCATCTGCATGCCATGTCAAGTGTTTTGAATCTTCTTCACTGCGATACATGCGCCTAAATCTTGGTATTATAGGAAAATACCACACGACTTTTGCTGGAGTAGATTCTTTTTTCTTATATCGAGATACATTGCATTTCGGACACGCCTTAAGTAGTTCATATTCATTTCGAAATAAAATGCAATCGTTAAGACACGCATGAATCCTTTCGTAACTCATGCCAATAGAACACAAAATTCGTTTAGCCTTGTAGGCTCGATTTGGATGTTCATTATCATCTGGCAACATATCTTTTATGAGTGTTAATAATTCTGTAAAGCTTTTATCAGACCATCCATTACTCGCTTTTAAGTTGTACAACTTTAATATCGCCGACAGTTTTATGAATTTAGTACAACCATTATATAATTCTTTCTCTGCATCACTCAACAAACTTTCAAACATTTTAGGACAATCTTGAAGATCTTCTTCAACTGCTTTTGCAATCTCATCAACTCGGTCCGGCTCATATGTATCTGTAACGAAGTCAGTTGAAGCATATGTCGAACTATTCTCAAAATTAATGTTTCCTTTTTTTTTTTTCTCACCATGTCTTATCCAACATGTGTAGCTTTGATCAATTCTATTACATACTAGATGTCATTCTAATTCATCTTCTCTAACACGTTTTCCAAAATAACATTTTAAACAAGGACAAATTACTCTATTTGGATCTTTTGGATTCTTCACTGCAAACTCAACAAACTCCTTCGCTCCAATTTCATACTCTTTTGACAATCGATTGGCTGACATCCATTTCCTATCCATATTATACCACCTATATAAATGCAGTTACAAAAATAATAAGCTTTCAAAACATATCAACAAGTTTGAAAAAAAAACAAAAATAAACTAACAATTTCAAAAACAGAACAGATCATGAGGTATGAGTTTTTGACTAGTAGAAGAGATTTAATATATATATATATATATATATATATATATATATATATATATATATATATATATATATATATATATATATATATATATATATATATATATATATATATATATATAACAATTTTTAGTTTTCAATTATTAAAAACAAATT
>JBBPBR010000003.1:29766198-29798663 GCA_037974775.1 Cicer pinnatifidum | reverse complement strand
ATATATATATATATATATATATATATATATATATATATATATATATATATATATATATATATATATATATATATATATATATATATATATATATATATATAACAATTTCAAAACAGAACACAAATCATGTGGTATGAATTTTTAATTTGATAAAAAAAATTCTAATTAAAAAAAAAATACCTGAGACAATGTAGATGGCGGCACAGTACGTAATGGATATGAGGGTATGAGGGTTCCCAGAGTAGAGGTGATGAAAGATGTAGAGGATATGAGGGTTCCCAACGTATATAATTATTTAAAATTTATGTATTTTACTGCGCTTGTAGTAAAAGCGCTGTAATAGGTAGTTAAATTCAATGAAAGCGCTCGCATTTTACAGCGTTTGTGAAAAAAGCGCTGTAATAGATGGTTCAATTATTTTAAAGCGCACGTATTTTACAGCGCTTGTGAAAAAAGCGTTGTAAAATCATACGCGAAAGCGCTTCATTTTACAACGCTTTTTTGAAAAGGGCTGTAAAAGCCTTATAACATTATGCGCAAACGTTATATGACCTACAACAGCGCTTGTCAATAAAAGCGCTGTAAAAGGCTCCGTTATTTTTCAAATACATTTACAACAGCGCTTGTGTTTAGCAAGCGCTGTAAAAGGGGCGCTGTTAAATGTCATTTTTGGCGTTGTAGATCTCGGGTACAATTATTACACCACAAAATCTTAAGGCATGCAAAAAAAATGACATTTCATCAAATTTTGGACTAAAATTATATTTGAGGGACCAAAACTAGAGAGAAATAAAATAGAGGACCACTTTCATGATTCAACTAAAATAGGGGACCAGAACTGCAATTAAGCTAAAAAATTAAAACCTCAACATTATACAATTAATTGAATTGAAGAATATGTTTTAAAACTTACAAATAAATTATTCAATTCAATTGATTATTGATTATGTAATGTGCAATCACTCTTTAATATATTATATCAAAAATTGATAACTACAATAACTTTTATTTAACCAAAATAATATTAGTAAGTTGAATTATATTTTAAAATACATTTAAAATAATGCAACAGAAAGTACGAAAAATTAGGACCAATGTAGAGGAGGAAAAGGAAGCAATCATGACTAGATTTTATTTATATGTGATGCAGTAGAGCTGTATCATTTTGTTGAATTGGAAGAGTTGGTGTACCAAACCATTCAAGTTGAACAATAGCTCAAGACAAAAAGCTATATTAAGAAGAATCCTTCCACTTTGAAATCCCTAAATTGGAAAGACAAAAAAGAAGGACGGAACCTTATCATCAAAAGAGCCCACCTCCAAATTTAAAGTAAAGTCATTATTTAACACAAAAAGAAGTTGAATGTTTTAAGTATTAATGTCAAGGACATATTGCATGTCAATTCCCAACTAAGAGGACTATGATTTTAGAGAGAAATGATGAGTACTAAGTAGAAGAATTCGAGGAGGAGGGTGAAGAAGAGGAAGAAATATCGGTATGAAAATGTATTATGGTGAGGAGGATGTTGGGTAGGCAAATCAAAGAGAAGGATGAAATTCAAAAAGAAAACAAATTTGTTTATTGCAAGGAAATGTAAGTTCTACTAATGTTAGTAGCACTCGATTAGTCTAATGTTGTACGTACGAGGCAAGTCATTTGTTGCTAGGAAGGCTTAGGCAATTTGACAAGAATACCAATTACGAGAGAGACACAAACAAATCTTATTTTGTGCATAAGCAAAACATCATTCTTGTACTTTTGTATCTTAGTGATGTGATAGAAAATCAACTATAAATGAGAGAAAAGAAAGAAAAAAAAAGAGAAAAAAGAAAAATGTGGACGAAAATCAAAGGAATATGAGTGTTGAGAAAAAAATTGACGAAAAAGAGAAAATATAATTTTATTGCAAAAAGAGGAGAGAGGAAGTGAGCTATTGTTACACAACAATGTACTTGCTCTATCTTTATTGCAAGGAAATTTAATTACTTTCTAACATTCCTAAAATTCATGTTTTGTGAAGTTGTGTTGAGTTTCTCTTACAAAAATTTAAAGATGTATTCCCAATGCAGATAACAAATGGTTTACCACCTATAAGAGAATCATATTGATCTCATTCAAGGAGCATTTTTGTCCTATATAGCAGTATATCAGAGCAATCATCAACAAACTAAAGAGATACAAAAACAATTTAAGGAATTGGTAAGTAAATGTTAGGTAAGAGAAAAGTTAAGTCCTTGTGCTATACCTTTAATTTTAGTTCCAAAGAAAGATGGTAGATGGATAATGTGCATTGATTGAAAAGCCATTAATAGCATTATCATCAAATATAGACACCCAATCCCTATATTAGACGATTACCTTGATGAATTGTTTGGTGCATGCTTGTTTTCAAAAATTGATTTGAAAAGTAAGTACATCAAATAAGAACAAGGGAATAAGATGAATGGAAAACTACTTTCAAAACAAAATATGGATTGTATGAATGGTTGATTATGCCTTTTGGGTTAACTAATGCATCAAGCAATTTCATGAGATTAGTGAACCATGATTTAAGAGAATTTTTAGGAAAATTTGTTGTTGTGTATTTTGATGATATCTTAATATATAGCAAAAAAGATATCATATAAATCTTGTGATCGACATCCATAAATTTTTTAATGTGCATAAATTTTGTGATAGATGTATTGTGTGTAAAAAGTCAAAATAAAAAATTATGCCTCATTGTATTTATACTCCTTTGCTTATTATGATTTTTCTTATATTGACATTTCAATGGACTTTGTTTCGGGGATTCCTAGAAAAAAGAGTGGGAAATATTCTATTTTGAGGTGGTTGATAGGTTTTCTAATATATCACACTTTAAACCTTGCAAAAAAGGGATGATACTTGTCATGTTATTGATTTGTTATGTAAAGAAGTGGTGCGCCTTCATAACTTATCAAGAAACATCGTTTAAGATCATGACACCGATTTCCTAAGCCATTTTTGGAGAACTCAATGAGACAAGGTGGACACAAAACTACTTTTCTCCACCACTTGTCATCCCTAAACGGATGGACAAACTAAGGTAGTGAATAGAACTCTTGCTACTCTTGTCAAAATGTTCTTAAAAAGAACATGAAAAGGTAGGAGAAATGTTAACCTCACGTGGAGTTAACATACAATAGGGATGTCCATAGTACTACTCAATATCAACCTTTTGAAATTATTTAGGACTTTAATCCTTTAACTCCTCTTGATTTATTACCATTGCCTAATACTTCTCTTTTGAAGCATAAGGATGGGAAAATTAATGTCGATTTTTTGAGAAAATTGCACGAGCAAGTGAAATTAAAAATTGAAAAGACAAATGAGAGTTATGCTAAATATACCAACAAGGGAACAAATAAGATGATTTTTCAACCCAAAGATTGGTTTCATGTGCATATGAGGAAGGAAAGCTTCCATTTACAAATGAAGTCCAAAATCAATGATAATGCTTATAAAATAACACTTCCAGGTGAATATGGTGTTAGTGATACTTTTAATGTGGGGCTGATTTTATTTTATTTATATTTTTTTAATGTAGGTGATAAAGATTTCAATTAGAGGTTGAATTCACTTAAAAAAGAAAGGAATGATGAGGATACAACAACCAAGGATACAAGTGAAGTACTTCGTGGTCTAGGAAGACCAATGACATAGGAACATGCCAAGAAGGCTAAGGAAGCCTTAAACCAAATGGTGACTACTATCATGGAAGCAGGAATCGATTTAGAAGAAATGAAACCCAAATTAGTGAACTACATAAATCCACATAGAGAGGACTTGGGCGCATGAAATGTTGTGTATCCACTTTGTTTTATTAAGTTGTAGTAAAAGGTTTGGGTTAGACTTTGATTTTAATTAGGCCCAACACTAAGTTTATTTTATTTTTGGGAGTGTTTTGACTAATTGTGAATCATGGGCTGCTCATGACATTGAAGTAGCAATGTCGATCATAAGAAATGTGAGTTTGAATTGTGACCCTTTTTGATTCATATGCTTAATTTAAATTAACTAAAGACTAATCTTAGTTGAAGTAGAATGTCTAAAATGTTATGGATATGTTAGAAGTAAATAAAATAAATTAGTTTATAGTGAAATGTGATTTGTGTGTGCAAATAATTAAAGATAAAGGATATAAAGATTACACACAAAAAGTATACTAGTTCACAAAACTCGGGTTAGTCCAGTTTTTGCAACTGTGAGATTTTCACTATGTACTTCAGAACCAAAATGTTATCCTTCACACTTTTTCTCTTGATCACACATTGATCAATTACAATTTTCACCTTTCAACCTAGGAATGATTTTTACAATTACGTTTCAACCATGAAAGAAATTTTACAAACACACTTAATCTAACATAATAGACATACTTGAGTTACTAATGATATGTATAATAAAAGTGTTTGGAATCTAATCATTCTTAACTCTTGGTTTGAGATCAATAAAGACAAACTTAGTAAATGATGATCCACAAATATAGTGAAGAGAAATGGAGTTTGCTTGAAGAGTTTTTAACTTGTTCTTACTCGAACAAGTGTTGGTAGGTTTGCCAATGGAAGATACTTTAGTATATTGTCCATTAAGTATCATTGATACACTTTTGTATAAGTATGAATGTATTGGACACTTTTTTCATGAATATGCTATCTCGAAGATGCAATAATCCTTTTGCGATTCTTTCGTTATTAAGTAGATATTTATGTAGTTGTTGATGTTAATGACTTATTTCTTGTCCACTTAAACAATATTTGTTCTTTATATAAAACTCAAGTGCAATCATTAGTAGATCACTATTCATAAAACTTAATAATTTATTTCATAATGTTTGTTGTCATTAAAATATATATAAAAAATATTTTTACCTCCAACAAACACGTGTTGTTGAGCTCTTGTTTTGGTATGTTATTTTTGTTGAAATAAAAGTGGGTTGGATCATTAAGCAAAATGGTGTCCAATAGGCCTCAAAAGGGATGTGCAAAAGTGCTTACATGGATGGTGTATAAGCAATATATCTTGGATGCTTTGAAGGATGAATGAAATCTTTTATATTTTGTAACCAACAAGTCATTAAAAGGAGACAAATATATTCAAGAGAGGAGATAAGGCTTGATGAGGAGAAAATAATATTCAAGAATGATGGTTACGCTTTGAGACAATAAATTATTTTAGTTTAATGAATGGTATTTTGAGACAATAAATTTATCCGTTTTCGTCTAAATTTTAGTATGTTGTTTCATTCTTATAGTTAGTTAAAAAAAGGAGACACACTTTTTCTTGCGGACCCGTATTCGCATGTGAAAGCGTCAAAAAAAGGTAAGGGTTGAGAGAGAGTTTTATTT
Source organism: Cicer pinnatifidum (assembly GCA_037974775.1). Taxonomy (NCBI): domain Eukaryota; kingdom Viridiplantae; phylum Streptophyta; class Magnoliopsida; order Fabales; family Fabaceae; genus Cicer; species Cicer pinnatifidum. The sequence continues at coordinate 29,793,293 of JBBPBR010000003.1, read as the reverse complement.
CATGAGTATATTATAATGTGAGATGAACGAAAAAAAACTGTATTTCCCAACATTTCATGTTGGGTTCGCTACGCACAACAATAGACCTATTTAGTAATAATTGAATTGATATGAGTAATTAGGGTTTGTAGGATTGAAATATAGATTAAAAACTTTTATTAGGTTGTTGTCTGGTTTAAATTTTGCAACTCTGTGGTATATGTCAAGAAAGTTTAAGTTTATGTGTTGAAAATCTTATTTATGATATGTGTGATAAAAATTGAATTTATGTGTGGTATGTGTGAAGGTTTTAATTTCTATATGTATGTGATGAAAGTTTAAATTTATGTGATGTAATAAATTAAAGTTTTGATTTTTATGATACTTTTATGAATATATGATTTCTTGATATGTGTAGTGGAAGCTTTGATCTTTGTGATAGTTGCTTATGATTATATGATCTTCATGATATGTGGAGTGAAAGCTTTCATTTTTATGATAGTTGTTTATGAATATTTGATTTAAATGATAAGAGCATGTGATGTATGATCTTAGTGATATTTGAATAAGGTGACCATTTCGTATAAGTTATTTTTGGATCATTTGACCTAATCTTAGTGGGCTGTGTGATAATGTTTGATTTTGATAATACATCATCAAATCATGACATATGTATCTTAGTGGGCTGTGTGAGAATATATTATTTTGATAATGCACAATCATGTCATGGCATATGCATCTTCGTGGAAGTTGCCTTTGTGACAAATTTATTATTTTCCATTGGTATTAGTGATTTTCTGCGTGCAAGTTACCTTAGTGGCATATATTATATCCGAATCATATAGTTATCAGGAGCATGCATAATATTGCACATTCTTGTGATTGTTTTGTTGTTGTTGTTAATGTGTATCTAATGTGATAATAATTTCTCTTAGATAATTTGAAGTTATAAGGAGATATTGATTTTCGTTAAGTGATTTTGACTCTATAACACGATTATTTCCTTGAATGTTTTGATATATTGTGATGTGGTTGATACGACTTTGTGTTGATTATTTGCGTGTTCTTCTTACTTATATCATACTATCAACATGATTTTGAAACTCTCATCCTATGTTGTTTGTGTTTGACTGACTTGGCTTACGAAATCACAATTATTATATGTTAATGAGTCTTGAAGTTCAAGTTTGGGAGAAGCCCCCTCTGTTAGGTTATATTGGGAATGAGAGTTATAAGTTGCATTTTACTTATTTAATTAGAAACAATTTTTTGGATGAAAACCATACGAGTACTATTAAGTGTTTGAAATTAAATTAAGAAATTATATTTAAATCAAGTTTATTGAGATTGCACTATTCTATAGGAGGAAAAAGACTAAAGTATTCAATTTATATTTTGAGAAACGTGATATTCTAATAACTCATAAAAATTTTCTTTTCTTTTGAATGTGTTTTTATTTATCCGCTGTGAATTTTAGTAAAAATTTGATATAAATTATTTTGTATATATATTTTGGGGTTTAGGGTTTGCTAATTATGTAAATGAATATTAATTTAGGTATTTTTACTTAAATAATTATAAAAAAAATTGTCGTAATTTTTCTAAACAATAAATATTTTTAAGTAATGCTTTGGATCAAAAATTCGGGATGTTATAAAATGCATCCTCCTATATGTATCTCTTCCCAAATAATAAAAGGTAGAAGATTTTTTTTTTTTTGAAAAAAAACACACTTTGTATATTTAGGTGTATATGTCTCTTTTTGGTATTAACCATCCCTTTTAATGTTATCAAGAAACCAAGTTTTCTTGTGGCGCTCATTCCCCCAAAGTTTATCATTCATCGTCTCCTTAAAAGTTTGAGTGCGTCTCTTCTCCATTTTTACATTTTTCATATATTTATTTTATTATCGGTTACCCTTTCTTTGTTACTTGTTATTATAATACTGCATTTTAAGAAGCCTTACAATTTACAATTCATTAATTTGATCTTATTTAGAAGTATATATTGTGAATTGCTATTGAAATGAATCAAGATTGACAAACCAACCATTTGGATAGTCATCATCGAGAATGGATAAATCAAATTGTCTTAAGCTCAATGCAACATTCGTAATGCTCAATTGGACCACCACTAACTTACCATTATTATTTAGGATTGGGTTAATATTAAGGTCCAAAATCTTAGCATTATCTTTGTCTACCACATAGAAATAACTTAGACTAGCTCCACAAAAAACTAAGGCCTCCTAATTTTGGATTCGGCTGATACAAACTATGTGAAGGTGCAAACACGAGAAACATGGGTTGAATTGTGTTTGACAAAATTGATAACTTTTTGTTAATTTGACATATAGATTTATTCTGGTTCACCACTAACTTGACTACATTTATTCCCCTCATTCAAAAGGCTTTAATCCACTAATTCAAATACTTTGAATTGCAAAGCACCTGACCCTCCAAGCCAGTCTACCAAAACAACCTGACAACCCCAAACATTGAGGAACTAACCACCTCAACCTTAGAAGCAAAGTCTTCTCCTAACAACCGGACATTCCCAAATTGAATAAGGAACTAAACCACTATCGCGTTGGATACCAAAGATTGAAATTTAGGTGTTTGCTTCTAACAAAGTTGATAATAATAATGACTCTCACAATCTAAAAAGAATCACTTAGAAAATATTTCTAACTTGAACAAGTGTTTATCTCTTTGAACTTTAAGATGAATTTGAAATTTGAGCTTATGAGTTCTCCTAATCTTTTTTGATTTTGAGCTTGAGTATCTATTTATAGATAAAATTACGACTCAATTTTAGTCCTTGTTTAATTCTAAATTGTATCTTCATTCCTAACTTGGTCAACGATGATGTTATTCAAAAATAATTATGAACAAGATACTTTCTAATAATATGTTCTTTAGCCAACTCTTTATTTCTGAATCCAACATGAGCAGTTCTTCTAGATTGATTCTATTCATATTTTGTTCAGATTGAGTTTGTAAATTCATTATATTGATTTTGTTCGTATTTATTTTAGATTAAATATGTAAATTATTTAGATTGATATTTTTCATATTTTGTTGTAAATAAATGTTGACCATATCTTTTTTTCAACTTGGTCAAAGATTTTCTTCAATTATAATTTTGAATAAAATCTTGTTTTATATTTTCTTCAATTTACACAAATCTTCCTTCATACTCTGTGAAGTCAAATATATTGTTTTCATAAAATACTTTTGCTATCATGAAAACTTTAAGTATAAAACCAACTACGTTCCAACAATCTCCCTCTTTTTGATGATGAGAAAACTTGTATTTTTGATAACAACTTTCTTTATATTTTCTGGACTCCCCTAACTTAGGGACTCCCCTAAGCCTAAGTATCATTTGCTTTTTTCTTCCCACTTTATCAAATATCTTTCTTCCTCTTTTGTCATTAGACATAAATATTTGAAAGTGATATATTTTTTTTTTTTTTGTAATTTGCCTTTTTTTTTTAATAACATGAATATAACATATTGCAAGAAGATATAAAAACTAAGAAAAGCAAATGTGAAGCTAGACTAGTTTGGAGTTATCACAATATCAATTAGGTACGATGGTAAGGTTTAGGTTTTTCTTGATGAAGTTAAACCGATCTTCAACTTCAAATTGAATGTTTGATACCCCTTTTTGAACAAAGTCCCTGATGAAGTGGTGTTTGATCTTTATATGTTTAGTTCTAGAATGTAGGATAAGGTTTTTGGTTAGGCAAATGGAATAATTCTTGTCACAATAAATAGGAATGTTGGTTTCTAGAATTTTGTACACTACAAGAAAACATGAATTTTGTGAGGGCCAAAAGCCCTCACAAAGTGAAAAAAACAGCCACAAAGGTGGATTTTGTGAGGGCTTTTGGCAGCCACAAAGAAGCTGGTCACAAAATTTTGTGAGGGCTTTTGCAGCCACAAAGTGCCTGAAACAGGTTGACATTTGTGAGGGCTTTTGCAGCCACAAAAGACAGGCATTTGTGAGGGCTTTTGCAGCCACAAAAGTCTGCATTTGTGAGGGCATAGGCCGCCACAAAAGACAGGCTGAATTTGCTGACTGGACCTTTGTGAGGGCTTTTGGCCGCCACAAATGCCATCCTGATTAAAAAATAATATATTTTGTGAGGGCTTAGGCAGCCACAAAATAATACTTATTTAATAAATTAATTTTTAAATTCAAAATTAATAGTTTATTATAATATTATATATAATAAATTAATATAAATATAATATTAAAATTTAAATTATAATTAAATTAAAATTTAAATTAAATTTAAAATATAATGTAATTATAAGTTAAATTTAATATATAATAAACTAATCTTAATTTAATTAAAAATTTAAAATAAAATATTTAAATTAAAATTAAAGATTAATAATTAAATTAAAGATTAACTTAAATAATAAAATATTAATAATAAAATATTTAAATTAATAACAAAATATTTTGTGTAGAGAGAAGGAGGAGAGAATAGTTAGAATGAGGTTTTAGAGAGAAGTTGGATGTGAAAAAATGAAGGAGGAGGGGAGAAAAATATATATAGTGTTACCTTGAGCATTTGTGGCGGCCAAAGCAGCCACAAAGTCCACGTAAGTTTAAAATTTTGTGGCGGCCTTTGCAGCCACAAAGTCCACGTGTGCATTCCTTTGTGGCGGCCTTTGCAGCCACAAATGCCACTGGTCACGTTAGTCCTTTGTGGCAGATTTGGCCCTCACAAATTGATTTTTTGTGGCTGTAAAAGCCCTCACAAAATCGTTAAATATTTAACTGGATTTTGTGGCTGCCTAAGCCCTCACAAAATCACAATGTTGTTATTTTGTGAGGGCTTAGGCAGCCACAAAATCCAGCTAAATATTTAAAAATTTGTGAGGGCTTTTTCAGCCACAAATAAAGACCAATTTCAATTTTGGCATTTGTGAGGGCTTTTTCGGTCACAAATTTGTGAGGGTTTTATTCGGCCACAAAATATTTATAAAATTGGCCACAAAATGGTATTTTTCTTGTAGTGGTAGTCTTCTAGTTGATGTTTCATCCAAAGTAGTTGAGAGCTACAACCACCAGCTGAAATGTACTCAACTTCTATTGTTGACATGACAATTATATTTTTTCTCTTACTTGACAAAGAGAGTAAGTGGTAACCTAGAAATGTGAAGTTTCCACTTATGCTTTATCTCTCAAGTTTATCTCCAACACAATTAGAATCACAATACCTATTTAGTTTGTACTAAGAAGATTTTTTGTAAAACAAGGTACTGTTGGTAGTGCCTTTTATTTCTCTTAAAAAGAGTTAAATGTGATTCCCTATTGTCAAATTGAAATCCTACGTATACACTAAAAATGATGTCATGTATGGAAACGGTAAGGTAAAATAGGGATTCCATCACTCCTCTATAGGTTTTCTCTAGGGTTGAATCATCTTTTTCAAGTGATTAGGTAGGATGCATTGGTGTAGCCATAGGTTTGCAATTACTCCTCTTAAACTTCCTGAGAAGCTCTTTTGTATATTTAGTTTGATGAATGTATATATCTTTTGACTTTGCTGAATTTGTTTTCTTAAGAAGAACTTAGGTTCACCTCCTCATACTCATTTGAAATTCAAGCTGCATCAATTTAGAAAATTCATGGCAAATAGTGCCATTAGTAGATCCAAAAATAATGCCATCAAGATAAATTTAAATGATAAGAATGCCATTTTCTATTGATTTTCTAAAAAGTGTATTATCTACTTGTCCTCTTTCAAAGTTATTTCTAAGCAAAAAGTTACTAATTCTATAATACCATGTCCTAGGTGCTTGTTTTTAAACCATACAGAGATTTCTTAAGTTTAAAAACATGATTTGGAAATTCAAAATTTTCAAAACATGTGGGTTGTTTAACATAGACTTCTTCAATTATATAAACATTTAGAAAAACACATTTAACATCCATTTGACATGATGTAATGTTATTATTTGCATAAAAAGAAAGTAGGTTGTTATGCACTTTTGCTGATTGAAGCCTTGTACGACAAGTCTTGCATTTTTTTTGACCATTTCACCCTTTTCATTTAGCTTGTAATTTCTGAAAACCACTAAGTTCCAATAACGTTCTTCTTTGGTCTAGGTACTAGATCTAAAACATCATTCCCCTAAAATTTATTTAACTCTTCTTGCATTGGATGAATCCATCCGTCATATGAAAATGCTTCATCAATAGAGGTAGGCTCGATTAATGAGAGTAAGCCAAACAAAGTGGTATCTTTTAGTGATGATCTGGTCCTTGAAGGATCACTTGCTCTTCCAATGATTAGAGTTTCACGATGAGATGAATTATACTTCCATCCATATCTTCCTTCTGACTTATCTTTACTATTTCTGACTTGATCATATTCATCCTCTAAAGATTTATCATCTTTTTCTAATTTATTTGTATCCTCTGATCTTTTAGGTTCTTCTAGTTTGTATGCAACTGCCTCCTCTAGTTCTAGTAAATATGCAGTATCCTCAACTTGTTTTAAGTTTTAAGGTCAAAATGTTTGTACTATGACATAATATCAATCTGATAATTAAGGAATGAAACAAAACTACTCAAAACATCAGTTTTGTTTCTGGTGGTTATTGCTTGTTTCTGAAGAAAAATAATAATAATTTTGCTTCTACTGAAATGTTCACGTTATGTGATTCTCTTGATTTCTTCTAAATTTTGAGAACATGCAAAATGCTTATGCAACTTTGATTTTTAAGATTAAGTTTCTTGTTAACAAAATAAACATAATATAAAACAGATCAATAAAGATTAGAGAAATGCACCCTAGACATCAACTTGTTTTTTGTGTTTCTCTGAAAACCCTTTTAGTTTATATTTTATGGTTTCCAAATTCTCAATTGAATATCCTCTCGTCAGAGATTCTAGATGGGGGGATTTGAATTTCCTGAAGTAGAAATGTCAATTTACAAGAAATGGGGTTTGAATTGTAAATTCACCTATTAAAAATAGAATACGGAGAACGTTCTTGGTTCTAGAAACAGAAAATGAAGAACGTTCTTGGTTAGTTAAAATCATAATTTTAGTTTATTTATTGAACTTTATAATCAAAATGACTGAAAATAAATAGAGATAAGGAAGAGATACCACACAAAGATATATGCTGGCTCACCCATCTCGGGCTACGTCCAGTCCTCAAACCTGTGAGATTTTCCACTAAGTGTTCAAACAGAGAACGTTCTTGGTTTTACACAGTTTTTGTTACGATTAACCTTGATCTGTAACAACAATTCCTTTACACTCATAAAGGATTCAATCAAGTCACCTATCCATCTTGAGAGGATTTTACAATTCACTTTTTAACCATAAAATGATTTTTACAACAATACTCCATGTATAAACAACCCTTATAGTTTTGAGTTTACAAACTAATGATTTAGAGAGATTGGTTGAATCTGATTATGTTTAACTTGTGTTTGATAATAGATTCTTGATAAAATAACTCAGTAATACGATCTGAATATATGATGATGAATTCGAAACTGATTCTTTGCAAACGAGAAGCTCTCAACTATATAAGTGTATGTGATTGATGAATTTTTTTAGCACTTGAAGTTCTACATTTCCCTTGAGCTTAGGGTTCCTTTTATAGGCTTCAAGGATGTTTAATGATAGTCAGAAAGAGTCATTGGAAGTGCTCTGTCAGTCTTTCACCAAGGACCATATTTTATGATTAAAAAATGTTGTAGCCTTTGAACACTTTTGAGTTATGTTTGTTTGGTCTCGATTTATTCATTCTTGACTGAGATGATCCTTTGTTTATGAACATAAACATCTCAGAGATATGCTTAATCGATTCAGATTAAGAGTGCCTTTTGATTCGTGCAAAACAAACTGGATAATGATGAAATAACGCTAGTGAATGATGTAACGAGGCAAGAGAATGATGATTAATAAGCTGGAGAATGTTTGTATCTTTCTGGACTGATGTCATCATACTTGGAGAATGATGTTGATCATCCTAGAGATATTTGTTAATTATTTTAGAGAAGGATGTTTGCTGCTGAAGATCAAGTATAACAAGCAGAAGAATGTTTATCAATCGGGAGACTGATGTTACACTACTGGAGAATGATCATTTGAAACTTTTGCATTGAGTTATGCCTTCGATCCTTTGATTCTTTTGAGTGATTCTTTCTCCATTTGAGAGATGTACATTCCTAGTATATGAATTGGAAATCCATTAATGATTTGCAAGAGCTTTTCTAGCATTAAAAATTGATGCAATCATGCTTGCTGAAAATGACAGAACGTGGAGAACGTTCTTGTTTTTCTAAACTATGTCAAGAACGTTCTTGGTTCGATCTTGTTCATTTTTAGCTATTTCTTTGAATTGATTTCTCTTTCATTTGCTTTGTACCTAACTTGGATTATTACACTCAAAAGCACATGTTAAATTAACACATAATTTAGAATCATAATTAGAGTCCTTAATTAACTTATTATTTGTTTACATCAAAATATTAATTTGAGACTTTGCCTCAACAATCTCCCTTTTTTTTTTATGATAACAAATATGTTAATTTAGATTTTAATTCTAATTCTAATTTCAATCATAGTGAGCTTAATAGCTCCCCCTCATAATATGCTTCAGATTTATCAAAATATCATTTCATTAATTGCATCTAAAAGAAGATTTACAGACAATCAGTCTAACATAGATTCAAATAGTTTTGAAATATGCAGAAGTACAATTTACAAAAGGACTTCTTAATTACAAATTAGATTAAAATAAAACTAAACTAATCTCCCTCTTTGTCACAACAAAAAGGAATGGGTAAAAAAAAAAGTAAAGCTAATCCTATTTAGCGAGAGAGGCAGAAGATCCTTCAGATGAAGACAATCTGGAAGGTTCTAGGACAGCATGGAAGGAATGAGAAGGAAACAAAGAAGGAGGATCAATCTCTAACTTCGGAGCAAACTGGGTAGTCATCCATTCCCGTAGAGTTGCAAACTCCCTGTCCTGATGGATTTGTCTAGCCATGATAGCGTGCAAGGCAACCATGATGGGTTGGCTGGTTGAGTCATGTTGGACTTTTTGTCGCTTAGACTGGCTTTTTGAGCTGTCATTGGGCGTTGTGGGAAGAGTGGAGTGATATGGAGTTGTAGTAGTGCATAATGATTTTATAGTGGCAAATGAGGTGGAAATGGCAGGAATGGCCATGATTGGTTATGTTGTGGGATGACTGGATGGTCCTGGAGTATCGGGAAAGTTCAAAAATTGATTGATTCCAAAAATGGAGGAAGAAGTCTTTTGAGGGGAAACGAAAGCTGGGGACATGACAAATGAAGTGTGGAAAGGTAGTTGTGCACACATGTCACTGAGTGGGTCGTAGTAAGGAGGGAAGCTAGGTGCAATAAATGATGTAGGTTGAAAGGGTGATGGGAGAACGATTAGGGAATAACTTTCTTGAATTGGTTCATGAGGAAAGGTGGATGGAGAACGTTATTCAGTGGCTTACCGGATTGGACAGGATGGAGAAAATTCTCTAGCCGATTATGGAGAACATTGTTGAGTAGATTAGTCTTCAAAATGATGTGGAGAATGATCTGGTGCAGGTGGTGGAGACCGTTCTCTTGGGACATTTGTGGATGCACCAAATATGCACACATATCACTTTCTCTTGAGAGAGGTGGAAGGAATTGCATATCTAGGAATTTGTTTTGCTGAAGACAATCTCTTCGTGTGAGACACATTCTTTGAAGAGAATTTTGAGATCTTGATGGTGGAGGATTCAGTGGAGAGAGGGACTTCAAAATACCTAAATATGTTTTACAATAGCATGTCATACGAGACTATGTTTTTCTTGTAGTCCTTCGTAGTGGCAACAATCATATTTTGCAGTATGATGAAGGGTAAGTTGACCCTCTTGCACGTGAGGAGATGATGAATAATCAGAGCATCATTGTTAGAGACGTACTCATGACTTTCATCCTCTAATAGTATAGAGTTTTGGCTGATGTTGTTAAACACCTTACAAATGGGCTTTAGGGATGCAGACAAATGGTTTTTTCAGCAAGCACATCATTCCTGCTCAGGTTTAGTACTGAGTACCAATTCTTGCCGAAGACAGAAATTCTATCATTTGGGAGGTCGAGGATGGTGGCTAGAATGTCAAGGGTAAGACGAATCTCAACACCCTTAAGAGTGGTCAGCAAGAGTGACTTCTCAGAAAATGTTTGGGCTCTATAGTAGAAGAACCTCACCACATCTAGGTAATAACAATCATAAATTTTCAGAAACTTGGTCCAACCAAGAGCATCTGTGTGGATTTTGATGGAAGTGCCCTTGATGAGCAAGTTTTCAAGCCAGAAAACTCGACCAATCCCTACAGGCCACTCGGCCTATTTTTCAGAGTAGGTTTTTTGTAGGGTTGATGGAATGAGTGGAGGGAAGCGTATTTTGGGGCCAATTTTGGGTGGGTGAGTGGGAGCTAGAGAACGTTTTAGACTTATAGTATGAGGAGCATAACGTTCTGGTGATGTAGAAAGATAACGTTCTGGAGAAGGTGGAGAACATTATCGAGGCTTTTGCTTGGGAGCACTTGTTTTACTTCTTTGGGGATTTTTTAGTTTGTTTTTGGCCAAGAACTGGGATAGGATAATGGTGGTTTTTACCTTTATTTTTTGTGTTTTAGAAGGTTTAGATGGAGATAGTTGAGAGGGTTTTGAAGATGAGAAAATTTCATACATGTATTTTCTCTTTTGGTTTAAGGGTGTAGAGAAACATGGTTCAATTTGGAAAAAGGAGGTGAACGGTTCATATGGTTCGACAGGTGTTGTTGTCTTTGTAGGGTTTGGTGTGGAAGGCTCAAAATCATCATTATCTGAGATAACGAAGATTGTAGGTTTTGAGGGTTGAGCTTTGGAGGTACCGATTCAAGCGGATACTCTCATGGAGCATCTCTTTGGGTCCATAGGTTTGGAGAATGATGAACGAAGGTGAGGGCAACTTGATTTAGGTTTGGAGGAGGACATTGAAAGAGAGAGGGAAGAGAAATTGGCAATGGGTTAAGGTTGAAATCTTGTCTAGGGCTGGATTTAAGAGAAGAAGATAAATAATCTGCAAAAGTTTTACTGGATGATTCTTGAGTAAGAGTTGGTTCTGGTGGAGGGGATGATGATTGATTGTGAAATGGGGAAGATGAAAACGATGAAGGGGATGAAGGTGCATTAGGGTAAGAATTCTTTCGAGCAGTCATTTTAGTATGAGCCTTTTCAATTTTTTTCATAAAATGGTTTGAAGCTTTTGAGAAGTTTGGGAGTTGCAGATTGAAGAAGAAGAAAACTATTTTTAGGGAGCATGAATAACCGTGATGATGAGTTGCAGTTTTTCCACTTAGTTGGGGAAAGTGAAGTGATTGATTGGTGTTGGAAAATAGGAGAAATGACAGCTTGACAGTGCTTTTGTAGACAAGGAATCGCGTATCATTAATGCAACAAAAAAGAGGTTTTGCTGATTTTGGAGCGAAAATAGGAGAATGATGCGCGCTGATGAGCAAAAACGGAGAATGATGCGTGCATGAAACGCAAAATGTTTAACGTTCTCTGTTTATGCATAACCATATTTTAATGCAAACTCGTTGGTTTTTATTTATTATTTTTTTTTTTTATGATTCTCAGTTTTTCTTTGATAAAATTAAAACATTCCTTTAGAAGGGGCTTGGTAAAAATATCCGCAAGTTGTTTTTTAGTTTCAGCAATGATTAATTCAACTTCTTTTTTATTAACTTGATCATGAATAAAATGATGTTTTATTTTCTATGTGTTTGGATCTTGAAAGTTGAATGAGATTTTTTGACAGATTTATAGCATTTGTATTATCATAGTAAATTGGAAGACTTGAATAACTTACATAGTAGTCTTCAAGTTGATTTTTAATCCAGAGAACTTGAGAGCAACAGTTCGCAGCTGAGACATATTCAACTTCGGTTGTTTAGAGAGCAATCATGTTTTGTTTTATGCACAACGAACTTATTAAAGCTTTTCCAAGAAACTGACATGCTCCACTTGTGTTTTTTCGTCCAATTTTATCTCTAGCATAATCAACGTCGCAGAAAGCTACAAGATCAAAATGATAACATTTTCTATACCAAAGGTCAAGATCAGTAGTACTAACGAGATATCTAAAGATTCTTTTTACTGCTGTTAAATGAGATTCTTTAGGTGCTGATTGAAATCTAGCACATAATCCTACTACAAACACAATGTCAGGTCTACCAGCAGTTAAATAAAGCAAAGATTCTATCATACCCCTATACTCTTTTTCAGAAATATATTTTCCATTTTCATCTTTATCTAATGAAGAAGATGGATGCATGGGAGTAATCATGATTTTGATTTCATTCATTTTATATTTAGTTAGGAGATCTTTAATATCTTTTTTTTTTACATATAAAAATGCCATCTTTATGATGCTTAATCTGCAAGCCAAGAAAATATCTTAATTCTCCCATCACACTCATTTCAATTTCACTTTGCATGAGTTTTGAAAAAGCATAACACATTTACTCATTAGTTGAGCCAAATATTATATCGTCGACATACACTTGAACAATACATAAATCATTTTTATCATTTTTCTTGAATACTTAGTGTCAATCTTTCCTCTAGAAAAACCATTTTTGTTTAAGAATGAATTAAGTCATTCATACCAAGCTCTTGGTGCTTGTTTTAAACCATATAGAGCTTTGGTAAGTTTCAAAACATGATTTGGTTTTGATTGATCTTCAAAACCGGGAGGTTGACGCACATAAACTAGTTCCTTTAAAAAGCCATTTAATAATGCACTTTTAACATCCATTTGAAAGAGTTTAATAAGTTTATGAGATGCATATGCCAAAAGAATTCGTATAGATTCTAACCTTGCGACGGGAGAAAAAGTTTCATCATAATCTATACCTTCTTGTTGATTGTAAACTTGAGCAACCAAGCTTGCTTTGTTTCTTACAACCTTTCCTTCTTCATCTAGTTTGTTTCTGAATACCCATCTTGTTCCTTTGATGATTTGATCTTGTGGATATGGAACCAAATTCTAGACTTCATTTTTCTCGAATTGAAGAAGTTCTTCCTTCATTGTTTTAATCCAAGATTGATCAACTATGGCTTCTTTGATTGATTTTGGTTTAATTTGGGAGATCATTGCCATGTTGTTGTTTCCATCATCCTTGAATGACATTCTTGTTCTTATTCCATCAACAGTATCTCCAATGACTTGATTTTGAGGGTGATCGTTAATCGTTCTCCAGCTTTTATGAGGAGAATGAAATGGAGATTATTTATCAATCTGGATATCCTGGAGAACCATCGGTTGCTGTTGTTGCCCATAATGTTCTTCTTGTTTCTCATCTTTTTTACTCAAATCAAGATAATCAAATTCATCAAATAATATATGAATTCTGATTTCAATAAGTTTGGTTTTTAAATTGAAAACACGATACCCTTTAGAATCAGTTGAGTAACCAAAAGATATAGTTTTGTCCGATTTTGCATCAAACTTTCAAAGAGTTTCTTTGTTGTTCAAGATATAACAATAACAACCAAAAATGTGAAAATGTGATATGTTAGGCTTCTGTTTTTCCATATTTCATATGGTGTTTTGTTTATTATCTTTCTTATGGATACACGGTTTAAAATATAACTTGATGTATTGATAGCTTCGACCCTTAAATATTTGTCAACATAAGACTCTTCCAATAATGTTCTTGCTAGTTTTTGTAAGGTTCCATTTTTTCTTTCAACAAATCAATTTTGTTAAGGAGTTCTTGCACAAGATAGATTATGAGAAATGTCAAATTCTTTAAAATAGGTTTTAAAATAGGCATTTGGTAATTCTCCTCCATGACCACTTCTGATAGAAATGATGTTGTAATGGTTTTCATTTTGTACCTTTTTACAAAAAGATTTTGAAAGCATAAAAAACATCATCTTTTTGTTTTAAAAGTAATACCCAAGTGTATTGTGAGAAATCATCAACAATAACAAAACCATATTCCATTCCTCCTAAACTTGTTTTTTTAACAAGGGAAAATAGATCTATGTGAAGTAGCTCAAGAGTTTTTTGTGTGGAGATGAACTATTTTGAAGGAAAACTGTTTTTGACTTGTTTTCCCTTAGCACAAGCTTCACATACTTATCTTTTTCAAATTTCAGTTTTGGTAATCCTCTAACAAGTTCTAGTTTTAAAATTTTTGAGATAGTTTTCATGCTAACATGACATGTCCTCTTATGCCAAATCCAATTATCTTTATTGATAGACATGAAGCAGGATTCATCAGGTAGTTCTTCAAGTTATAAAACATAAAGATTTTTCTTTCTAGTTCCAAAAAACAATACTTCCCCAAATTTTGTTTTTATGATTTCACATAGGTTAGGTTTGAAAATAAATTCAAAGCCATTTGCCACATATTTGACTTATGTTTAAGAGATTATGTTTCAGACCTTTCACATATTGAACATCAGGTATTTGTGCATTTTTTTTCACCAATTGTTCCTTTACCTTTAATTTGAGCTTGATTATCATTCCCGAAGGTGACTAATCCTCCATCTTTCTTGAAGAAGGACATGAAGCAATTTTTATCATCTGTCATATGTCTTGAATAGCCACTGTACAAGAACCATGGTTTTTTCTTGACACTTTGAGATCCAACTTGCATGATTTGTTACATTAACTTTAGGTACCCATTTGGTCTTGGGTCCTTGAGGGTTAGTTTGGAATTTTGATTCCTTCTTAATATGGCATGTTGTTCAAAGTGGCAAATCTTAGCACAATAGGAACATCTAGTGTTTTGTTTTTGAAATGGTTTAAAATAATGAGTTTTAACTGGTTTGGGTAAAATTCTAGAAAATTATTCTTTTGTTACTTTAGCTGGAGAACGTTCTCCTTTTTTCAGTTTTTGGAAATATTTTGTTTTTGTTGCAAAATGTTCTCCTTTTTTGAAGCTCTTTTTGTTCTTGATTTTCTCATCTCCTTTCTTAATATAACATGAAAATTCCAAATCCCCAATCTTGCTGCAATATCAACATTTAATTTTTTGTTTGCCTTCTTTTCTTTCTAGAACAAAAAAAGTTTTCATACATTTTGGTTTTGCGAGTTTGATTGAAACTGAGACCAGCTTTATCAAATTTTCCTACTTGAGATCTCATGATTTTTTGAAATGTTTCAGTGGCTCGAATGAAGTTTGAAATATCATTTTTAAGAAGTCCAACTTCAGCTTTAAGGAGAACATTTTCCTTTTGAAATGCATAATGTTCTTGACTTTCTTGATTTTCAATTTTTAATTCTTTGAGTTGAGATTCTTTCAGATTTTGAATGATCTTTATAAGCTTATCATTTAGAACGTGAGTTTTTTTCTTTCTCTTCTTTTTCTTTGTGAAATTTTTCTTTTAAAGAACTACACTTTTGAATAGTTTGAATCATTTAGCAAGTTGTGAAATTCTTTTACCATTTGTTCACACAAAAGTCAAGGTTTAGAATTTGTTACCTCATTTTCTTCAGTATCTGCCATTAAGCATAAGTTGACTTCTCCATCAAATTCTTCTGAGTTTTCCCATGTAGCCATCATTGATTCCTTTTTGAAAGGAAATTTGTTTGTTGGTTTTTTACTTACGGGACATTCAGATTTGTAATGTCCCAACTCATTACATCTAAAACATGTGATTCGACTCTTGTCCACTTATGTTTTGGGACTTTCTCTTTTGTTTGAAAATCCATTCGTGATTTGGAGGAGCTTTCCATGCATTAAAAACTGATGCGATCTTGCTTGTTGAAAATGACAGAACGTGGAGAGCGTTCTTGGTTTTCCAAACTATGTCAGGAACGTTCTTGGTTCAGTCTTGTTCATTTTTAGCTCTTTGTTTTGAATTTATTTCTCTTTTGTTTGTCTTGCACCTAACTTGAATTATTACACTCAAGAACACATGCTAAATTAACACATAATTTGGAATCATAATTAGAGTCCTTAATTAACTTGTCATTTGTTTACATCAAATCATTAATTTGGAATTTTGCCTCAACATTTCCATCCAGGCTTGTAGTTTCAATGAATTGGATTGAAGTGTTTAGAGAAGTCTCCTGATTCTAGTTGTTCATCTGAAACTTATCATTTTGTTTATGTATCAGGTTGTTCTGGTAATTCTAAAACTAATGGTAGTTCTAATTCTTTTGGTAGTTCTAGTTCTGTTGATACGTGTGATTTCTTTACCAGTTTTGCTTATGTTGATATGTGTGATTTCTTTCCCAGTTTTGCTTCATTTGATACTCTAGATTTTTCTGATATTTCTAGTTCAACTAATAGTTCTAGTTCTAATCATTTAGTCTTTCAACTTTCTTCCAAGAGTCACGTGGCTTCTGTTTGTTAGGTCGTGGAACATAGACCTTTTTCCCTTCAAAGGTTGCTGTCATCCACTTTCCAGATTCCATGATTGGTGTTTCAACTTGGTTACTTAGAACATTTGCAACATGAACAATTTTGTCTTTTGGTACCCAAATCTGATTGGGTCCTGGTTTGTTAATCTTGAAATGTTTCTTGTCTTTCCTTATATTTAACATCAGACAAGATCATCTAGAGTGATGTTTCTTAGAACAAACAATACCCAAAACATCAGAATGAATAGGTTTAGGTTCAATTACTATTTCTTCAAATCCTAGACCTCTTTTACCATTTATACTAACACCATAAATTATAGACACATACTTGCTTCTTTCCATACCATTAGCTAGAAAATCTTAGAATACTTTTTCATGGTTATCAGAATTACATGGGGTGTTGGCAACACAAATATCTTTCAAAGGTTTATCTTTAAGTTCAACAACATCAGTTTTCAAATTTTTATTTTTTGTTTTAAGTTCAGTAGTATCAGTTTTGATAATTGCATTTTCTGTTTTAAATTCAACACTTTGATTCTTTAAAACATTAACTTTTTCAATCAAGTTTAAATTTTATTTCTAAAGTGTTTTCAGTTTTATAAACAATTTGTGATTCTTATCTAAAAAATAATTTATAGTAGTCATTAAATCAGATCGAGTTAAGTTAGAAAATACCTCAATTTCTTCATCTGTTGATTCACTAAATCTAGTCATGTTGAACCCTTGGATCATTCATCAAACACTCTAAAGTGCTCAACCTTGAGATTGAGCTCTGATGCCAGTTGATGGTGCAAACACGAGAAGAAGGTTGAATTTTGTTTGACAAAGTTGATAACTTTTTGCTAATTTGATGAAGACTGGTTGGTTTTTATGAATTACTTAGATAAGAAGCAACTGGGCTTAGAGGCAACAAACAATGAAAACATAAATAATTTGACACATAGATTTATCTTGGTTCACCATTAACTTGGCTACATCCAGTCCCCATTCAGAAGGCTTTAATCCAATAATTAAAATACTTTGAATTATAAAGCATCAGACCCTCTAACCCAGTCTTCCCAAACTATCTAATTACCCCAGACTTTTGAGGAACTTACCACATCGACTCTACAAGCCAAGTCTTCTCCTAACAACATGATAATCCTAGATTGAAGAAAGAACTAAACCACTATCAGGTTGGATACAAAAGATTGGAACTTTAAGTGTTTGCTTATAACAAAACTGATAATAATAATAATAATAATAATAATAATAATAATAATAATAATAATAATAATAATAATAACTCTCACACTCTAAGAAAAAACACTTAGAAAGTATTTCTAACTTGAACAAATATTTATCTCTTTGAATTCTAAGATGAATATAAAATTTTGAGCTTATGAGTTCTCCTAATAGTTTTATTTTTTTATTTTTTATTTTTGATGATCTTCTTCTTTAGCTTGAGTGTCTATTTATAGATAAAATTAGGACTTCAATTTAGTCATTGTTTAATTTTGAATTGTATCTTTATTCCTATCTTGGTCAACAATGATTTTAATAAAAAATAATTGTGAACAAGATGCGTTTTGTTAATATGTACTTTAGACAATTCTTTATTTCTAAGTCCAATCTGAGTAGTTCTTCTAGATTTATCAAGTTTTTATTTTGTTCAGATTAAGTTTGTAAATTATTCGGATGAATTTTATTCGTATTTTGTTCAGATTTCTAATATTCATATTTTGTTGTGGATAATACTTGATCAAATCTTATTCAAATATTGATAATATATTCTTTTCAACTTTGTCAAATGTTTTCTACAGTTATAAATCTAAATTAAATTTTATTTTAGATTTTTTTCAAAATACAAATATTTTTTTTATATTATATAAAATTAAATATATTATTCTCATAAAATACTTTTATTATTATTAAAATTTTAATTATAAAATCAACTTAGTTCCAAAACTATATTAAAATATTTTGTATTAACTGATTGTACATGTTATCTCCACCAAAGTAGGGCCATTCGAATACTAATAGATCTTTTTGTCTGCAATTCACCCTTGAGAAGAGTGCGCCGCCATACTCTCAATTTTCCAAATTTTCTCGAGCCTCACAAAATCCACTTCAAGCCTATGAACTTCAATCTTTACCAATATCCTCGCTTAATGCTAAGGAATTTTTAACTCTTGCACTCCTCAAACTATGATTCATTGCTTTTTTCTAGTCAACACTGTACGACATCGGTAATTCGCTTTTGATGTCGAGTCCACTAGTTGCTCCGTTAACTGAATTGGAAATATTGAGTTATCAATTTTGATTTTTTTGCATTTCATTTATAAAGTATGAACGTGAAGTTCACACGTAATTTCTTGCATAATAACACCTAGACTTTTTGTATGTATCATCATCATTTTAAACAAATGTGCCCTAATGGAGTAATTAGCATTTTAAAAGTTTACTCCCACCATACATGGAGAGGGATGCCATATATTATAATCCAAGTAAGTCTATTAGTTGAGATGTTGTATTCCTCCCATTTTCTTAAACTTTCAAACTAGTGATTTAAGAACTCATTAGCTGCCATAAAAAGAGACTGCAAATCTTCAACGGGTTGGATAAAAGACTTTACTTCCTTGTTGATGTTTGTCAATCTTATCTCTTTGAAGTAGTAATATCAATCACAAGAAATGAAAGGTTTGTATTATGATTCTTTTTTTAAAATATTAATTTTTCTTTTTAATTTAAACTAATTCAAGATCAATCTTAGTTACTCATAAAAAAATCCAAAACACTTTAGGTTAGTTAAAAACAAATGAAACAAACTATTTCTACGTGATTAGTGATAGTGACTGAGAAATAATAAATCATAGGGATAAGAGAATCATACAATAATGTATCTTGATTCATCCATGGTGAGCTAAGTCCAATCCTCACAATTTGTGAGCATTTCCACTAAAGTTTGAGATTGATTATCATTAATAACTTAATAAAATATCACTGAATTTAGTGTAAGCGAACTAGAGCTTTTGCTTGATTAAGGAGTTGTGATTTCTCAAGTACGATTGTTTTAGTAATGAATAGATTGCACTGAAAACTCTTGCAATTGTGTTCACCTTGATGTTCCTTTTGTAGACACGATGAAGGTTAAAGAAACCTCATTATAGCCGCTACTGACCCAATTGTTCAGAGTGATAATTAATATACATGTATTCTATTTTATCTAGAACGTTCTTCCTTTGCAACCAGAACATTCTACGTTTGGGCCCGAACAAATATCGTGACTGAGGAATTTTCTTTATCAGTTGTCTGGTGTTAGTTTGTTCTCTTGCAGGCATGTTGGGTTTTTTGCAACAGACGCGACAACAATATCCTTTTGATCGTTGTTGTCCTAGCTGTAATTGTTCATAGCCCATTAATATGGAGATTGATCTGGTCATTGTTCTTGATGTTGTTTTGCTTCTTTTTGCTAAACATTTTGGCTTGATCATTTTTCTGAGTTGCCTTGACATTCGCTTTACTTAAGATTTGTATTTTGGGAAATTATTAATTTCATTTTTAAATTTAAAACAAATTATCAAAAATGGTATTGATCGATCAGATTAATACTGGCATAAACTAGAATGATCTTGGTTTGCCCATAATGATATTCTTATGAATCAGAATGATCTTGATTTATCCATACTTATATTCATATAGGTAAAATGCTCGAATAACTTCTGGATAAAACGAGTATGAAATTTCTAGAAACTCTGACCAACCAAGAATGTTAAGGTGTTGGTTGATTGATATTCCTTCAAACTGAAGGTTATCAAAAACAAACACTCTGGCGATTACAATGAATCTTTAAGTCCACTTGTCTTCAAAGATTTGCTAGTATTTGGTTGAGAAGAGGTTTATTATAGGTTTTGATGGTGAAGTGGTTGGTTTCAAAGATTTTGATTCAGAAGGTTTTAATAATTTTGAACCAGAATCGTCATTAGAGATGGTATAAATGGTAGTGTTCACACTTTGGGATTTCTTAGATATATTAGGCAGGAGGAGAGTAGGTTACGATGAGGTTATGGTAGTCATTTTTTGAATGAGGGATAAAGAAAATCGTTACTTTTTCTTTTAGGGTGAATTGAAAAAAATTTATGACTTTTAAATTTCACTTAGATGACATGGAGACTACTATGAGGAAGAGAGAATGAAGAACGTTCTTCGTATTGGCCAAAATGATCTGGTCATGCTTTACAAATGAGATAGTTTAGATTTTTGATGATTTTTAATTTCTCCTTAATAAAATTAAAATTATCTGCAACAAGAGGTATAAAAAAGATGTCAGCAAGTTAATTTTTGGTGTTAACAAATATTAATTCAACTTCCTTTTTTTTTAACATGATCCCTAATAAAATAGTATTTTATCTCAACGTGTTGTGATCTTGAATGTTCAACCGGGTTTTTTTTAACAAATATATTACACTTGTATTATCACAATAAATTGGAATATTTGTATAACTTATAGAGAAATCTTCAAGTTGGTTTTTGATCCACAAGACTTGAGAGCAACAATTGAAAGTTGAGACATATTAAGTTTCAGTTATTGATAAGGCAATTGTAGTTTGATTTCTACATGACCAACTTATTAAAGCTTCTCCAAAAAATTGACATGCACCATGTGTGTTTTTTCTCTCAATTTTATCCCTAGTATAATCAGCATCACATTAGGCTACAAGATCAAAATAAGTTCCTTTGCTATACCAAAGGCCAAGATCAACAGTACAACCAAGATAACAAAAAATTCTTTTTACAATAGAAACATGAGATATTTTAGGCAAATATTGAAATCCAGCACATACTTTTACTGCAAAAACAATATTTGGTCTACTTGCAGTTAAGTATAGCAATGAACCTATCATTCATTTGTATTCCTTTTCATAAATGAATTTCCCTTGTTCATCTTTGTCCAAACTTGAGGATGGATGCATGGGAGTTGTAATTGTTTTAACTTCATTCATTTTGTATTTCTTTTAAAGATCTTTGATATATTTTTCTTGACATATAAAGATTCCATCTTCATATTATTTGATTTGTAAACCACGAAAATGTTGAGACAAAATCTCTCTCAAATGGTTTTAATGATAACAAAATTATTTAAAAGATTATGATTATGGTTAATGACTAATATGTGCTTTTGAGTTAATCCTTATAAGAAAACAGGTTATTCATCATTAAGATAAAAAGAAGAAAAATCTGATTCAAATCTGGATGGTTGGAATACGTGAGGATGACCTCCTAAGAGGATGAAGCTTCAAAGTGGCCAAATATTCATCATCATCGAATAAATGTTTTTATTCATAAAGAGAAGACAAATAAGTATTAAAGAATGAATAAATAAAGAATTTTAAATTAAGAAGTCAGAAGGCATATTGAATAGGTACGAGGACATATTGTATGAGGTTAGAAGATGGGTCTATGGTCAACATCATTGAAAGTGACCTAACACTTCTCTTTCACATGTTGAAAATGACCTAGCATCAACCTACAAAAAGGCAGTAGCTAACAAGATAAAGATATAGTCTTACATATCTTGAAGAATGGAAAAAGAAAATGACAGCTCACGTCCAAGTTCCTTGGAGGTTTAAACCTCCTGTCCGAGGATTGACTGAATCAGTCCAAGGGCAGCTGGATGGCAATTCTATAATTATGATAAAAGACCTTGGACTTTTTGATTGAAGATCCCAACGGTCATAAAACATTTGACACATGGAAAGAGCATCACGAGACCTCTATAAAAGGCAGGGAGCTCTTCATCATCATACGCACAACTACATTGCATAAAAAGAGCAAGTTTCTAAAAGCTATCAAGAGCAATTTCAATAATCCTACACTTGATCCTTGAAATATCTTTTTAGAAAGTGTTTAAGTATAGAGAAACATCATACTCATATCACTTTGTAATTTCCACATGAGTTACACTTTAAAATAGTTGGAACTTATAAGAAACAATGTTGTAAGCTTGGTAAGGCTAAATAATACACAAAGTGTAATCAACCTCTGTGAGAGGTTAATCAATTTAATCATTAGTAAATACTCACAAATGTTTGAGGACTGGACGTAGCCTTCATTGGATGAATCAGTATTAAAGTTATTTGTTTCATTCTCTATATTTTTTCTTCCATTTATTCAGATCAAATTTAAAGGTTTAAATTTCTATCTTCGAATTTGCATCCTCTCAGAGTGGATAGCAATTCAAAACACATGAGAAAAGTTTTAAACAACAATATCCCTATTCAACCCTCCTTCTAGTGATATTTTAGCTATAACAGAAAATAACTCAGTTCTCCAGTCATGCTCATTTCAAATTTAATTTGCATGAGACTTGAAAAATCCTCACACATTTTTTTATTTGTAAATCCAAAGATGACTTCGTCAACATACACTTGAACAATTAGAAAGTCATTTTTATCAATTTTTCTAAAAAGTTTAATATCGATTTTGCCTCTAAAAAATCAATTTTTGATTAACAAGGAACATAGTCTTTCATACCAGACTACAAGGGCTTGTTTTAGTCCACACAGAACTTTAGTAAGTTTAAAGACATAGTTTGGTTTCTTTTGATCTTCGAAACCAGGAGGTTGATGAACGTATGCTTGTTCATTTGGAAAAGTTTAATAAGTTTATGAGATGCATATGTAAGAAGGATTCTAATAGCTTATAACCTTGCAATTGGAGCAAAAGTTTCATCATAATCAATACCTACTTGTTCGTTATACCCTTGAGTCACTAGTCTTATTTTATTGCTTATTACTTTTCCTTCTTCATCCAGTTTGTTTTTAAATACCCATCTTGTACCAATAATTGTTTGATTTTGTAGATTCGGGACAAGAGTCCTGACTAGATTATTTTCAAATTGGAGAAGTTCTTCTTGCATTGCTTCAACCCATGAGTTATCAATTATGGCTTCTTTGATTGACTTTAGTCCATTTATGAGATCAATGCCATGTTGTTGTTGTAGTCATCTTTAAAAGACATTTTTGTTCTAATGACATATGATGTGTTTCCTATGATTTAATTTTGTGGATGATCTCTTATGGTTTTCCAACTTCTTGGAGGAGATTGATGATCAATATGGTTGATAACGTTTCAGCAAGTGTACCGAATCATTGCAAGTAATAATTAAAAGGGTAGTACCGAGTGTCGAACTCAAGGATTGCGTTTTACTATTGAATTATATTTAATTACAAAATTGAACAAAAAGTTTCCAAATTGATTGAAATATTATTTGAAATTAACAACAATAATAAAATTGATCATTTATGATAAGAAAAATGTCAGGGATGAGTTTCGCTTCAAATCCAACCTTGGTGTCTAATTTGATCGTAGAGATTTATCATTTATTGAATTACATTTTAATGTTGATTAAGCAGTAAAAAGCATTAAGCATAGAGATGAGAAAAATAATTCAATAAACTCATTCATATAACTAGAAATCAAATTAGAAAAATAAGGGTTTCATCTTGTTACACTCATGCCTAAGAAATCGGGTTTAGTTACTCATGACAAAGATAGAAAAGATAGAGATAAAGAAGAATTACAAAAACATTCATGAATGATTCTTGATAAAACTGCTTCAATTGTGTTAGAAACGGTCGTCTTTGAGTTTCTCTGCTAAGGTACAAGTTTCCCTACTTCCTAATAGTCAAAAAGATGCCTAGAAACTGAGAAAAAAAATGTGTTTTAATGTTTGTTGCCCCGTGTCATGCGCCCCAGGAGCGGGATTTGCGCGTCAAGCACGAACCAATAGAGCTTCAACATGAAAATGCGCCCCTGGCGTGACAATTGCGCTTCAGGCGCACAACTTCTTCTATTTGACGTTTTCTATATTTTTCTCCTCTTTTGAGTCTGAAGTGGGTTCTGATGTCTTCATGCAAGTTGTAGCTATGGATCTTAGCTTACATTTGCACTTGGTTTGACTCTAATTTGGACATCTACAACTCCATATATGACTTAAATACTCCACATATATAATGTGGATTTCCCGCTAAAATTTAGCACTATAAAACAAAAAGCAACATAAAATTACGAAAAAAAAATCCATACTTAATCAAGGGAATAAAACACACAAATATTTTATTAACTCAAAGAACTAAAATCAACAAAATATCAAATAACTCCTTAAATTAACTAGTGGTTAAAGATAATAAGACTAAAAACATTGAAAAATATGCATATGATGAAGAGTCATGGCTTTATTTGATTTAGCATTAAACTTTCCTAGATTTTATTTGTTATTTAAAATATAACACTAGCAACCAAAAATGTGAAAGTATGAGATATTTGGTTTTCTATTTTTTCATAATTCATAAGGTGTTTTTTTTAATGATTTTTCTTATTGATACACAATTTAAAATGTAACAAGAAGTGTTGATTGCTTCAACCCATAAATATTTCTCAATATTTGATTCTTCTAAGATTGTTCTTGCCATTTCTTGTAATGTTCTATTCTTTCTTTCAACAGCTCCATTTTGTTGAGCAGTTATTGCACAAGAGAGACTATGAGAAATGTCATTTCATAAAAAAAAAAAAAATTCAAAGATGCATTTATAAATTCTCCTCCATAATCATTTCTTATAGACGTTATGTTAGAACATTTTTTATTTTGAAATTTTCTACAAATGATTTGTATGCATCAAAAGAATCATCTTTTTGTTTTAAGAAAAGTACCTATGTATATTGTGAAAAATCATCAACAATAACAAATCCACATCTCATTCCTCCTAAGCTTGTAGTTTTGATAGGACCAAAAAAATCAATGTGAAGTAATTCAAGAGGTTTATTAGTTGAAACAAAATATTTTGATTGAAAACTACTGTTGATTTGTTTTCCTTTAGCACAAGCTTCACATACTTTATCTGTATCAAAACTTGTTTTTGGCATACCTCTAACAAAATCAAGTTTGGATAATTTTAAAATTGTTTTCATGTTATCATGTCCAGTTCGTTTGTGTCATATCCACTAACATGATTTAATAGATAATTCTTCAAGCTATAAAATATATAGATTTTTTTTTCTTGATGTAGAGAAAATATTTTTTTTCAGAAGTTGTCTGTTTGACATCACATATGTTTGGTTTAAAGATAACCTCAATACCATTGTCACAAAGTTGACTAATGTTGAAAAGATTATGTTTTAAACCTTCAATATATTGAACATGATCAATTTTTGCAGAGTTTCCTTTACCTATAATACATTTACCTTTCATTTTTTCCTGACCTATATCCCCAAAGGTTACATATCCTCCATCATTCTTGACAAAGGAAAGAAAATATTGTTTATCTCCTGTCATATGTGTCAAACATCCAGTGTCCAAATACCATGGCTTTTTCTTGACATTTTAAAAACCAACCTAGATGTTACTAGAGTTTTTGGTACCCATTTGGTCTTTAAGAGTTAGCTTTTTCTTTAATACTAGATTTTTTTCTTAAGGCAGCAATTTGATTCACTATGACCAATCTTTAAACAACATAAACATTTTTTTATTGCTTTTGGAGAATGTTATGTCCTAATACCAAAACGTTTTTCCTTTTCCAATTGTCGTCTTGAACCAAAACCTAACACATCCGCACTCACTCTCTCTCACGCTCACCTTTCTTCCTCAAACTCACCATCATCTCAAACATGTGAAATGTCACTATTTAAAAAATTAATATATTTTATTTAAAATTTAAATGTAATACATAACTTTACAAATACAATTTTATTTATGTTTTATTATGAAGAGAGTATATTGATATTATTTAAATTGTAATATATTATATATTATTTGATTAATTGAAATACACACCATTTTTCGTTCATAGAAACCAAACCAAAAATATGCAGCATAAACCCCATTTATTTATAAAACTTTAGCTTGTGAAAAAAGAAAAGAACAATCTGGTTTCACGCGTTTATGATGACACCTCTCCAATTAATCTGATCAGCTTCAGCATAATAACGGGTAAATTGGAATCCAATGTTCGTACAAATCATGAACTATATCGCACTTTTTTTATTATAATATTATATATCACGAGAACCATCAACGTCACACACACGGTTTTCAGTTTCCATATATGTGATTATTTTCGTGTTTTTGTTATTTGTTCCCCTTAAACAATTTACAAAGCTTTTTGGTCTTTGATTGCTGCACGCTAAGTAGTTAAACTGCCTAAGCAAAGCATCGTAAACCAATTAAAGAATTTGAGTGTACTAGAAGAGATTTGATTTCCACGACACAATTGACTACTTTCTAAGGATTTTGCCTATGCGTTAAAAAAGTTATTTTATAAAATTATTTGTTTTAATTATTGAAATATTTTTTATTATTATTGATATAAAATTTGATAATAATTTGAAAGTTGTGTATAGTAATTATTAAAAAATAATATATGAAAAAAATAATTAAAAATATATTGAAAATAAAAAATAATAATAATTTGAGATTTTTTTTTGTTAAAGTAATATTTATTGTGAGATTTAAAAAATATAATCTAAATTTTTATAAGAGAGATGAATGTCTATATTTAGTGTTAATTGTATCTCAAATAGATTTACTACGACAAATAAATTTTTTTAAAAAATATTTTCTTCCATCTCATAATAATTTTTACTTATAAAAAAATTTAAATTTAAATATAATTTTAGTTTATTTATTTTGTTTTGTTTAAAATTAATTTTTAGTCATTTA
>JBBPBR010000003.1:29737755-29755624 GCA_037974775.1 Cicer pinnatifidum | reverse complement strand
TTGTAAACAATTAACTCCGAAAATCAAACTATAATAGAGATATAGCTGATAAAAAAATATTGATTTAGACTTACTGAACATATTTTTGTTATTCATACTTCTGATCTCCTATTTAAATTCAAGATTTTATTCACTTTACTGACAAGTTAATTTCAAAAAAGTTTTGCACATACAATTTAAGAAAAGTAGATTGATATTTGACCGATAAAATTAAAAAAATGTTGTATCAGAAGTTTGTAATCCTCTATATCTCTAATTAATCACTTAAAATTTATTAGTAGATTCTTACTTCTGTTTGCTTTTTTATTTTTTATTTATTTGGTCATATAGAGTTGTGTGAATTAATAAAACTAAATTCATATGATATTTCAATATATTTATACTTCAAGACATATAATATTGAGTCTATACATGTCTAGTGGGCTTTAGAATGTGAGGTTTTGTTTGACAAGGGTAATTTAGAGGGGGTTGAGTTTGTATTAAGGCAAAAAAGTTTTAAAGAGGTTTTTACCGTGCAACCCACACTTTACCCTTTCACCCTCTATTTTATTTGAAATTATTTTTTTATCTTTTTTATTATTTATAAAACCTTTAAAAAATTTTAACACTTATTTTTTTACTTTCTCTTTTGAAACTTTACAGAAATTACCCCACCATTAGAAAGTTTATAAATTTTCGAAATATAAAAAGTAAATAATTTTTTTTAATTTTGAATTTTTTATAATTTTGAAACAAATATTATTTAAATTTTTGAACATTTAGAAAAATATTAAAGTTTTTAAATAGGTTTTTTATTCCAGATTTTTGAAAATTTCCATCAATACGAAATCTTTGAAATGTTAGTTTTCAGTTTTTTTAGAGAGGTTAAGGTGTGGAGGTGTATGGTAGAAACCTCAGTTTTAAATGAGTACGTCCATACCTTCATGGAGATCTAGTTTCCCTCCTTGTTTTGTCACAGGTAAATATCTAATCATTGTTAGGTTGATTTTTTATAATCTCTTCCTCTTCAACTAACCGATTTCTAACTTGATCTTCCACAGTTTTGTAGTTTCCACCTAAATATTTAATTCCCCAAGTTTTCCATGCCATTATTTTATTTCTCTTTATGAAATCTTAAAAAATAAAAAAAGGATATATGTATTTCTACATTCATAATTATTAATACAAAAAAGAATAAAAATAAAATGGAAATAAAAATGATATAGCTAAAAGTAATAAAAATGATATAGCCAAATTAGCTTTATTCTTTACACAAATAAAAGACCATCAGATTGAACATAATTAGATAAAATCCGTGAATGCATCATATATGCAGAAGAACTCAGATTATGAACAAAAGAAATGAAGTATAAAAAAAGGAACTAATTGGAAAGCTCAAAGAGAGGCACAAGTAAGGAAAGCAATATAACAATTAAAGAAAACTCTATAAATACACATTTGTTTTTGAGACGCAACGTATGTGCTTGTCATGCCTAATGTGAGCATATGCAACACAACCAAATACCTTCAACTTGTCAAGACTTATGGGATGGTCTGATCAAACTTCTTCAAGGGTTTTCATTTCAAGAGCTATTAAAGGACATTTATTCATAAGATACATTGTTGTCATAACTATTTTTGCCCAAAAAATCTTTTAGGCAAACATGCACTCATCAACATACACCTTATTATTTTAAGGATGATTCTATCAAATCTCTTAGCAAGGCCATTTTTGTTGGGTGTACTAGAAGTGACTTTATACCTTGCTATGCCATGATTCTTGCAGAATTGGTTTAAGGAATCTGAGTAGAATTCAAGTCAGTTGTTTGTTAAAGACCTCTTGACCTTCTTCCCTATTTGGTTTGTAATGAGATATTTTCCAAGCTTTGAAA
Organism: Cicer pinnatifidum; assembly: GCA_037974775.1. Taxonomy (NCBI): domain Eukaryota; kingdom Viridiplantae; phylum Streptophyta; class Magnoliopsida; order Fabales; family Fabaceae; genus Cicer; species Cicer pinnatifidum. The sequence goes on along the minus strand of JBBPBR010000003.1, from coordinate 29,753,753 downwards.
TTTTCAAATGCCTCATTTTTTACACTTTATGGAATATCGATAGCTTAGAAACAAGCATTTAATGGCTCTGGGTTCATGCTTATATTGCCTAATGTGAGTATAGGCAACACAACCAAATGCCTTTAATCTGTCAAGACTTAAAGGATAGTCTGACCAAACTTTTACACGTGTTTTCATTTCAAGAGTTATTAAGGGACATTTATTCATAAAATATATAGTTGTCATAGCTTCTTTTGTCCAAAAAATCTTAAGCAGACATGTACTCATCAACATATATCTTATTCTTTCAAAGATGATTACATTGATTCCCTTAGCTAGGTCATTTTGATAGGTGTACCAATAGTGGTTCTATGCCTTTCTATGCCATGATTCTTGCATAATTCATTGATGTAATCTGAGTAGAATACAAGTTTGTTGTTTGTTAGAGATCTCTTGACTCTCTTCTCTATTTGGTTCGTAATAAGAGTTTTCCAAACTTTAAAATTTTCAAATGTCTCATTTTTGACACTTTCTCGATAGCATGAAAACATGCATTTAATGATTCCAGGTTCATGTTTGTCTTGCATAATGAGTATAAGCAACACAACTAAATACCTTTGACATGTCAATATTTACAGGATGGAATGACCAAACGTTTTCATGTGTGTTCATTTTAAGAACTGTTAAGAGACATTTAAAGATAAAATATATAGTTGTCATAATTTCTTTAGCCCAAAAAACTTAGGCAAACATGCACTCATCAAGATACATCTCATTCTTTCTATGATGTAGAGGCTACTAAACCAACAATAATGTCACCATCTAGATAGTACAAGACATTTTTCACGATTCCTTATAGGGAAATCCAAAGATAGTATTTTAAAACTCTTTTTTTATATAATTCTCATGAGTGGGACAATCTCATAACCAAAGATCACATAAGTACAAAATTTCACAAGAATGGTTCATGTGTTTACCTATGTAGTGTCGAGGAGGAAAAACATCAATACCAAAAGAGTAGTGTCTCTATTTAGTCCACTTGTACGATCGCACCAAAAAGGTGTTGGTGCTAGTGGACAACTACAGTAATAAGACACAATAAACTAGATATTCTAGGGTTAGTCTCAATATATTACATATATAGTTCTCATATCTACATTTTGTTGACTTAGTTGACCTTGTACACTATAAACTCATTCTTTTATTTAATTTAATAATTATTTAATTAAAAAGTGATTAGATTAAATATTTACTTTCTGATTTAACCGTTTTATCGTGTGACTCCATATGCTCCCACTTAATTGATAATAATATTAAATATTAAATTAATATTAAACATTATAAATAATGAGTAGAATTTACAAATACATCGTTGCAACTCAATCAATGAGAAAATTGGTGAAACAATGTTTGATGGCTTTAAAGCATACAACTCCACATGTAGGGATCTTAGTGACATCAAGTTGAATAACTACTCACAATAGTTATATGAAAATCGTTAATGACATTTACACAAAAATTATCTAGCATTATATGTGAATCATTAATGACATTTAGACAAAAATTATCTAGCATTCTCATGGTAGGTCAATCTAATATAAATATTACTCCTAATATTTATACAAATGTAATAACTTGATATTTCAAATTCATGACCTCTGAGATATGGTCATCAATCTACTCACATAATAGTCTTGATGTATCATTGTCGTCCTAATTAAGAATAATATTTTGACTACAAATACTTTAAGAATAATTTTCTAATGTTCCATAGAGTCCCACAGTCAAGTCACATTTGATGTTCTATTGAAAAAACTATCTTTTGTAAGGACTTTATTATATTATAAGATTAATAACATAATAAATTATGCCTTGTACATATATCCAAAATTAGATGCATGATTACAGATGTCCAAAATTAGATGCATGATTTAAATTCATAATATAAATAATAATGAATGTAAAATAGACTAATGAGTCTTTACCACAGCACAAAACAAACGACAAACATAAAAAAGTTCATACCAATTTGTCATAAGATAAATCCAACAATGACAAGTGTAATAATCAATTAACGAATCATAATATCTAGATCCACATTTGGTAAGAACTAGTGATGGACCCCAAACATCAGAGTGAACTAAATAAAAATGTGTATATAAAACCAAAACACTTTGACTAAGTGGTACAAAGGAAAATTTAATAAGCTTACAGCCACAACAATCTAAAATATCATTGGTTTGTAAATTTTCTAAAGCTCCAAAAGAAGTCAAAAACTTTAATCTAGAAGCAAAAACAAGTGTATGGCGAGAATGCCATAAATAAAAACTAGAAGATGAAGAATTTAAACGAAAACTAGATGATAAATCAACAATGGACGTTGAGACGACAATATCTAGGACTCTTAAGTCATCCAAAACATAAAGTTCTCTAATCTATGGCATATCCCAATCTGCCTTATGGAAGTGGATCTTTCGAACAATAAGAAGTGGAAGAAATATAATTAAATAACATAAATAACACAATTGACTAACATAAGTAAGACTCAAAGTGATGTTAGCAATATAATAAACATTAGAAAATACAAGTTAGCTAGGTGTGGTGACAAAACCAATGTGTGCTAATGTCATACAAGTGCCATCAACAACCATAACCGACACAAACTAGGAAAGATTTGCAAACACAAATGATTTATCATCATATGACATATAGTGCAACGCTCCATAATCAAGAATTCATATGGAAGGAGACATACTTGACAGACTAGAGGAGTTCAAACCTTTAGTACAAGAGGCATACATGACATGTGACTGAGTGACAAAATGCTTTTGGAGTTGTTCTGCAATATCAAATATTTGAGAAGTAACAACAACAATATTGGATGATGGGCCCCTAAATTTCTTATTTGTTTTCCTCAATTTTGGAGATTATGTTTTCTAATGACCTTTTTCTCTTTACAAAATGAACATTCATCACTACCAAGTCTAACCCCCTTGATGTTTTCCTTTTTGAACAAGAGCAACACAAATAGATGGGGAATAGAGAGAGTTCCCTCTAACATCATGGAGTGGGTCTTGAAAATGATTTCTTCTACAATAATTTACTAACTACTAATTCAACATTAGGAAGAGGAGAACGATGCAAAATACTCGCGCATGAAGACCCTCAAAATCATCACGAAGACCCTTAATGTTGTATTATTGTTGCATAGGCAAAAAATGATTTTTTTTTTTTCAAAGAGGAAACTTCTTGCATAAGAAATTTCATAAGAGAATTAGATCTTCCGAGGCATCAATGTTCATAAGGACCCTTTGGAGGAATTTCATAAGGACCCTTTGGCATCAATGTTTCGTTTGTGATGATGCAAGACCAAATTAGATCTTTCGAGGCAAGAAGCCGACTATTTTTTATTTTAACTAGTGCAATTTTTCTTTTTCAAGATATTATGGTTGTTGAGTTAATATTTGTTAGTTTGGTTATGAACACAATATAATTGTGTATCACATATTTATTGTAATAAACTTTTTTCACTAAATCAATTTTAAACAATCCAATCACTCTCTCAATTATTATTATTATTATTATTTTTTTTTTTTGAATTTTACCGTACTCCTTGACCTTTATAACTACACAACCCTTAATAATAACATAATTTCTAACTTTCCTTAGAAGGCTTTCCCTAATCTAAAAACAAAATTCTCTTTAGTAATAATTCCGGTTGTTCGAACCGAATTGGCAAAGGCAAATCCACCAAAGACCAAAATAACAACTAGGTTGGTGAAGAAATATAAATTTCATCCTCAAATATCTAACTTCTAATTTTATTGATTCGTCTTCTTTAGGATAATAATTATGAAATCCACATGTTTATATTATAGTTTTTAATTCGCACTGGCTCCCGTTGGATAATTTTTTTTTTTTTTATACAGTTTCTATTAAATGTGTAATGAGCTACTTAGCCATTGGAACAGAGTCTTTTTATTTTACTCAATGTACTTATATATTATTCATTAACGAAATTTTCAACGAAATTTAAACTCAAATCTTTATTATACTTGAGTTAAATCCTTAATAATTGAACCAATCAAGATGAATGTTGAAAGTTAAGTGTGGCCTCCGGTCCCCCTCCCCTGTATAAACTATTCCTAGTATATTTTCTAAGAAACATGTATTAATATTATAATAAAATTTAATTTAATATAATATTATTAGTGTAAAATAGGTTCTACATACGTCTAATTTTAAATCAAATTATTTAAATATTATTATTTTTGAATTATTATGATAATAACTTTATATAATTTTAATAACAAAAATTGGACCTCCCATTTAATTGATTTATAGATTTGCCCTTGCAACCGATCCTCGTTGGCATTACAGCACACAAGTTGAAAGAGATTATTTGATAATAATTTAATTCTTTATATTATTTTTAAAATGAGTAAACTTTTAAAAATTAATTTCATTCTACTATTTTTATATTCAAGTATTAATGAACTTCATTAAACATTAAATTGTTTAGAGAATTTAAATTTTAATTAAAATAATTTTTAAATAAATTTTATTTATTTTTCAGTCGAATATCAAATTATCATAACTTTTTTTTTAGATCAGAAAAGTTAAGAAAAACAAAATTGAATATAAAAATAAAAATGACACTACCTCCTTCATTATTATAAACATCCATCATTTTATCACTTTCATTAAGAAAAATTAATAGATTAATTAATAATATTTGCATTTAAATGTAATATTTTCATTTTCCAAAACAAATTAATAATATTAATAAAAAACACGTTTAAAAATATAAATAAATACGTATAATAAATCAAAAAATTATACTTATATTTAAATACAAATTTTTTTTCTTTCAAAAATTACTTATAATTAATGACGAAGAGTCGGGCAGAGGTGGTATATAGCTGGCTCTCCTTATTTGTAATAAATGATCTTGTTTGCTACATGGATATATATGTAAACTTCTAAGCTATATACATAATTGCTACTTAGGGACATAAAAAGACATTTTTGAAGGGAGATCTACCATTTATACACAAAGAATGCATAGTCTGATCCCATTTCATAAACAATTGTGCCAATAATTAATAACAATGCATAGTGGGGTAATTAGGATGGGTTTTGAGAGAGAAAAAATAAAACAAAATAAAATTACAATATTTTTATTTTGATACACTATAAAGTTCTACATTGTTTAATAGTAGTAATCGAAAATATGGTATTTATATAAAAATTAACTTTCTTCATTTATTCAACTCACTGAAACAAATTGTAAGTATAAACTTGTAAGGTTTATATATGATCAATCAGGGACGGATACGTGTATATCTAATTGGGGGCAGGTGGTCCTATCTAAGTCATGTATTTTGTTGTTAACAATTGAATAAATTTTGTTTTTTGCTTTTACTAAAAATTAAGTATTGTCTCCACTAAAAGGTCTTAAATAATTTTATTTTTAAAGAATCAGATCTAATAAGTTTTTGAATGATTGTGTGTGGTTACTTATAAAAAATTATTTGATAATATTGAAAATAAAAAAGTCATATAATTTTAAAATAGATTTAATTGTATTTTTAATTTCTTATTTTATCACATTCATTAAAGTAGTTTTCTTTTTTTAAAATAGAAATTTTTAATCTTGCAATTATTATATTTGTTACAAATTTGATCTCAACTCATGATTTCTAATTATAAAATGGTTTTTTCTCCTTTAAAAGTGGTTATTTTTTTTCAAAATTACAATTGAGACAATGAATGACAATTTTTACAGTATTCTAATTTTTTGCTTTAACTTTTTTATTAATTCAACTGTTTTGCATAGTGATATAATTATTTCCTTATTTTATCACTATTTATAGTATATTTTTGGATTCGTCACTAAAATCAATAGTTAAAAATATCTTAGAAAAACAATATAACAAGTTCAGGGAGGACGATCCTATGTTATTGATAGTGGGGATTAGAACCTCCACTAACTAAAATTTGATGAGTAAAATAGATAAAGTTGTTAATTTACATTATTTTCAAGTTCAATTGTTCTATCAACTGATTGATCGACAATTTTAAGAGTTGAATAATCAATATGCATAAATGAATATCAAAATGTTTTTTTAGATAATTTGTTTAAGTTCAAAAAATTCATTTTATGTATTTGATAAAGAGTATTATCAATAATTGAATGGTCAAATGCTTGTTTAATGAAGATTATCCATAACTGAATGTGAAATCGTTTAAGAGAATAATAGTTACATGGTTGTTTAATTTTTTTTTTTTATGAGATGATATAATTAGCATTATAAATTCATACGCAACTACGAAATTACAAATTTAAATCCGGGACATGATCTCTCATTGGTCAGTTGAGTTAGAACTTAAAACTAAATAATCATGTATTTGTGAACAATTATTATATACATTTATGCTTTTAAAAAATAACTTTTTAAGTATTTAATATTACAAAATTATTTATGGGTTGATCCTGTTAGTCATGTTTTTTGAGTCGATCCCTACTTGAGATTTAAATACAAACCATAACGAGGGTCTAAGGTATATATGTATGCTAAAAGACCCGCTGATTGTTCACATGAAATAAAGTGGACAATACCTCACCATAAAAATAGTGCAGCAAACTTGAGATCGAAAAACTTATAGTTAACTAGAAGTATACATACGATTGGAGGTATGTATAACAAATATCTTAAATGATGATATATACATAAAGATGGAATATCTTAAATATAATATTAATATACAAATTAATTTTAAGGTTTAATTATAGTTTTGATCCTCTATTTTTAGCTGAATCGCGAAAGTAGTCCCCAATTTTGTTTCTTCCCAGTTTTGGTCCTCTAAACATAATTTTGATTCAAAACTTCATGAAATTTCATTATTTTTGCATTTATTTAAGTCACACCATGCCTCAATATCTCATTTGCAACAATTGTACTGAGAATATATGGTCATAAATGGTGTAGTACGAATTAAAAAAAAAAATTCATCAAATTTTGGACTAAAATTCTGTTTGGGAACCAAAACAGGGGAGAAACAAAATAGGGGGACTACTTTCGCGATTCAGCTAAAATAAGGGGATCAAAACTGCAATTAAGCCTAATTTTAATATATCTAACTGACATACATTTTATAGATATAATTTATGTGATAGTAGTTTCAATTCAGTAATAAATTTTATAATGCCAAAAGGTTGTTGAAAATGATCGGGGGCGTCATAATAGGATGATTTACACCACATTGCCGATTGATGACAACCTCTTAAATATAATAATAAAAATAATAATTAAAGATATAAATTTTAAAAATAATGAAATATTTACCATAATTATATCAATAATGGATTGGTCTTATAATTATATCAATAATGGATTGGTTTTAGTGGTAAGAGACTAACACCTCTTAAATAAATAGTTAGTTGTTCGATCTCTATCTCTTGTATATAGAGAAAATATGAGTTCATTAAATGTAGTTTATGTACAAATAATTGTGGCGAAAGAACTCATTTTACTACCGTTGGAGATTCTTTTATATAAAATAAATTCTCTAACAAAGAATAGTCAATACTAGATAGTATTAGATATTCGATACCTATAACATATTTATATAAAAAAAAAATACTACAATGATATAGTATTGAACATTAGAATTTTTAATTAAATGTCATTTATAAATTCTTAATTAAAATTTTTGTTTTTCTTAATATTATTGAAGAAAAACAGAGTCACCAGTATTTTACCGAGTTTGTAAATAATAATAATAAGGATAAAGAGAGCGTTCTATAAAATGAAGAATGCAATTTTTATTAATTTTCAAATGTCTCTCTCAAACATCACGTGCATTGAGCAATCTTTAATAATGATGATTGTCTTCATCCTTCACATATAAGTAAGCAATCAAAGGTAGTTCACAAAATAGCCCAAGATTTTTTTTTCTATCTACCCTTCATTATCAAACATCGTTAACAACTAATAGAAAGTGACTACACCAAACAAACAGAAAAACAACATAACCTCAAAAACAAGTAACAACACTAAAGCAAAGTGTTGCAATTGGTGAGGCTTATTATAATTATGTTCATTAATCCAAACCCTTTTTCCATTTTTGAGTTTCAACTTGTTTCAAGCTTCAACATTTTCAAAATTTGCATTAAGCAATACATTGCATAGTTATTAAAGACTTTGGTTTTATTAAAGAAGGGGAAAATTGCAATGGAGGGTGTGGATTTGGTTGAGAAAAATATTGAAGTTCAAAATAATGAAGGAAACAAAGAATGTGAAAGTTCTAGTAATCATGTGATTTTTGAAGATTTGAATGAAGAAAAGGGTCTAGAGAACAACTCCATTAGTAGTATTTTGGAATCATCTTCACCGCCGCGTTCGATGGATTCTCCGATTAAGGAAGTTTCTGCCACTGATAGTACTAGTTCACATGGAAGTGAAGTAGAAGAGAAAAAGGACTTGAGTTGTGAAAATTTTGTGAAACAAGTCTCAGTATCACCAGGTATTTCAAATTCAATAAATATTTTGTTTACATACAATGTTATAATTGTAGTGATGATGCTTTTGTAAAAAGTAGTGCATGAAGAAGAAGCTAACTAACTAGTTGATGTGGATAAATTAGTTTAGATTGATGTGTCTGATAAAATTCTTGTTGAACTAACTGATAACAAAAAAATCACATAAACAATATATATATATATATATATATATTCAGTTAATTTTAAAAATTTCTTCAATTAAGACAATGAGGATATAAATGAGAAAAAAATATGATATGTTGTAAACTCTAAAGCATGAGTACTTACAAAACTATGAAGTAAATGTATTGAATACGTACTTGGTGTTGATATCCATATTGTACTTGTAGATGCTTTATTTTTTCATTATTCCTTGGTGAATTTCTTATATAATATAATATTATTTGAGTTTCTTTCTTAAACGGAACAATTTTTTTTTTTTAAATTTTTATTGTGATGTCTCTTGAAAATTGAATAATTAAACTCTTTGAATTACATTATATAAAAAGACTCCTTAATTTTTTTTTAATGTTGTATGTTGTATCCATAATCTATATCGAATCCGTAGCTATGCATTATGGCTTGTAAGCTACAAACTAGCTCAAAACTTGGATTAATATATCAAAAAAATGCCAAAAGCTAGTGAAAAAAAGTCATAAACTTGTGAGAAAATTAAGTTACCCAAACAACTTTATTTTAACCGTGAGAGCTTATACACTATAAACTAAATCAGTAGTTTGGTCTTACCAAATAGAGCTGTGAATTTTTTGTTTTTTAAAAAAAATTAGGATAAGAGGATGATTCTCTAATCAAAATTGAAAATAATTTTAGACTTAGTAATTATTTAAAAAGAAATTTACATTTTATTCCCTCTAAGATTGCTATAGCATACCCTTCTTCAAAACCTTGTTTGTAAAATTAATTTCTATTTTGTATTGAAGTGCTATTTCTAATGACTTTAACACTATACATAATCTAATTTGATTTTATTAATTATTAGTGCTAGAGATAGAGATAATGAAGGACAGGTTTGCAAAATTGTTACTTGGAGAAGATATGTCAGGTTGTGGAAATGGGGTCCCTACATCATTAGCTATATCCAATGCCATAACTAATCTATGTGGTATGCACCTACCAAACAATTTTTATGCACTAGTTTTTTTTGTTGAATTTAATGAAACTTTAAGTATTAATTACTGTTATTCTTTCTTTTGAATATGAAGTTCTCATTTGTCATAAATTTTGTTGATTCTTTAGCCACACTTTTTGGTCAACTTTGGAGATTGGAACCTTTGCCATTAGAGAAGAAAGCAATGTGGCAAAGAGAGATGGAGTGGCTTCTTTGTGTTAGTGATCATATTGTTGAATTCAAGCCTACTTGGCAAACATTTCCAGATGGAAGCAAGTTTGAGGTACATTTACAACTTTATAAATAATTTTAATGCAGACTTAAATATGATTTTACTCTATGTAATTTTTTAATTCTTGTAAATTTTTGTCAAGATTATGTCTCTATTAATTTAAAAATTGTTGTGTTCAATTTTTGAAGTCAGTTTATTAGATCCCGTAATGTGATTTTTTAGGCCATGTTAGCCGTCGAGGACGAAAAGCACCAATTTTCATTGAACACGCACACACATTGTTGTTTAATGCTTTTAACACTTATGTAGCACCATCGAATGTGATACCAATGCACGAGGTTAACTCAATTACAACACAATGTAAACACTTATAGTAGTTACATTCAGTTACTCCTATTTTCTCAAATTATAATTACTATCAATCTGTCAGGATCAATATTGTATTTGATGTCTAATGTCGTGCTTCATAACTTACCATTGTTTATTCCCAAATTTTAAACAGGTCATGACTTGCATACCCCGCTCAGATCTTTATATCAATCTTCCAGCTTTGCGAAAATTAGACAACATGCTTCTTGTAAGATTTTTTCTGCATTTTGTGCACATTAATGTTGAATTGCAAAGTTAGTTAGTTTGTTAGAGTTGAATAATGATTCAATTTGTTTGTTAGAGTTAGTTAGCTTCTACGGTAGTAGTTTTAGTTTTTCAATGGTAGTTAGTTTCTCTATATATAAAGAGCACATTGTATCTTTTATTGAATACAAAATCTTATGAGTTTTGTTTTCCAAAAAGCTCTAATGCTTAGATTTTTTATGAGATTAATCTTAATCTCTTAAATATGATTCATAACAATTAACTCAGTTTTCACAACCAAAAATTTATAAAAATCTTTACTTTATAATTCAGGAAATACTAGAGAGTTTTGTGCATACAGAGTTCATGTATGTGGACCAAGGTGTTATGGCACCAGAAAGAGATGGTTCAACTTCTTTCCAAAGATCAGTTACAAGACAAGAAGAGAAATGGTGGCTTCCTGTACCTCAAGTTCCTCCTTCTGGTCTCCATGAAAATTCGAGAAAGCAATTGCAGCATAAGCGTGATTGCTCGAACCAAATATCGAAAGCTGCAATGGCCATTAATAGTATCACTTTGGCTGAAATGAAGGTTCCTGATTCTTACTTAGAGTCTCTTCCAAAGGTACTAATTAATGTTCCCTTTCATTTGTCCTAATTGTTGTGGAAATAGAGATCGTGGTAACTATTGTTGCAGTTGAATCGCGATTTTGGAAAATCAAGGTCAAATGTAGACTAAATTGGGACTGCATTATGATCATAGAGACATCGAAAATCCTGACGTCGCTAATCTAACATTGATACATTATACATTACATGATAAAATGGTACGATGGTGAAATTGTTGATCCAACCCTTTAGCCAGTCTAAAGCGTGACCTGATAGCAGATATTCTAACAAATCTTACGTATGATTTGATACTATCTTAGAATTTAAGTTAGACTTAACTCAACGTACAAAACTAATTTATGCATAGAGATATCTCATATTTATAAACATTTTTTTCATTTTCAAACCATATCACATTCTGTGACTCTCAACACATATACATATATCATAATCAAAGTATTAGTTGTCTTAACTTATTTCTATAATTGTTCTCATAATATCAATGCATTATACACTACTTGATGGAAGAATTGTTGATCCAACCCTTTTTACAGACAGCAAGAGCTAGCTTGGGGGATGTTATTTACAAATACATTACATCAGATGATTTTTCACCTGAAAGTTTGTTATCTTCTCTTGATATATCCTCTGAGCATCAAGCCATAGAGATTGCAAATAGAGTAGAAGCTTCCATCTATATTTGGCATAAAAAGACCAACTCAAAGCCTTTGAATAGCGCTAAGAGATCGAGTTCAAGATCTTCATGGGAAATGTTCAAGGATCTGATTGTTGAAGGAGACAAAAGTGAAATGCTTATAGAGAGAGCAGAAAGCCTTTTACTCTCCTTGAAGCAAAGTTACCCTTTTCTCCCTCAAACAACCTTAGATGTCACCAAAATCCAATGCAACAAGGTTTGGAACTTTTCTTTCTTTCATATTCGATACTAGAAAAAGTTGAAATAATGATACAAATTAGGGACTGAAATATTAAAACTGGTCACTAAATTTGATGTCCGCCATAATTAAAAACAAATGTTTCTCTATTCTGTTTTTAAATTTTCGTCGCTATTTTAACTTTTTTTGATAGTCCTAATTTTGTTTATTTCTTGAGTATTAAAATGATTGATCTTAATTTTAAAAATTGTTGTGTTGTGTAGGATGTTGGAAAATCTATTCTAGAGAGTTATTCCCGGGTACTAGAGAGTTTGGCATCGAATATTGTTGCGCGAATCGACGATGTGCTCTACGTAGATGACTTAACCAAACATTCTGATCAATTTTCATCTATATCAAAAGTTGGTGTAACTAAAACTCATAAAAGTATTCCACTTCCATATAAATCACCTTTCATCAATAGCACCAACATTTCAATTGGAGGTGTAGGAATGAACAACGTTGTGACAAATTTTGTTACCATTGGTCAAAAAGAGGACTATGGTTGTCCAATTGAGAACTTGGTTCCAAAATTGAATAAATTTGATGAAGTGCCAGCTTTGGAAACAGATAAGGAATCCAGTGATAACATAGAAGATTTTAAGCTCAATTTAATGGATCAGGCATGGATAGAGTGAAAAGGGATTTAATTTTGATTTCATAGATGGAGCATTTTATTGGTTGTTTTAATTTTCTATTTTGTTTTTGTTGTTGCTTGTTTGTATATTATGTGGAAGTGATGAATTTGAAGGAACAATGTAAAAGTGAAGAGAAAAAAATGAGAAAGAGAAAGCAAGGTATGGTTGTGTAATTTTGATTATAAAGGATTTCTCAAGAGAATTATACTAGTGTTTATGTAAAGTGATAACTATTATTAATTAAATTGTGTCCCGCGTTGTGCGACGCGCGAGTGTTTAATATATTTTTATACTTGTGGGATTATGATTATATAATTACTTTTTACTGATAAAATAAAAATATAAAAATTTAGTATAATTAGTAATATTTTTTTTCTCTAAACATAATTTATTTATTTGCTTACACTTTAAATTTTAGTTTGTTTGGATGACATTTATTTATTTGCTTACATCACTTATTCATTTATTTGCTTACATTGTTGCTCCTAAATTGTTTTATAGTATGTTTGGAAAAACTAATATCTGGAACTTCTCACATTTACGGCAGCATATGCTTTAATTTAGATGTGAGTTTGATTCTTGAACCTCGGTTAAATTATTTTGTTGAAGAACACCTTTCAACGTTTCTAACTAATAATGTTAAATTGTGTATTAATATGATATAATCAAATATATTATGAATTTGAAATTAGAGAATTGAGATCGAATAATATTTTTTAAGGAAAAATTAAAAGTGAAAAATATGTGATGAATTGACATCTTAAATTAATTATTTGCGGTACCTTAAAAATATGATTAATAAAATGAAAAGATTAATAATAAAAAATAGAATGAGAAAAGTACTAAAACTCCATAAAATTGGATAACCTATTTATTTATTATATTGATAAAATGAGGTTATTGTTTAAATAGCAAGAGATTGGATTATTATAATAACACTTTTGTAAATACAATCAATTAATTTAGATGATTTTCTTTGTAAACATATATTAGCACACAACCATTAACGTTTCAAGAAATAAAATCAATTATATAGTTAATTTAAATTGTAAAAATAAAAATGTGTTATCATATATTTTGATTTAATGTTTTATTTAATTTTAAGTAACAATTTAATTCTTTATATTTTAATGTCAACAATGTTATTTTTTTTTATAGAAATTTAAAAAATTTATCAAAATCGTCAAACAAAATTAAACCAATAAAATTCAATAATAATTTAAAAAAAAATCATATATTCATCACATGACTCAAAGATAAAAACAAAATCATATTTTCATCTCTAACAATATCAAATTCATCAAATAAAGAATGCAAATATGAGTTTATTTAAAAATTTGAGTTATAAATTTGATGAAATTTATATTGTATTGAAAATGATAGTTAATTTTATGATTTTTAGTTGAAAATTTTAATAAACTTTTTGAATTTTTGGAAAAAATAATAACGTTGTTGATATTTTAAAATAAAAAAAAAATTAAATTATTACTTAAAATAAAATAAAAAACTAAATTAAAAAAAATAAAATAAAAGAATGAAATATTATTTGAAATTAAATTTAGAGACCGTGGAAGAAATTATGGTATTTTTTATATATAAAAAGATCTCACTTACGTAACCTTGTTTAAAAGATCTCTAAATCAAGTGTTCAACCCAAGTTGCAACAGGTCTCTCGAATTCCCCTTTTGGAAGAGCTGCTTCTAGATGTTTGTAAAAATGTCGCTGAGTAGTTTTGCTTTGGAGAAGTTAAGTTCAAAGTGCCCCAATTTGATTGTGCCGCCGTGTTTCTACTTTCTCGCATGCACCTTTGTATTATGTAGGATGTAATGATAAAGATTGGAGAATTTCTAAATTTAAAGGGAAGATAGAAGTCAACAACCCGTCTACGCCTACTCCTAAGATATTTGGTAACAGTGATACCGATTAGAATACATAATGATTGAGTTTTTTTTTTTTTTTTGTCTAGAAAAGACAAAGTTTAAAATGGCTTATATTTTGCACCAAGTAGGTGTGTATCTATACAAAGTTCAATGGCTTTAAGCTGCAAATTTTGTTCTCTAGTGTCATTATTCTAAATTAATGCTTCATACTTGCAATAATAATAGTATGAAATCTTCTCATGTGAATTATTTTTATGAGTAAGTATTAAATTCAGTATTTGAGGTTTACAACACACTCTGCACCAACTATTTGCTCTATATCTTCATAGTTATTATGTGAAAACTAATAGCACTTTGATGTTATTCAAAATTTTCTAAAAGTTGTATTTCTTTTGGAAAGAGACAATATCTTACCCAATTGTATAATATTAGTCAGTTATCCAATAGGCCCGTATATGATTTCTTTGATGGAATTGACTTTTGATGATAAAGTCATTAATTAGATTATTCCTTTTTGTCATACTCCCTCTAGTCACTATTAAAAGCAAAAAATTGACCTCAAATCTTGGTCACTATTATAGCCAGAAGGGATATATATTTTACATGAAATCTAGAAAATTAATTGCACTCAACTAAAAAAAATGCTACATATTGCAAAGAACTCTTAGAAGAAATGTGCAAAAGTGTGCTGAATTTTAAAATAGATCACGTGCTTACAAATCCACAACTTACTTTTTATTTTTAAATATTATAAAGCATTGTATTTCATATTGTTTCATGAAGCTTCATCCAACATAAAAACGTCGACTCTGCTTACATAATCACCTCTCCCGATAAATTTTGCAATCCAATAGTAAAACTTGTACAAGATTTCCATTGGGAATATGTACAAGGATTCTACAACTAATCTTCTTTATTGTTTATCTAAAATTATTTTCCATCAAGTGGGATGGTTGAATTTTTCATGTATTTGTAAACTTCTACAAAAAAAAATAAAAAAAATTGAAGGTTATCCTCAATTTGTGTAACTTTAAGCAATAGTGCACACAATTACACAAATCTGTTGAATGTATCTAAATAAATTTTTCACATGAGATTTGTTGCACCGAATGTGTCCTTGCACTTAATTTGAATTTATTTTTATTGATTTTACTATTAAAAAAAAAAAGAAAAGAAAACAAAAAGAAAAGAGAAAAAAAATATGAAAAACAAGGCTTTTGAATGTGTTCTAATATCACAATTTGAATTTGTTTATAATTTGAACTTGTGTAATCAAATTTATAGCAATTTTTTGTGTGTGGAGATTTCCTAAAATATTACTAACATGGTCATGAAGTTTATTTTTATTTATATAATAAATATAATCAATTTCTCTTTAAATTTTAATTAAAAATTTAAATTGATAGTTTAGGGATAGTTTATTTTCTAAAAATATTTTCAATTTTTACTTTGTATTCTTGTGATTGAAATGACATTTTGTTG
>JBBPBR010000003.1:29712681-29737226 GCA_037974775.1 Cicer pinnatifidum | reverse complement strand
AGTGGTTTTAGCTTTTAATTTTCAAATCTCAAAACACTAAAATTGTTTTTTAGTTTTAAGTTTTTTTTTATTTAAAATTAACTAATTTTAAAAATTGTTATCAACATTATTATGTTCCCTTTAAAATTTATTAACAACAATCCTTTCATTCATGATAATAATAACAACAATAAGTAATAATATTCAATTATTAAATTTAACAACATTGCTACTATGTTTTAAGATGTGTTCTTTCTATTTCTAGCATTTATATTAATGAAGTTTTTCTTTTTAAAAAATATATGTATTTTTTTTGCATATATGAATTGTTTTGAATTTAATTCTTACAAAAATATAAAATAAAAAACTTGTTTAAAAGGGAAATCGAATGGAAGAAAGGGTTTGAGAAGGTTGGTTCTTTCTCCCTCCCCCACTAAATATAGAGGGCATATATATACATTTTTTATTTTACAATTTTTATAGATCTCACAATCAATTTAATCTGTTTTAAAAATGGAAAATCAATTAGTGATAAAAAAAATTCAATGTGATAGCTAATTTGGGTGAAGTTTCCCATTTCAATATATTTGTGTCGGATAAAAATACAAAAATTATTTTTCTCTATAAAAAAATATATATTCAATTTTAAAAATCATAGTACATAGTGTGAAGAATACTAATTTATACCAAAAATGATGCCCTAAGACAATAATGTTGTTATGTTTACATCATCTTATCAGCATTGTCTTCATAGATAAAAGGTTATCCAGACCCAAATTATCTTTTGTTTTAGTAGCAGGTGGCCGAAAAACATTCTAAAAATGAAGAGATTCATCTGCTCCAGCTAAAACAACTTTTAACCCATCTAGACTTTGCAAGACATAAAAGCATAATATGATTAGTTAGTAAGTAAGTAAATTAGTAGTTAAGTATTCTAATTAGAACTCATTCAACATCTCTTAATTCATCTGAGATAGATGTTGGACTCTCAAAGTATGAGTGCCCAAAGTTCTGACTTTAGTAATAGATGGATATTCCCACAAACAAAGTTGGTTGTGTTCTACACTTGGACTGAAGTCATGGCCATTTAATATCTCCTTGTGATGTCTATTTCATTCTAATCCAGAAATCTCAGCCTTGGTGTGTATGCTGCAAATGTTGGTTCCCTTTTGTACATTTCATAGCTTAATACATCCATCATCAACGCCTCCTTTAGACGCAAAAACAGATGAATCATAAGGGCACCAAGCAAGTGCTTTGACATAAGCATTGTGGTCTTTAAAACAATGCAAGAATTTTGATGAGTTCATTTTATTTGACTCTCACATATTGACTAGATTTTCACTACCACCACTTACCAATATAATTTCCCTTTTTGACCATTTTAAACAACAAATTGTTTCTTTGTGTCCTTTTACCTGGGAAGTCGCATTACTTGCTCTAACTTCACACAAGAACATCATAATACACCAAAATGCTACTTTATTGTCACAATATTTTATTTTATCAGTAACTTAATGTATTCATGAATAAAACATTTAGAAATTTAAATCTAGTTCCCATCATGATTGATTATAGATTCGTCATGGTTGCCAGAAGTTAAAATATTTTCATTTCATGCTAGATCTGCTATCATTTCAATATGAGTTTCTAGCTTTCTTATCTGAAAATCAAAAACCAAGCAAGAATAAGGCCACTGTGAAACCAAGCAGATGAATAGAGAGAGATGCATGCATACTTACCAGCTTTGAAGTGACAACATCATACAAATAAAGATTAGAGTGCATAAATCCAGTTGCCAAATACTTTGAATCCTCTGACCTAGAAACACTAGTTGGATAATTATTGTCATTGAATTTAAACAACTGAGACACATGAGTAGTAATAGAGTTCCACATGTACATTTCTTTGCCTAAAGCAACAACTAGAATGTTGCTTTTCCCCCAATCCATTGTGTTTGTGTAGAAATTATTTCTGATTTGTGGTGCATCTAATACCATGGATTCTTTCTACAACCACAATTAATCAATTTTTCAATCAGATTGTAGCACAAGACTTATTTCATGAAAACACTTTCTCATTGATCCCTTCAAAAGGAATGTTAACATTTAGGCATCTTATGATTTCTTACTTATAATATGAGAATGCCTAAGTTCATGCCCACATAAACATAAACTATATCAACAAAATAAAATACTACATCAATTCTAACTATTGGGAAATTCTACTAATTATAAAAACAAATACTAAGTAGAGAATACCATGTGCATATATAAAGAAAATCAATATTCCAATTTAATAAAAGTCAATACATTTGTGATTTCAAGGTATTTGCAAGAAACTATGTTGCTGCTGAACAATAATACCCATAAAACAAATAGGTGCATTATGCATAGACAAATAAATTTATTTGACAAATGGATTAAAATGAAACTAAAACCAAACCTTGGGCAGTTTTCACAGATACGTTGATTAGCGGTTGATTTGAAATTCTACAGCATCTTGTTGTCACAACACATCGATATGAAGAATAGAGTTTTCATTTGATTTTGGACATCCTCTAAAAACCAACATCCAAAATGGCCTCCCATCTAAATCCAAAGTCAGTTGCTCATCCAATTTCTTTCTATACGCTTCCTATCATTATAACAAGAAGAAGATGTTAAAATAAATCAAGATAAAGCCCCAGTTTTTGTTGAATAAATGGTTTCAACATTCAAATAAACAACAAAAGATTAAAACCAAATTAATCTTGAGAAATTAAAGTAACAAACAATCCTCAAGAATTTGATCAAAAATTACTTTTCTTGAAAGTATTGAAATTGAAAAATAAAAAATTTATAAGAAAGAATAAAATGAATGATTTCAACATTGAAATAAATAAAGAAAATATTAAAACCAAATTAATCTTGAACTAAAATAAATTAATAAACAACCCTCAAGAATTTGATCAAGAAAAGTCGAAAACTTTATAAGAAAGTAATAAACTATGATCTTGATCAAGATCCATCAAACTTCTATTGGGTATGAACGGATCACCCTAGGAAGAAAAATATATGAACATAAGCATGCACATAACGAAAGAAAAAGAAAAAAAATAAGAAAAATGAAGGAATGGTAGTAGTATAATTATTGGAAAATCATAGTAGATTGGAGCACTAAGAAAACTTCTTGGAGTGTACCAATCTTTATTAAGATTCTACATCATGTGTTGTTGTTGTTTATGCCTTTAAAGAATTATCACTAATTGATGATGGTGAGAAGAAAGAGAGTATTGGAAGAAAATGATTATTTCCCACTCTAAGGAACAAAGTACATATATATACTATGTTGGAAGAAAGAATTATGACTATTTTTTTTTTACTTTTCTTGATTTCTTTTTTGTAGATTTCACATGTTTTAAAAAATAAAATTATTAATTATTGTAAGAAAAAAGTTATTAATATTTTAGTATTGTTAATCCTTTTGTTCGGTGAGTTTTATGAATATTTGAAGCATGACATATAAAATGAATATATTTAGAGGTACTTTGATGCTCTGCAATTTTTTTCAAATTCAGCTTGAAAGATTATTGGTAGAAGTAGTTGTTATATTGTTTGTTTTTCACACCATCATATGTCTATAGCCTAGCTTAGCCGTATATCGGCCATTCCTTTTGTGGGGCCAATAGAAAGAGTCTTCGTCAGTATGTTGAGATAGAGGAATACTACACATATTATCCACTTCTAAGGAAATAACAATGTTAGTAATAATATTGATGACTCTTCATCATATGCATAATTTTTATTGATTTTAATCTTATTTATCTTTAATCATTAGTTAATTTAATGAGTTATTTAATATATTTTGTTGATGTTAGTTATTTGATTCAATGAAATGTTTTTGTTCTTATTTGCTTAATTAAGTCGAGATTTTTCGTAGTTTTGCGTTGTTACTTTGTTTTAGTGCAGTGCTGAATTTTGGTGAGAAATCAACATGACCTATATGGAGTATTTCAGCCATATCTGGAGATCTAGATCTCCAATTGGAGTCAATCCAAGTGCTAATGAAATTGAAGATCCATATCTACAACTTTTATGAAGACATCGGGACCAAATTCAGACTCGAAAGATGAGAAAAATGCAAAATAAGTCAGACAGCAGATGCTGTGCGCCTGGGGAGCGCCCAGCGCGCCTGGAGCGCATTTCTCATGTTTCAGCTCTGCCAACGCGCGCCTGGAGCGCGTGACGCGCATCAGCAATCATAAAAACGCAATTTTTTACTGTTTTTTGGATCTTTTTGACTCTTGGGAACTGGGGAGACTTGTGCCCTAGCATAGAAACTCAAAGACGGCCGTTTCTAACACCATTGAAGCAGTTTATCAAGAATCATCCATGAATCATTCTTGTAATTCTTCTTTAATCCTTATCTTTTGTATCTCTGCCATGAGTAACTAAACCCTATTTGTTAGGGATGAGTGTAACCAGATGAAACCCTTATTTTTTTTGATTTGATTTCTAGTTATATAAATGAGTTTATTGAATTGTTTTTCTCATCTCTGTGCTTAATGCTTTTTATTGCTTGATCAACATTAAAATGTTCTACGGTTTGTATTTTGAAACGGAAGTGGACTTTACGAATGCTTGAGATGAGAAATTCATGAATTTGTAGTCTTGGGATAGATGCAAGTCATGAAACCAATTAAATTAGTTGCAAAGCAATAATTTACAAGAGAATTTCTATACGGTAATGCTTAATTCTAATCTTAAATCTACTAAGGAATTAGGGGTTACTTTGGAATTAAAGGTTCTGTCACTAAGACATTAGGGCAAGAATAATGAAGATAATTCGGTAATAATTCAATAAAGGAATTCAGTAACTATGATCAAATTAGACACCAAGGTTGGATTCGAAGTGAAACTCATCCCTGACATTTTTCTCATTATAAAAGATCAATTTTATTTTTGTTGTTAATTTCAAACATTATTTCACTCAACTTGGGAAGCTTTTTGTTCAATTTTAGTAATCAAATATAATTCAATAGTAAAACGCAATCCTTGAGTTCGACACTCGGTACTACCGTTTTATTATTACTTGCAACGATTCAGTACACTTGCTGAAACGCTATCAAGTTTTTGGCGCCGTTGCCGGGGATTGCCATATCACTATTGAATTTAATTTATTAACTGAATTGAAATTTTTTGCTCTGCAATAAAATTTCTTCTTTTATTTTATTTCTAATTAAAAAAAAAAGAATTCTGGTTTAAAACTCTTTTATTTTTACTTAATTATTTATCTTTCTTTAACTGTTCATTACTCATAATTTGTCTAACCTTGTATGCGAGGCTAGTCCTCAGCTGAAGTTTTCTTTTATCTAGAAAAAAAAAACTGCGAAAGCAAATCAAAATGTGGTATGCTGGAATTGAATGCTTATGAGGTTGGGTTGGCTCAAGGGATGTTGCTCTCAGAACATATAAAAGATGTTATCGCCGCTGAGATAAAGAAGGGGATGGTAGCTCTAAATATACAACCCCAAGTGGCTTCTGTCAAACTACTAAAGCATACTAGCTGTAACATTTGTGGAGGAGCACATAAAACTGGAGTTTGTGAAGCACCGGATGACAATGAGGTAGAAGAACTAGAACATGTGAATTTTGTGAGTAATAACAACAGGCAGAATAACCCCTACTCTAGTACGTACAATCCTGGTTGGAGAAATCATCCGAATTTTTCTTGGAGAGATCAACAAGGTGGATCTCAGGGTCAACAAGAAGCTCAAACAAACCAATTCCCACCTAGAAAGGCTGCTTGGTAGAGCGCTCTAG
The DNA here is from genome assembly GCA_037974775.1 of Cicer pinnatifidum. Classification (NCBI taxonomy): domain Eukaryota; kingdom Viridiplantae; phylum Streptophyta; class Magnoliopsida; order Fabales; family Fabaceae; genus Cicer; species Cicer pinnatifidum. The sequence goes on along the minus strand of JBBPBR010000003.1, from coordinate 29,731,443 downwards.
AGAAGAGTTACATGGCTATAGAGAAAATCGCGACAATCACAAGTTCTTTCATTGAAGAGTCAATAGCCATCCAGAAAAATCACTCTGCATCCATAAAGAATCTGGACACTCAAGTGGGTCAACTTTCTCAACAAATGGCACAAAGAACGTCTGGAAATCTTCCTAGTGACACAGTTCCGAATTCACGAAACAATGTTAATGTAGTGACCACGAGGAGTGGCAAGGTGAGTGAACAAGTTCCACCTGAAGCCAAACAGAGTAGAAGTACTCTGACATCAACCCACCTAGAGGAAATGGCCACACCGACATCAATTGAGGATCACATCGCTTTTGAAAAGGAACAAGAACATGTGGTACAAAAAAGGGAACCACTGCCTAAACCAGAAATTCGACTTCCATTCCCTCAAAGATTAAGGAGGGAAGAAACTGAAAAACAATTTGGTAAGTTTCTTGATGTTTTTAAAAAATTACATATTAACATTCCTTTTGCAGAAGCACTAGAACAGATGCCAACATATGCCAAGTTCATGAAGGAGATTCTGTCGAAAAAAAGAAAAATCGGCGGTGAAACAGTTATGCTTACCGAAGAGTGTAGTGTTATACTACAAAGGAAACTGCCACCGAAGCTCAATGATCCTGGAAGTTTCTCAATTCCGTGCGCTATTGGAAATAGAACTTTTGGGAAGGCTTTGTGCGATCTTGGGGCTAGTGTAAGTCTTATGCCCCTTTCAATATACAAAAAACTGGGCATTGGAAAAGTCAAAGACACACAACTGATGTTACAGTTTGCGGATCGCTCGATGAAACACCCCTACGGAGTGGTGGAAGATGTGTTGGTTAAAGTGGATAAGTTCATTTTTCCAGTGGATTTCGTGGTACTAGACATGGATGAGGACTGTGACATTCCTTTGATTTTGGGGAGACCATTCTTAGCAACAGGGCGAGTTATGATTGATGTGGCAGATGGCACCTTAACCTTAAAAGTAAATGAAGAAACTATCACTTTTAACATTTTAAAAGCCATGGAATATTCAAAAGAAAGAGAAGAGTGCAATCGAATTGAGATCTTAGATGCGATAGTCAACAAAGAAATGAAGCATCAAGCATCCAGTTTTCCATTAGAAAGAGTGTTATGCCTACCCCAAGACATTGTTAAAGAAAGTTAATATCAAAAGGTGGAAGAGGTCTTGGCCATGTTAGAAGCAGCACCATCCTACTCCCCCCATTTTCCTATTAGATGGGAGGAGTTGAAAGGGAATGAAGACAAGTCCTCAGAGAAAAAGACACCATTGATTGAACTCAAGCAATTTCCTCCTCACTTGAAATATGTATCTCTTGGTGAGAAGGATGATGTGTTCTTTCTGTCATATATGCCACCTTGACAATAGTTGAGACGTCAAGCTAATGACTTTAAAGAAGCGCTTTGTGGGAGATAACCCACAGGTAGAGGTAACTTTTAATTTTTGCAATCTTATTTTTGTTATTTGAATTTGTTTCTTTCTAATTGTGTGTAAACGTGTACCATGATGAAGAATTATTAACAAATTGCATTTGATCTTAAGTTTTATGTTTGGGATTTTGAAATTTAAACTATATTTCTTTGCTCATATCATTGCTCAATTCGATAAGTTTTACTAATTCATGCATTGTTGATTACTGCTTGGTTGTTGAAGTCTAACTTGCATTTAAAAAAAAAACACTAAATAAATTTTGTAGTGGCATGTTTGGCATCATTTAAATAGTTCATACTCTTTCTTATTATCATAGCTGTGAGCTTTTGAGCCTAAACACTTAAATTCTTTGTTGTGTGATTATCCAGACATGTGTTATCCCTTCAGAACTTGCACTAATTCTGACCTGCATCACTTGTAATTTATGCATACATTGAGGCAATTTTATTTGGTCGTTTGAGCCTTTCTAACTACCCTATGAAAATGTTATCCTTTGCTAGCCCCTTGAGCCATGCCCCTTTATTTCGGTTACTAGCCACATTACAAAACAAAAACCATACTTCAATTACATCACCTTACTTGGAGTTAGGTAGAAAAATTTTGTCTTGTCTTGATCAAATTCAAAGTTTGGGGTTGCTCATGGGATAGCAACCTTTTAAGTTTGGGGTGGTTATTCTCACAAAAAGAAGAAAGAAGAAAAGAAGAAGAAAAAAAAACGATAAATAATATCTTCTTGTTCTTTTGTCAATATTTGAGAATCTCCAGAATGAAAAGGTGAAGAAAAAAAAAAAGGTAGAATAATTTGGAGATATATGCCTAACTCCCTACTATCCCAAAATGTCCTACCCTTACCTAAGCCCCATTACAACCCGAAAGTCCTCCAAAAATGTATGTGTTTGTTGCATTGTGATTGCTAACTAGAATTTTTTCAAGCCTATGGTAGCGTGATGCATGCTCTAGGATTTGAGTGATAAATTCATAACCCTTCTAAACACTTGAGATAAATTTTGGTGAGATTGTGTGAAGAGAGAGTTGAATTTGATAAATGAATGCCAAGGTGTACAAACCTTATTATTTTTGTAAGCAACCATATAGTATGATGAATGTTTTGTAGTAGCTGAAACTTTGAGAATTGAGTTTGATTTGAATTGAGAAATTGAGTTTAAGTTTGCTTTTAACTGCACCAAATTTGAAATTAATTGTTGCTTGGGGACAAACAATAGATTAAGTTTGGGGTTGTGATGACTCTTCATCATATGCATAATTTTTATTGATTTTAATCTTATTTATCTTTAATCATTAGTTAATTTAATGAGTTATTTAATATATTTTGTTGATTTTATTTATTTTATTTAATGAAATGTTTTTGTTCTTATTTGCTTAATTAAGTCGAGATTTTTCGTAGTTTTGCGTTGTTACTTTGTTTTAGTACAGTGCTGAATTTTGGTGAGAAATCAACATGACCTATATGGAGTATTTCAGCCATATCTGGAGTTCTAGACCTCCAATTGGAGTCAATCCAAGTGCTAATGAAAGTTAAGATCCATATCTACAACTTTTATGAAGACACCGGGACCAAATTCAGACTCGAAAGATGAGAAAAATGCAAAATACGTCAGACAACAGATGCTGTGCGCCTGGAGCGCGCCCAACGCGCCTGGAGCGCATTTCTCATGTTTCAGATCTGCCAACGCGCGCCTGGAGCGCGCCCTGCGCGCATCAGCAATCATAAAAACGCAATTTTTTTACTGTTTTTTGGATCTTTTTGACTCTTGGGAACTGGGGAGACTTGTGCCCTAGCATAGAAACTCAAAGACGGCCGTTTCTAACGCCATTGAAGCAGTTTATCAAGAATCATCCATGAATCATTCTTGTAATTCTTCTTTAATCCTTATCTTTTGTATCTCTGCCATGAGTAACTAAACCCTATTTGTTAGGGATGAGTGTAACCAGATGAAACCCTTATTTTTCTGGTTTGATTTCTAGTTATATGAATGAGTTTATTGAATTGTTTTTCTCATCTCTGTGCTTAATGCTTTTTATTGCTTGATCAACATTAAAATGTTCTACGGTTTGTATTTTGAAACGGAAGTGGACTTTACGAATGCTTGAGATGAGAAATTCATGAATTTGTAGTCTAGGGATAGATTCAGGTCATGAAACCAATTAAATTAGTTGCAAAGCAATAATTTACAAGAGAATTTCTATACGGTAATGCTTAATTCTAATCTTAAATCTACTAAGGAATTAGGGGTTACTTTGGAATTAAAGGTTCTGTCACTAAGACATTAGGGCAAGAATAATGAAGATAATTCGGTAATAATTCAATAAAGGAATTCAGTAACTAGGATCAAATTAGACACTAAGGTTGGATTCGAAGTGAAACTCATCCCTGACATTTTTCTCATTATAAAAGTTCAATTTTATTTTTGTTGTTAATTTCAAACATTATTTCACTCAACTTGGGAACCTTTTTGTTCAATTTTAGTAATCAAATATAATTCAATAGTAAAACGCAATCCTTGAGTTCGACACTCGGTACTACCGTTTTATTATTACTTGCAACGATTCAGTACACTTGTTGAAACGCTATCAAATATCTCTTTTTCATTTTCGAGTTTGATGATTAGTTAGCTCTACAACTATATTGTAAGTAGGAGTTGAAGGTTTTGTCTTGAGAATCTTGTAACCATTATGGGTAGATCCAATTATCCTCTCATATGTTGATTTTCTCCCCCTTTCGAACAACCCATAGTTCACCTTTTTGTACGAATCCATGAGGTTGTCCAAATTTTTGCAAATACCTTTTGGAAATTGGAAACAGTCGATCATATAAGTGGGGATCGATTGCACCACAATCATAATTAAGACCCCTTTTCCTACACTTGATAAAAGATGTTCGTTCCAACCTTTAATCTTTTTCCACACTCTATCCATCAACGAATTGAATTTTTTTTTTTGATTTTCCCGCATAAATATGGAGACCAATTTTTTTCTAAATATGGTACAATGCCTTGATTTGCAACGTATTTTGGATTAGAATTCTATTAGTCGGATTAATGTTTTTACTGAAAGAAATATAAGATTTGTCATTATTGATGCATTGTCCAGATTTGATTTGATAGAGCTGCATAATTTTCGGTATGATCTTAGCTTCCTTAATGTTTGCCGTGAAAAACAATAATTTTTCATCAGCATAAAATAAGTGTGAAACTATTGGGGCTGATCTAGACAGTTTGATACCATGGATTTCCATGTTATTATGAGCTTTTATGATTAGGCAAAAATACACCTTACCAAAAAGGTAAAAAAAGATAGGTGGCAAAGAATCGTCTTGTCTAATACCCCTTTGAGCTCTAAACTAAGGAAGAGGAGAATCATTAAGTAAATTGGAAAACGAGACACTTGACACACAATTCATAATAAGAGTCAAACATCTGTTAGAGAAATCCATATAATTCATAACAAGAGTCCAACACCTGTTAGAGAAATCCATACTATGCATAATACCTTTAAGAAAATCTCATTTGAGTCTATCATAGACATTAGGCATATCTAATTTCAGACCAACCATGTCATTCTTGCCTTTGAGGTTCTTCGTGTAGTGAAAGTTCTCATAGGAAAGTATAGCATTATTTGTTGTAATCCTGTTAGTGACAAAAGCACTTTGGAACGGTCCCACAATAGAAGGAATCATTATTTTAAGCCTATTAGCCAAAGTTTTAGCCACAATTTTATAAAGCACATTACTTAAAGTGATAGGAAGAAAATCACCTAGATTTGTAGAACATTTAATCTTAGAAAATCATCTGAGATAATGTACCAAACATATAAGAGGAATAATAATAAAAGGTTAGAACTTTTTTCCTAAAGAAGAGCTCAAAACATGATTATCTTGATTCTCTATATAAGACCAACTTAAGATGATTTTTCTCTTTCAACTTGTGTTGTTCTTCATCTTTTATTTTCTTGCATCCCGTATCAATAAGTTTCATTTTATTTGCAAGTTAAGTTCTCTTTGCTCATGTTCGTATATGTGTTGGTATACTTTATCTTGCGAAATTGTGACCTTGATTAAATACATTTTTTCGTCATTTTATTGATTTTGTTTGTTGATAATTCATATTGTTTGTGTTCATCTCTCTTTTAGTTTGAGAAGTAATAAAAAATTACTGACAACACATCAAGATCACCAATTATTGTGGTACTAGTAAGTTATTTTTACAGAGTTTGTTGTTAAGACATTTGTAGCAATTCATAAAAAGTGCATATTCGTTCAAAGGTACAATACGACATACAATACAATTTGTAAAAGGCACGTCTTCACTCAAAGGTATTATCTATAATTTTATTTTTATGCCACTATAGCTTTGATTTGATTTTATACTCCTTTCAATTTACTTGTTTGATTTGGAAAATTTAGAGTTTTTGAATGTAATTAACATTCTTGGGCGAGAATGATTGTTGGGGAAAACAAAATCTAGTAGGATCGAACATTTCATAATTGCAAATAAAATATTGTAAATTTATGAAAGAAAATCGTGCAAAAAATGAGTTCATCTATAGAAAATAATTCCTATTAAATATGAGGTTTAAATGTCTTTTGAAAATTACACTTTATTTAGTGTATTTCTATTAGAATAAATACGTAGATCTAGTGCTTCAGTTTTAGAGTATATAAGGATATGCAAACATACTTTGTTCAAAATTAGTGAAACTTTTTTACCTTTTCATATCAAAACTATATAAATAAAAACTCAATTTTCAGAAGCAAAAAGATATTGAAATTGATGGGTGATAGGGGGAACAGAATACAGACGCACCTCTTCATGTTTATGTCTCGTGAATTTGATGGTGAGAGTTAAAAATGAAAAAATGAAAGTGATAGAGACATAGACCACTCCCTTGTCCATGTTGGCACTGTGAAGTGTACCAAGCTATCACAAGCTTAGTCCCAAAAATAAAAAAATTATCTGAAGAACCCATATGGATTTTTTGAAAATAAATTTGACAAAAAATAAATTAAAAAAGTTATAGTAGAGGTAATAACTACTACCTTATGGATATGAAAGAAAAGAAAAAGGTTTACAACCTTTTTACGGTGACATTCACAATTGAATTTGAGGTCCCATAGGAAGGAGAGATGACACATGCATCGATTCCATTCGCAACCCATAAAGGGCAATAAGGGAGAGATAGAGTATACCGGCTATGTTCAAAGACATTCAAATGTCAAAATTATTATTTTTTAATTAGTAACAAATAAGTTAAAACAATTTCTAAATTTTTTAAATAAATTCTCATAAAAATCATTTTTTAAAATCTTAAACAAACGAACTCAATATGTTGAATACATTTCGGAATATCAATAAAAACATGAAAATTAGTTAGAGATGTAGTCATTGGAGTTAGAGTATAAATGGTTTCATTGACTTGTCTCCCAATAATTTCAATAAGTGAGTTTGTAAATTGAGAAGAAAAAAGATGTCTACAATCTTAAAAATAGAGGTAAATTTAGTAAAGTGTCTTTTGTAACTATGAAAGAAATCACGTTAATTCTTCTTTATGTTCTTTTACTTGAAAAGTCACGTTACTTCTTGCTCTATCTGTAAACAGGAACATCATATAATACAACAAAATGTTATATTATTGTCACAACATTTTATTTTATCAGTAGCTTAACCGTTTCAAGAATAAAACATCCAGAAATTTAAATCTAGTTACCATCAGGGTTGATTATAGATTCGTCGTGGCTTCCCGAAATTAAAATATTTTCATTCCATGCTAGAGCTTCTATCCTCTCTTTATGACCTTCTAACTTTCGTATCTGAAAATCAGAAACCAAGCAAGAATAAGTCCAATGTGAAAACAAGTAGATGAATAAATATAAAATGTATTGAATCCTAATGTAATTCTAATAATTAGTAGTGCATTAAAATTGATAAATTAATCTAAAATAGTATATCGGTGATGAAACAAACAAACTCCATAAAAGCGTCTATAGAGATGTTAATTCAATAAATGATATCATAACTCACCTTAAGAAGAAAATTAACATTTACCCCATTCACAAAACACACATCCCTTAGAAATACAAATATTCCTCAATAAAAATAGAATATATGTACGCTCACATCAAATGTATCGATCAATGATATTTTATAGAATAAAATTATCTCAGTATTTAAGTCTTAACTCAACTGAGAGGGTTGATATTATTAGGTAGGACATCATATCTTGAATTCAAATCTAAGACTTCACAATAGTGTGTGTGAATTTTTGGTGGTATTTATTATCTTACAAAACAAAATAAAATCTTCCCAAATAATATAAATCATACTACTCTATCTCATTATATTCCACTTATTTGCTAATTCAACTCAACACCTATGTAATAGATTGAAATTATAATATACTACTTATTAGTTGGCTTACTCACATACATGAATAATTATTTAAGTTGTGTAAATTTTTACTATAAAGAATATGCAAACACATTAATGAATGCAAATAAACACATAAATTTGTTGATTAGTTCAAGAAAACATACTTGATGTACATACAAAGAAAACAAACTTGATGCTGGAAATTTCGTAAGTCCTCTTGCAACTAATGAATACAAAAAACTAGTCATCCTGAAGAATCTTAATGAATATAAAAATAATTTTTTTTCATGAACATCATTTATTTGCTAATGATAACTAAAATATTTTGGATGAGATGATTAATAGGACATATTTTACTACCAACAAATATGCATGGATATGTAAAGATGGAAATGGAGGAAAAGGTAAAAAGTTGATTGTAGTGAGAAGATGGTAGGTTTATTTTCATGACGAACTTTTGTGTGAGTTTTCAACATATGTATTTGATGGGTGAGATGAAAAAGTTAAATTGAGAAATTGAAGAAGTAAGATGAATTGTAGAAGCTTATGAAGGGTGCCACATAAGAATATAAATGATGTGGTGCAAATGTTATGATGTGGTACATAAGGGTGTGATATGTCATTCAATTGACTTGGGGATCTATTTTAATATATTATAGATTCTAATAATTAGTTGTGCATTAAAATTGATAAATTACTCAAAAATAGTATCTTAATGATGAAACAAAAAAACTCCATAAAAGCATATATAGAGATGTAAATTCAATAAAAGATATCAAAACTCCCCTAAAAAAAAAAATTAACATTTGCCACTTTCACAAAACACATATCCCTTAAAAATATAAATATTCTTCAATGAAAATAGAAATATATGTATGCTCACATCAAGCGTATCAATGATATTTTATAGAATAAAATTCTCTCAATGTTTAAGTTTTAACTCAACTGACAAGACTGATATTATTAGGTTAAAGATCATATCTTGAGTTCAAACCTAGGACTTCACAATAGTATGTGTCTTCTCAAATAATATAAATCATACTACTCTATCACATTTATATCCCACTTATTTGCTAATCCAACTCAACAACTATGTAGCATATTGAAATGATAATATACTACTTATTAGTTGACTTACTCACATACATGAATAATTACTTAGGTAGTGTACATTTTGTCACGACCCAAAAACTAAACACTGTGACCGACGCACAAGCTTTACTCAAAGCCTAGCAAACCTATCAACTAACGTAACAAATTAAGCAAATAAATAGTTCTAAATAACTATTTTGAAAAATATATAATTTTTCTTGAAATTTCGACAGAATGTTCTCTATAGTTTCAACATTTCTAAATTTATAAAACCCTTGTTTACAGACTTAACTGAGTCATATTTCAAAGAGAATTATTTATATATTTAATAAATTTTCCAAAAGACTTTCTAGACTCAAATAGCTGTAAAATACATCACGACTCAACAGGCATTACAAAAAAAGGTCCTCGATCAAATAGACGTACCCAAAAAAAAAATGGTCGAGACTTGAATCTAGTAACAACTTGCTACTCAGCTTTCTGTGAATCTCGAAAATAAACAACATGAGAGGATAAGTCAGAAAGACTTTGTGAGGAGACAACAACCACCATCAACTAGAAGAGAAACACAAAAAAATGCACGAATAATTATTATGCAATCTTGTGGGAATTATCTTAAACAATGTTATCTCAAATATAGATAATTCTCAAGTAAAGTATACAAATATAAAATCATTAAACTTATAATTTAGTCGTTCATATATAAATATTAAAAAACCAATTAGCAGCGAAGCGAAATCAAAATGAACAACCTTAAAATCATCAGAGAAAATCAACAAGTAAAAATACAAATTCCTGAGAACCAAGAAGCGGCTTCATCTCATTGATAGCATTTTCCTCCTAAGGGTGGTCTTTCCCTTAGGGGAGGCTCCATCTAAAGGATAGTCTATTCCTCTCAATCTCACAACACATCATTGCACATCAATTAAGGAGCTTACATCTCGTTGATAGTCCTCTCCTTCTATAGATGACATTTCTCATAGGGGTGGCTTCATATAACAGGAAACTCTCCCTAATAAAAACGATGTAACTAGGTGCAGTTACCGCCGTTATCGATTTCAAAATTATAAAACAATTTTCCAAACACATAGAAAAATCATTTCATCATAACTCATGAAAATATATATTCAACTTATAACAATTCAATATTTAAATATTTTATAACTCATAAATAAATCAAACTGTTAACATATTATATAACAGACCATGAAAATAATTAATTAGGATGAAATCGAGAAAAAATCAAAGGTTGTGTTCCCCAAATTTTAAATAAATACTTTAATATAGACAACAAGTAAAATAATAATTATAGCATTACAAAAACATATGACGATGATCCTCGTCTACTCATATTTGACAACGTTTCAGCAAGTGTATTGAATCGTTGCAAGTAATAATAAAACGATAGTACCGAGTGTCGAACTCAATGATTGAGTTTTACTATGAAATTATATTTAATTACTAAAATTGAACAAAAAGTTTCCAAGTTGATTGAAATAATATTTAAAAATAATAAAATTGATCATTTATAATAAGAAAAATGTTAGGGATAAGTTTCACTTCGAATCTAACCTTGGTGTTTAATTTGATCCTAGTTACTGAATATCTTTATTGAATTATTACCAAATTCTCTTTATTATTCTTGCCATAATATCTTAGTGACAGAACCTTTAATTCCAATGTAACCCCTAATTCCTTAGTAGATTTAAGATTAGAATTAAGCATTACCGTACAAGAATTCTCTTGTTAAACTATTTCCTTTGCAACTAATTTAATTGGCTTTATGACCTATACCTATCCCTAGACTACGAATTCATGAATTTCTATTCTCAAGCATTCGTAAAGTCCACTTCCATTTCAAAATAAAAATCATAGAATATTTTAATGTTGATCAAGCAATAAAAAGCCTTAAGCATAAAGATGAGAAAAATAATTCAATAAACTTATTCATATAAGGGTTTTGTCTTGTTACACTCATCTCTAACGAATAGGGTTTAGTTACTCATGACAGAGATAGAAAAGATAGAGATTAGAGAAGAATTACAAGAAAGATTCATGAATGATTCTTGATAAAATTGCTTCAATGGTGTTATAAACATTCGTCTTTGAGTTTTTATGCTAGGGCACAAGTCTCCCAACTTCCCAATAGTCAAAATGATCCCTAAAAAGTGAGAAAAACAAGTTTTAATGTGTTTTGTGGTGCATCGCGCGCTTCAGGCGCGGATTGGCAGTGGCTTCAGTGTGAAATGTGCTTCTATCTGGAGTGTAGTGCATTTTTATTGTCATTTGAGTCCAAATTTGGTTTTAGGGTCTTCATGAAAGTTGTAGCTATGGATTGTAGCTTGCATTTGATTTTAGTTTGATTCCAATTGGACATCTTTAACTCCCAATATGGCTAAAATACTCCACATAGGTCATGTTGATTTCTCACCAAAATTCCGCACTGCATTAAAACAAAGTAACAACACAAAACTCTGAAAAATCTCTACTTAATCAAGAAAATAAGAACATAAAAAATTCATTAAAGTAAAGAAATAAAATTAACAAAACATATCAAATAAATATTTAAATTAACTAATGAATAAAAGATAAATAAGACTAAAAACAATGAAAAATATGCATATGATGAAGAGTCATCAACAACTATGGAGAATTGACGATATTTTTTCTCCAACAACTCCAATAGTAGCCAGAAGGACCTCAGCTGACAATTCTGAGTAACACAAATATTCTCAAATATTTTCTAAAGTTTAGGTAACTATAGGAAACCATAAAAATAATTTAAATCTACTCTAAGCACAAAATAAGATTTTTAAACAAAACTACATTTTTCAAAAGATTCATATTAGCATTAGAGTTGTGTATTTAACTCAAAGAGTCTCAATAGACAACTCTCAAGAAATGGGTACACCATTCTCCTTCTTTAGAGCACAAGCCTTAATCCAAAATCCTACCCAAGAGCATTTGTAGGAGTATGAGAAATTATGCTATTCAGGATGTTAAATTCATTATAAGGGTTGAGGGTTTATGTGTTGTAGATGAGAAAAAACAAGGAGAAAGAAAGAAGAAAAGAAAACAAGAACAAAAAAATGGGCGGAGGAGTGGTGTTTGCTGATAGAGAGAAGAAAGAGGAGAAGAAAGAGGAAAAAGTGAAGTGAAAAAAAAAATGAGATGGAGTAGAGTGAGATTGAAAGAGAGTGAGTTTTAGTTAGGTAGAGTTTTATTAATTAATTAATTTATTTTATTATTAATATATATTTTTTTTTATAAAAAAATTGTGCACTACACATTTTTACCATAAAGATTATGCAAACGCATTAATGAATGCAAATAGAAACATAAACTTGTTGACCTGTTCAAAAAAACAAACTTCATTTACAGATAAAGAAAACAGCCTTGATGTTGGAAATGCCGTAAATCCTCTTACAACTGATGAGGATAAAAAGCTAGTCATCTTGAAGAGTCCTAATGTTGTGAACCCCCATGTTTGGAGCCATCATCATGTAAGTAGTAAGGAATAGATATATTGTTATACTAATCATCATCATTTTTTATTTATTTTAAATGTTTTGATACATGAGTGCTGGGGTAGGATAGAATTAGAAGTATCTGATGAGATTTTATGTAGATTTTTTTTGCAGCAACTTCTTACTATTGACGTTTGGGAAGTATTATCAAAGTTTCTTTTAGTGATTCAATGACTTTAACACTATTATTTCATCATAAAAAATTATTGACTTTGTGATTTATGCTTCACTTTTGTGCAATATGCTTACTACCTTGACTATAAGGTCAGATGTAATTCACAGCTATAATGTTTATTATCTTTGAGAGTTTTGTTTAATTAATAAATTAGTAAATATAATTTATATTATCTTATTATCAGTATTCATGAATAAGCTTGTGTCTTGGGAAGGAGTAAGTTTAGGACTTGAGCAAGCTAAGGTTGTAATTATAGTGAGGGAGAGAGAAGATGAGAGGGAACAAAGAGAGGAAGACGAAAAGTCAACAACCAGTGAAGCTACGCCTAATCCTAAAATATTTGTTGATAGTGATACTTATTAGAATTAATACATAATGAGTGAGTTTTTTGTTTTTGTTTTTGTATAGACTAGATAAAGTTCAAAATGACTTATATTTTGCACCAAATAGATGTCTATCTATACAAGGTTAAGTGGCTTCATGTAGCAAATTTAGTTCTCTATTGTCATTATTCTAAATTAATGCCTCATACATTAATAATAGTATGAAGTCTTATCATGTGAATTTTTTTTATGAGTAAGAATCAAATTCAGTATTTGGGGTTTATAACACACTATGCACCAACTACTTGCTCTAGACCTCGATAGTTATTATGTGAAAACTAATAACACTTTGATGTTATCCGAAATTTTTTAAAAGCTGCATTTCTTTTGGAAAGAGACAATATCTTACCCAGTTGTATAATATTAGTCAGTTATCCAGTAGGATCATATATGATTTCTTTGATGAAATTGGCCTTTTGATGATAAAGTCATTAATTAGCTTATTCCTTTTTGTCATACTCCCTCTAGTCACTATTAAAAGCAAAAAATTGACTTCAAATCTCGGTCACTATTATAGCCAAAAGTGTAAGATATATGCCTCCTTGACATTGATTTTGATATAACTTCCAAACATACAATGTATATGCATTATCTGATTAATCTAATAGTGTAAGTTGAGATACATTTCAGGAAATCAATCAAGCAAAAGTTGATCATATCATAAGGCTTGAAGATTATGTGAAAGAATCAAACACTACACTTGGAAAAATCTTGGATCTCAAGCAATCAAGCAAAGATTGATGATATTATACAAGGCTTGAAGATTATGTGCAAATTTGTCTAGTGTTCATAGTGTTTATTAGGTAGATTCATCATTATGATTTCACACATCTCATATTTGCCAATTAAAACTGAAATCATAAAATAAGTGTGTTAATAACTCAACTAGTAAATCAATTGGTAAATCGATTGGTGAATCGATTGTCTGATTCATAGAACAAAGGTTTCACTAAGTTAATCGATTGGGAAATCGATTACTTAAATGTTTTTATCATACCTGTGTTCTATGATTAAAAGCAATCCATTGGACAATCGATTTGCAAATCAATTGGTTAATCGATTTTCTAATTCACATAACAAAGCTTCATTGAGTCAATCGATTGGGAAATCGATTACAAAAATGTTTTTCATTAGACCTGTGTTCTGTGATTAAAGAAATCGATTGGACAATTGATTGACATATTTTTCTTAAGTTGCAAGCTTTGCACTAATCGATTAGGTAATCGATTGCATGAATGAATTAGTTCATCATTTATCAGAAACATATTGCATAATCGATTGGCACATCGATTTTAACTAAATATCTGAGTTACTGGGACAAGTCAAGTCGATTGGCAAATCGATTGGAATAAATGTTTGAGTTACAGGGAGAATTTAACCCATTGCCAAATCGATTATGTCAATGAAAGTGAGTCGACTGAGTAATCAATTGTTTTGATCTCGCTGTTTGAATAAAACAATTATAATTGATTATTCAATCGATTCTGATATGAACTGAGTATCAGTTTCTGATATATGCATTAAAAGAATCGATTAGCAAATCGATTAGTTCATCTATTTCAAGATTCAAGAAAAACAAGAAACGCGATAATCGATTAGGCAATCGATTGTCCTGGTATTACACATTAATAAAATCGATTGGGAAATCGATTTGTCTGAAGTTTTTCTGAAACTATATAAAGTGAATCAATCACAATAATTAGAACAACTTTAGAATTGAAAGAATTTCATTGGCTTCTCAAAAAATACACTTTGAGAGAAATTCTTATAACTCACAAATATTATTGGCAAATACTTAGTGTGAGAATTCATTGTGATTGAATCTAATCTTTTAGTTCTTTTTGAAAGAACAATCTTTGTAAAAGAAAGTGTTATTGAAATCCAATATTGTGAAACTGGTGGTCATCTTTTAGGGTGTGTGTGATCATCTAAAAGAGATCTCAATCTGATCTTGCTAGAGCTTGGCGAGTAGTTCTTAAGGATAGATTGGTTGTTGTTGTAGAGTGATGTTGAGTTAGATGTATAGGCATTGAAGTGCTGGAAAGTCTGTAAACATACTTAAATCATTTCTAGTAAAGGCTGGAATCGGTAAGTGATTCCAGGACTGGATGTGGACTATTGAATCGATAGTCGAACCAATATAAAAATCCCCGGTGCACACTTCTCTATCTCTGTACTCTTTATCTTGATAATACATGTGTTTTTGAATCTCTGTTTTGAATAAGTTTTTGAATCTATCACTGTTAAATTGGAATTAATATTAAACAAGTTGGTTTTAATATTAAGTTCATCACTTAGAAAGAAATTGGATAATTTGGTTGATAATCTTGTGTATAACTTTCTAAGGATAGAGGTCATTTAACCAACAAAAAGGGATATATATATTACTAACATAGTCATGAAGTTAATTTTTATTTATATAATAAATATAATCTATTTCTCTTTAAATTTAAATTTAAATTTTCAATGGATAGTTTAGGGACAATTTATTTTCTAAAAATATTTTCAATTTTTACTTTGTATACTTGTGATTGGAATGACGATGTCATTTATTTGAATTTTCCAAATTATTTAATCTATTTTTATATTTTCAAAAATACTCTTAATGTCTTTTTTAATGTTAATTTTATTAGTGGAAACAAAAACAAAAGTGAGCATACCCTTAATAAATTGCTCCATTTTTAAAACCAAAGAGATTAAAATTTATGATTAAAGCCTATTCGGGTGGTTTTAGCTTTTAATTTTCTAATCTAAAAAAACTAAAATTGCTTTTTGGTTTGAAGTTTTTAGTTAGGTTTTAAACATTAACTATTTTCTGAAATTGTTATCAACATTATTATGTTGGAATGCAAGAAAGGGTTTGAGAAGGTTGGTAATTCGTTCTCCTCCCCACCAAATACAGAGAGTATCTACATGTTTTTTTGATTTAACAGCTTTTATAGATCTCATAATCAATTTAATCTCTTTTAAAAACAGAAAATCAATTATTGATAAAAAAATAAAATAAAATCAATATGGTAGGTAATTTGGGTAAAGTTTCCCATTTCAATTTATTTATGTCGGATAAAAATATAAAAATTATTTTTTTCTATAAAAAATGTATATGTAGATTTTACTAAATTACTCTTAGGCTTAATTGCACTTTTGGTCCTCCTATTATAGGTGAAAATTGAAAGTAGTCCCTCCATTTTATTTGTCCCCAGTTTTAGTCCCCCAAACAGAATTTGAGGTCAAATCATGATGAGTTGTCATTTTTTAATGACGTGTCAATAAAAAGGTGACGTGGCAGACGCTTACGTGGAATAAACTTATTATTATATTATTTTTGATTAAAAAATATAATTTATATTTTCAAAAATCATTTTAATAATTGTGACAATATTTTTAAAAATATAATTAAATTGTTAAAATTAAATTAAAATAAAATAAAAAACATGTGCAGAACCCTAAAGCCCCAAATCATATGAACATGTTTGAACTCTAATGTCCCAAATCGTGTTCTTGTTCGTCAAAAGCCCCAAATCGGTGTTTTGTTCCGCTAAAGAAATTCACCAAACCCTAAAATTCATCCTCACACTTCTTGAATTCCCAGCCACCACAAAAGTGGAAGACGATATTCCAATTCTTCTTAAATACTTCAATTACCCTTTCAAACTCAATAAAGCTATTCTTAAATCCCCTGCTGCTCCTCATCAATGGCCTTCAATTCTCTCTCTCATTCACTGGCTTGTTCAGATTTGCAATTTCAACCTCTCTCTATATTCTTCCACTACTACAACTTCTAATCTTCACAACAACGATATTTTCTTCCGTTACACTCTCAATTGTTACGTTCATTTCATTAAAGGCGATGACGATGCAGTTCAACATCTCGACGCTGAAATCCGTGATAGGATTCCTAGTGAGAAGTCCAATGCTGAAGAGAAGCTTGCTGCTGCAGAGAAAACAGATGCTGATTTGGAAGGTGAATTGGAGAGGTTGAGGTTTGCACCTTCGCAGAAGGATTTACTTGAGAAGGAAAAGGGATTGCTTGAAGATGATGTGAACAAGTTTCATAAGATAATTGATGAGTTTTCATCGCGGGTTGAGCGGTTGGAGAGGGTTTTGGTGGAGAAGGAGAAGCAGTTGGAGGCTAAGGCTGTGGAGAATGAGAGGGCTTTAGGGTTCAAACATGTTCATACGATTTGGGGCTTTAGGGTTCAAACATGTTCATACGATTTGGGGCTTTAGAGTTCTGCACATGTTTTCCATTTTATTTTAATTTAATTTAATTTTAACAATTTAATTATATTTTTAAAAATATTGTTACAATTATTAAAATAATTTTTAAAAATATAAATTATATTTTTTAATCAGAAATAATATAATAATAAATTTATTCCACGTAAGCGTATGCCACGTCACCTTTTTTATTGACACGTCATTAAAAAAATGACAACTCATCATGATTTGGCTTCAAATTCTGTTTGGGGACTAAAATTGAGCACAAACAAAATGAGGGAACTACTTTCAATTTTCACCTATAATAGGGGGACCAAAAGTGCAATTAAGCCTTACTCTTAATAGTTATTGGTGTATTCTAATTATCATTAATGCATAATGAGAGAATAATAAATTGAGAATATATATATATATATATATATAATATTGTTTTAGAAATTAAGAGCGACCCGCTTCTTACAACAAATACATTTTTTGAGAATGTGTGAGACAAAAAAAAATTTTTTTAAGGATAATCACAGCAGAAATATAAATTTAATGAGAAACCAGCCAATAGACATTTTCCAATAAAGTAAATAACTTCAAATTTAAAGTTTCAATTACTCAAGAGTAGCTAACAGTAAATAACATTCCAATACATAATACAATTTCAATAGGATTGCTAAAGATAACTTTCTATTTTTAATTAGAAAAATAGAAAGAAAGAAACTAATATCATTGACGACTCATGTTCTGGTTGTGTTGTTTGGTCGCCACGTAAAGAAAACTTGTTCTCCATAACATTTGGATTGATTATATTGTTACCCCAATTTACCATGTACCTACAACATCCATTCAAGTGATGAATATCCTACTAAAATCAAATTTACGGGTTGCAATACCCCTTATATTTCTTTTATTAAAAAAATTTGCTTATAGAAAAAGAACAAGAAATGTAACTAGAGTTAATAATTAAGATGTCATAGTTGTGTACCATTTTTGAACCATGTATATATGGAATATCTAAGAATATTATTTTACTTTAGGTTTAGAAATTTATATATATATATATACCTTGTAAATAAAGCACACGCCTTTTGTTGGCAAATATAAAATTTTCAATAGAGACCTCCTGTGGATGGAAAGTTAGCAAGACATCAATGATATATAAAATTTGACTAGAGTAGTATAAATCATATGCAAATTTAAGACAAGAAATCTATTAGACAAATATATTGTTATAACAAACCTTTCCACCAATCTCCTTTTGAAGCAGTTTCTGAATCATTTTCTTCAACATCTTTCTTTGGCTGTTAGATAAGAAAAAGTAATGTTATAAATTCATTGTACTAGAAAATAATTGTCAACTTCATAAAATAGAATAAAACCTAAATAATAATACTCTCTACATCTCACGATAATCTACTTATTTAATTTTTTCACATAAATTGAAAAAAAATATTGAAAAAAAGATAACATTATTTAATTTTATTAAAATACTTTTATAAAGTATTCATGTATTTACCATTACTATAAATTTAAATTTAA
>JBBPBR010000003.1:29686157-29702502 GCA_037974775.1 Cicer pinnatifidum | reverse complement strand
ATATTACTGCAAAATACACATTAGTTGAAACAAAATCCATGATAAAAAATAAAAATTAAAAATTTTAAAATATTAAAAGTTGGTGAAATATATTATAAGGACTAAAAGAACTAGTGAAATTTTATAAGTATTGGAAACTTAATTAACCTTATTTTTACTATAAAAATTATTAAAAAATTCTAATTCTATACAATTGTTGATTTTAAATTAGAGATAAAAAATAAAATATTTAAAGGACTAAAAATGAATAATTTTTTTCTTATAAAATTAAAAACAAAATAGTACAATTTTATAAAAGTTGTGTATCTGTTTCCTGCGTCGTTCAAAACATCTATGTAACGAAACTTTATTTTATTTTTTATATTTAAAAGGATCTGACTGATGCAACCTTGTTAAAAAGATCTCCTAAATTTTAAAGTGTGCAACTATCAGTGAGTTCAGCAAATCACATGAATCGTTGTTCTCTCGGATTCCCCTTTTGGAAGAGCTGCTTCTACCTGTTTGTAAAAATGTCACTGAGAGTAGTTTTGCTTTGGAGAAGTTAACTTCAAAGTGCCCCAATTTGATCGCGTCGCCGTGTTTTGGAGTAGTTTTGCACATTCCTTACATTAAAGTCTTGTGTTTTCTTTCAGAGTTAGTTAGCAAAGATAAAGGATGTAATCAGAAAGATTGGAGAATTTCTAAATTTAAAGGGAAGATGAGAAAAATGTTGTGATTTATTGTAAGAATTAATTAGTGCTTATAGTTCTTGATCATTACTTAGAAAACAAATTTTTAAATCATTCAATATACTATCGAAATATCTTCACTGTTTTCTCCCATTTTCTCTCTATTTCAGCAGTTACATCTTACGGTGAACTAGTGAATCCCAATTTTTCTGTCATGGCAGGGGCATCTCAAATCATGGTGGAGCATTTGTTCTTTATTGTTAAAGAATGCTAATGCTAGTTTGGTTTTTCTGCAAATACTAATGTTGGTTTTGTTAGTAATTATGTTTACAAATAGAGAAATGTTACTGATAAAGATAAAATCTCACTCCTTTTTGCTAATAAAGAAAAGTATGTTCATGAGGTGTCAGCTCAGTGGTAAAAGTTCAATTGTGAAACGTGTTGTCAAATTCATTGTGAGTTTGTGAATTAAATGAACTTATTCTCTTTATCTTTAATTGATTCAATACAATGTTGTCTATATGGACTATATTTTATTGCCAGAAACTCTAAGTAATAATGTGGTCATCAGAAATATTGGACTATGATATTGATTGATTTGAAGGTAAGACAATGTTGTGTACTGAATTTACCATAAAATAATTTGTAGTTCCTTCAAGATCTTTATTGGATTCAGTGGGATCCACGGAGAAAAGTATGATATGAAAGTTCAATATTTGCACATGGGGATAAAACTAAAGACATTTCTAGTTGTAAATTTATATAATTGAGATATCAGAGATGATTAAGGTCATGTTGTATTGTGCATAACAAAACCAATCAGACGTGTCTTTGAGTCTTTTTCATTTTAAAAGCATACTAACATGAGGATTCAATTTATTTGTTTTTTTCGTAGAGGACACACTATATGGACTGGGATACCTAGCGACTACACCGACAAAAATGCTCCTGAAATGCTGGCTGCAATCCTAAAACTTGTTGATGAAAGAAAATATTATGAAGCTATAACAAAAGCGGCCAAATTGTTGGGAGGTCCTTCTGATGTATGTGTCATATACTATAAATTGATATAACTCTTCCTGCAATCATATGAGAAACTGATCTATTTATTAGACTGATGTTAGGGGTTAACAACCAAGGAGCATGATATATAAATCAGAGGAATCCAAGTAGTTTTTATTTTTCTACATTATAAATTTCATGCTTTTATTCAACTAGGACTCAATCATGAATTATCTACTCCCTCACCCCACAAATTTGGAGTATTTTCTTATTAACCAGTTTAGAGTTTTAGTAGAATGCAATGTTATTTGATAGTATACAAATTATGTTTTTATTTGGTGCTTAATTACAATTGGCTGCGTTTCTGTTTAATGAACTAAAATTGCACATGATTTTGACCTCTTGTTTCCATTCGTAACAGTGACACCATCCTTTAACAGTTCTTCAATCTGTTGACATCTATTCTTTCATTATATTTTGTTAAGATCCCTCATTGTCTCTATACAGTTAAAGTAGCCTCCTTAATGACTAGGGACTCCTCCCTAGTTTGATCTGAATATTAATGTTGGATTGAAGCCTATTTGAGTCCTAATATTTGGCTACCTATAGATGTCCAGTTTTCCAATTAGACACATAGTATATAGTATGTTCCCCATCCAAATATCAAGTCATAAGTAGCAATTAGACACATAGTAGCAAATATTTGAATTTGATTCCTCCACAGTTATTTGATTTTGTATCTTAATCTATACAATAAGCTGCACAACAACTTGCTCTAATTATTTGGTTTTATTTGGGTACTACAGTTACTGAGGTTTCACTTGAGAATCTTACATTTTGGTTAGACTCAACAAAAAGTAAGTGCATTTTCCAAACTACAATGTGTCTAATTGCTACCTATGACTTAATATTTGGATGGGGAACATACTATAATAATAAATAATAGACAAGTTCATTAAAATATATTATCCAAATTGTCATAGTTTATGTACTTCACATTTCTATAAGCTACTTTGTAGAAACTTAGAATTTTGGTCTTCTGCAAATATTAGTAGTTTCTGGCCCAATACTAACTTGTCTTGCAGCTTTTGGTTCTATTATTTGTGTTTTGTTAATGAAACTTGGTCCGTAATCCTTGGGATTATTTGTGGAGATTTGGTAAGTGTTGTTATTACATTAGAACATGGTGGAGACTAGGCTTTGTGAAGCATCATACATTTGGATTTTGGTTTAATGTATGGTTGTGACTTGTGAGACACTTTATGTATTTCTTTTTATGTTAATTACAAATATCTTCATCTTTGTTTTGATGGATTTTTGCTTGAAATTTTCTAGTAAAAAATATTATGGATTTTGAGGTGAGTACTATATGATTGAGAATTTAATGGGTGTATGGAAGCAGTCGAGAGGCTGAATTTAAAAACAAAAAAAAAATAGTAGTGTTGGCCGACACAACAATAGCATCCGTCGAACACAACTGCATTGCTTTGAGATTCTCAATGCAAGCTACAATGCAAATGCTAACATGACATTAAATAATTTAGCGTTTGATTTCGCTCTATTAAGAGTACAATAATATAAGAGAAAAGAAAAGAATTAAATACAAGTTTAAAGTATTTATGATTAAAGCGAATTGTAATAAATAACTAGAGTTATATATACACTCTTGAATTCTCTATTCCTTTATAATTCTAAGCAATGTGAGACTATTTCAACATATATAATATCAATCAACTCTACCTTTAGATATGGTCTAAATAGATCCTTGCATCTAGGGACAACTTATAAAAATAAAAAAGGAGTTCTCCTAGATGAGGTGTGTCCTTTTATGCTTTTAAGAACAAGAAATAGATTCTCATTTATTTATGCATTGTCAAATCACCATATAGAAAATCTAGTTTTTTAGTAACAAAAAGGTCTTTTAAAATTCAGTTTTTGATCCACTAGTAGTTGCAAGTGGCACGTGAACTACATCTAACCAATATGTTTTTTGAATTTGATGGTAAGATGGTTGTTGGTTGTTTTAATGGCAAAATCCCTCTAACTTTCTATTATTAATTTTATTATTGATTGTAAATTTTTTATTTTCCCAATCAGGGGAGTGTTCACTGAACTCTATTAGTCGTACTTGTAATTCAACAGCTCATAATTCAGTTGCAAAATAGATTGTGCATAATATTATTTACAGTAAATCAAACAAATAAATGCAAATGATAACATTGTGATTAATGTTGCTGCATAGTTCTTCCACATAATTACTTGATTGAGACAATATTGATGCATTTTCCTTCTATGTACCTGCAATATATTCAATCAAATGATGAATATCATACTCTAAATCAAATTTTAAGCATGTTAACAAAAAATGTAAATAAAAATAAAGAAAGATGACAAGTGCTTATAAATAAAATAAAATAAAATAACAAGTGTTAGAATTTTGTTTTCTAGTTTCTAATATTTCGTTCTAGCCGTGCACCTACTTTTTATATATAGATGTGAGAAGATCATATATATACCTTGTAAATCATGGCAAGAACAGTTTTAATAATAGGCACCCCCTGCGGATATGAAAAGTTAACAATAGATAACAACATAATCAGAACAATTGGTCAGACAATAGAAGCTATAAACTTTTTGACAACAAATTTTGGCTAAATATATCAATCGGTCTTTTTAAGTTATTTGTTTTCAACAAATTTTTTTTAATTTTTTTTAACAAGTTAGTTTTTTAAGTCTATAAATATTTACGTGGTTAATTTTTTGAACACATTCTATTTTTTAAAAAAAGAACATTAAAAGAAGATTATTTATGTAAATCAAATTGATCTCTAAAGAATCTAAAACAAAACATTAAAAGAAAATTAAACATCAAAATAAATATATTTAAATCTATTATTTTATCTGCTATCTTTGATGTTGTTAATGATTTAGATGTTTCATAATTGTTGAACACAACAAAAATTTTATTTGTTGTTGATTATTGAAATTACACATAAACTTTTTTTGTAACTAACTGTGTTAAAAGGTTAACAACATAAATATTTATTGACTTAAAAGAATAACTTGTTACAAAACAATAACTTACACTATGGACTATCTTGTTAAAAGAAAACTTTAAAAATTAACTTGTTAAAAGTAAATAATTTAAAGAATCAAATAATGCATTTAACCAAAAATTTATAATTACACAAGTATATGTCATTGCATACCTTTCCACCAGTCTCCTCTTACATCAATTCCCGAGTCATCTACTTCTCCATAATTCTTTGGCTATTATACAAAAAATCATTTTAGGTATGAGAAATAATATATAGAAAACTATGAACCTAATAAAATAGAATATCCAAATTTTTTGACTCTCAAGTAAAAAATAATGATTAGATTTGTCGTGAGTCATTGTTAGTGTAAAAACTTTATAAATATTTGTGGTCAAAATCAAATATTTCGAATAATTTAATAGTTATGATTGATTGAAATTATAAATTATATTTTTCTTTCATATTTAAAAATTTAAATGATATAATCTAAGGTTTGTGTCTTTGATACATAAAATTTAGAAAAATAAATAAATGTGATTTACCACTCACCAGTGAGTTTCTTCCATCATTTTGTGTACTATGATAATGAGCATAAATGTCTTGGCCACCATAATTTATTGATGAGCAAAGATTACATGGTTCAATTCTTTGATCCTGGTAGATGGAACTCATATCGAGAGTGTTTGTTTTCTGAGATTCACCACCATAGGCATAGCCCTTGGGGATGCCATCTATATTCATGAGAAACAAATCAAAAATATGAAAAGGAATATTATCCAAATCTATTTATTACAGAATTTTTCCTATATACTAATAATTAGATACTATTACATATATGCAAAATCATAACCAATTAAATTTAATATTTTCAAACTATAAATTAAAAGCTACAAACAATTTTTAATAATTAGCAGTCAAATAAAAAAAACTAATAATTACATGAATAAATAAATCAATAAAATATTGAAAAATGAATATACTTTTAATAAAAAATATGATATCATTATTACATGATTTTGTCAATATTATATCTTATAATATTATTTCAAAAATTATAGAATAGACTTTATCAATGTATTCTATCTTAGTTAAAATATTAAAGTATTAAAAAAAACTAACACTACGATAAAAATAACATTTTATAGCGCGTCTTTTATAGCACTTATTACATACAAGCGTTGTAGTATAATATTTTAAAAATAACTGAAGATACAACATCATTTTTTTGACAAACGTTATAGGAAAAACGCTATTGTAGGGTCATATAGGGTCACATAGCGTTTGCACATAATGTTTACAACGCTTTTACAACACTTTTATAAAAGCGCCGTAAAATGAAGCGTCCTCACATAATATTTTAGAGTGTTTAATTTTTAAAAAAATTGCTGTAAATTATTTAAAAAAAGCGCTGTTCGCATAGTATAATTATTACATCAGAAAGGAGGGAGTAATAAGTTACACATACATATGCACCATGTATGAAAATCCATGAAAACATAGTCTAAAATAGTGAATACTACCCTTTGTTCCAAGTATAGAGTCCCATGTATCCTTGATAGTTTTGGCATTGATCACTTCAGATCGCACAGATTCTTTTCGTAACACCACCTAAATCAACACATACAAAAACAAAAATATCTCAAGTGCCATTCAAAAACATTCCATATTCAATGAATTTATCACATGATTTATTTCAATTAATAGCCTAATTAATCAAATAAATGATTCAATGAATTTCTTTATTCTTTTCTATAAGCAAAACAAATTTATTATTGAAATTAATGCTTAAATGAACTTGTTAAGTTGAAATTTTTTATAAGAGAAATGATAAAAAAAAATATATAAATTAATGTGAAATAATAAAACCTAATAACTATCCATATATGTTTCTAGTTCTAGTTTGAACTCTAAACTTCACAACCGTTGAAAATTTATTTATTATTTTATCTAGACAAACAAAAACTTACCATTAAAGCATATACTAAAAATTTGACGTATGGTGATAAAATATTTCAAATTTAGTGACATATTGATTCCTAAGTTAACTATAAATTTATTGAAAGTGTCTGATTACAAAATTTGGTCGCTAAATTGATTGCTATAGAAATTGAAATAATCCAATTATTAAATTGGCAACTAAATAGCGGATTTCTAATTTAAAAACAATACATTAGAGGATTGAGAAGAAAATATAGAGCCAAAAACTCCACAAGAAGAAGATGGGTATATTTCTTTGGAACCAAAGACTTCAGAAGTAAATGAAGAAGAAGAATCTTTATGCTTTTTATTTTCTTCCATTATCTTATTGAAATCGCTACCACAACTATTTTTTGTTGAAATAACCACAGTAAGAGTGTTTGTTATATATAGACAATTATGTCAACCACTGCCAAATAAAATGACTTAAAATGAGGAAAAAAACAATTATGTTTTTATTGGACAAGAAAGAGAACTTAAGGAAAGAAGAGAAATCATAATAGAATAGAAGACAATAAGAAAGAGGAAACAAAGAAAAAGAAAAAAAGAGTGAGAGACTTTGTGTTTTTTCAAATCTAAGATCACACCAATTTATATATATAAGCAAAAAAATATGGTATGTGTCGGTTTATTTTATCTTACTTGGAATTTTACTTTTAATTTTCCAAGAGAGAAACTGAAATATAACACGAGGATAGTGCTTCTTTTTTCTCTGCTTTTCTATATTGTTAATTTTTTGAGAAACTGAAAAACTGTGTATTATTTAGTCCTTTGGGTTGGACCACGTACGAATTAGATAGCATGTGTATTATTTTGTCTTTTAGCATTCAAAATAACTATCGATGTGTATTGAGTTGATTGGAGGAGAAACACTTACATGATAATAGTCCTAATTAAAGTTTTTTTTTAGCACACATACAAATCTAAATCTACGACGCTAAATTTTGTGTATTTATTTTAAAATAACAATATAATTTAATTATTTTAAAAATATATATTATTTAATTACTGTTTTTATTTTATTTTATACATTTAAGTATTGTATCTAAAATTTTGTGATCATATAAAATTGTTTCTTGATTGACTCAAATTATTAATAAATTTTAGTAGTAAACGAGTTGGTCAAGAGAATTTAAGTTTAAATCTTATTTGACAAAATTAAAAATAAAAATTATTAATACATCATAATCATTCAAAATTTATTAAAATAACATTCTTGATTTTCTCACTTTAGAACATCTAAATTCATAGATTCAACTCCTTTAAAAGCAAATAATTCACTATAGGAAGCTAATACAACAAAAAAAAAACTTCATATATGTATTTATTATTTGAAATTTGGATTATTTGCAACGTTGTTTGCACTTTGTCACATTAATCTCAAGTATTTTTATCTAAATTGGATGGAATAAATATTAAAACAGATTTTAATTATTTTTTAATTTAAATATTAAATTTAAAATCTAGATGATTTAATCTTTATCCGAGGACCAATAAAAAATTAAAATAAGACAATAAATAGTAAAAGAAAAAAGACCAAGAAATGACCAATATTGAATGAAGAACACAATTCCAACTTAGTACGTAACGGCATCTATCTATTTATTATCTATTATACACCACATTTAAGGAAAGCCAATTCAAATTCAGCAACACATATACTACTACTATACCATGCATTAGTTTCATGTAGAATTTCAGTTCCTTTTTTATAATAAAAGTTAAAACTCTAACCAAAACTGAAAAGGCATCGTATGCGAGTAAATAACATGCTTTTGTATTATTATTATTTTTGTGAAAAATGTGCATTTATGTATGGTCTCTAGGACCACAACATTTGCTGCTTATAAGTTACAAGTCATTCCCCCATCTCGAAGAATTAATGAGTGTAACGTGTTCATATGAGATTGATGTTGGATCCACATAAAAGATTACATGTTCATTTTAATATTGGATTCTTTTTATTAATGTGTATGATACATAATTTTAACAAATTTTTCAATAGGACTAACGCTCACAATTTTAATTATTAATTTGTCAATTTGCTCGAAAAGCTAAATAATGTGGATTTTATGATAAAAATGTGCAATATACAATATTGATCAAAATCCACCATTAAAATGAATAATGTTTTTTTTTTTCTTTGATAATTGATAATCGGTGGAAAAATGTATTTAATGTTTGGTTAGAAATATAAAATGACAATTAAATTGGAAGAAATTACTTTTATTAAAATTTCATACAAAATAATTTTGTATAAAAAAAATTCATACAAAATAATTTTGTATAAAAAAAATTCATACAAAATAAAATAGAGATTAGGAGAATGACAAAAGAGAGAAAACTTGTATAAATATTATGATTTAATTTATATACGCTAATAGTTAAAAAAAATTTATACCGTACTCAGCCAATTACAATCCTTATATAATTAAAGATATTGGCTTTTACTCTAACTTTCTCTAAAATTATGCTCATAATTAATTATGAGGTTTAATGGTAGTTTTAATTCTCTTATTCTTATTGATTCACACAATTAGTCTCTTAATTTTAAAAGTTGACAATTTAAGTTTTTTTTTTTTTGATTTTTTAACTAAAAAATGATGACGTGAGATGCTCTAAATAACGTGACATATGATATAATAATGTGAGTGATCAACAACCATAAAATTGAAATAAATCGCTATAAAATTTAACTTTCAACTTCAAATTTTTTTTTATATTTTTAATTAATTAATAATATATAAATAGATAATGCATTTAAAATATATTAAAATAAAGAGGGAAACACTATGATTTTTGAAATTTAAATGTAGTTCAAACCCATTTACATGAGACAGAAAAGATGGTAAAGCCGGTGATGGACGGGGTTTCAACCACATTGTGAATTGTGATATCTTACTTCTAAGAAAAAATCTGAAAAAGAAAAGCAAATATAGCGAAAGTCTTCGTGTGCCCTTTTTGATCCACTATATTTAACTTCCTTTTTTTCATATCTAGTTCTGAAGTTCAACATCATTTAGATTTGATGCATGTACCAATCTTTTACTTCAACAAATAGATTTCATCATAAAGTTAGTTTTTTTATACATAAATAAAGTTTTATTACAACCACACATTTATCGTTATAGGTGAAACACTCTCTCTATCTTCTATGAATTGTTTCCAAATATAATACACCTTTTACAAAGAAAAAAAAATCAAATGCACGAAACCCCTCTAATTAGGGACGTTGCTTATGGACCATATCCACATTCACATAAAAATTAAATCAGATTTTTATAATCAATTCATATAATTTCATTTTACAAAACCAGATATAATTAATTTTATAATCTATTTTTTTTTTCAAAAGTTTTCTCGAAATAAAATATAAAAAATCTAATTTTCTTTATAAAATTTTGTTTGGAAAGAAAGTTCTAATTTTTTTTTCATGAAAAAATAGATAATCATATTTAAAGTATAACCAAATTCACGACCTCTAAGAAATATGACATCCGCACAAGAATTTGTCTCATCGTAAATGTATTTTAATTGAACCATCCAACTTAAGTGTTGATTAGAGATAAAACTTCATTGAGGAGTGTTTGAATATGAACCTGATTCATAGTAATCACATGCATCAAATCATTTCTAAAATCACATGGGTAAACGACATCTCTCAGGCCATGGATGCCAAGACGAGCACCCCACAACTCCGTGAAAAGAACAATTTCTATTAGTACAGAGGTGCACTTAACAGAGGGGAGGGAGTGAATTAGGTGTATATAAATTTTCTAGTTTTTAGAGGTTTAGTAGATTATTTTTGTTAAGATTAGTGTATGGAAATATGTAAATGCCAGAAAAATAAAGAACACAATAATTTATCTTGGTTCCCCTTACAACCAAGGGTACACCCATTCATCTTGTACACCACAATAGATTTTCCATTATTTATTAGAATAAGTATAAGTCTAACTCTAAGACTTATGTTACAAACTTCTAACAATCGCTCTAAGATAGCACATAATGATCTTAGTTTACAACACTTGAAGAAAGAACACAAATTTCCTCAATTTACACCATAACTTGCATGGTTTACAATAATGACTTTGACTAATATCAAGAGTGTATAACGATTGAGTACAATGATAACAATCTAATATAATTTTCAAGTACAATAAAGAACATTTTTTAATGATATGACAATTTAAATTATGTACTTGAATTATGAAACTAAAACTTTGAATAATTCAAAATATTTCAGAAAGTTTGTTTAAAGTTGTTATCAGATTGATGAAAAGATTTTTGTGAAAGATTGATGTTAAATCTGAAACTAAGAAGTATTTATACTCATTAGACATCACTTTAAACCAGTGGCAATCAATCCTAGAGGTTTGATGAACATATGCAATGATCCAAGTTAAATTTGAACTGAAAAATTGCATTGCTTCCCAGTTGTATTCGGTTACAACAGGAGTGTAGTCGAATACACCTATGTAATGTTTAGTTTTATTTGAAAATTTTAACCTTGTATTGGAATACAATACCTTATAGTCAAATACATATGATTGAATTTTTCCACTGACTTGGTTTTGTATTCGGCTACACCATGTTGTAGTTGAATACAAAAGTGCAATTTTAACTACTGACTTAGCATTTGTATTCGGTTACACCATCTCGTAGTCGAATATAAAAATGCAGTTTTAGCTACTAACTTAGCATTTGTATTTACTTTAAAATTATCCAAGATTCTCGTGATCTCTTTTGCACGAGGTAAGCCAATAACATCAATAACATCCTTGGAAGAAAATAGAACAGAGCGGACAAAGTAAGACCAGTTGAGATCGGATCCTTTTATCATGAAGAACATGATCTGAAGTTCAAATTCAAATATTTGAGAGTAATTGCTAGCCTTAGGAACCATAATGTAGCTTAGAAAATAATGCAAAAACCTGTTGTCAACGGCTCCAACTCCGTACCGTTGTCTAACAAATTCGCAACCAACATGTGCCCGTTTACATTCCATGGTGTTTTTGTCAAACTGACATAATGAAACATAAGCATCATATTTGGTAATATTTTTCTATTCACATAGACTGCCCGACCTAAGTTTCTGACCTTCAAATGGTAGTTGCAATATTTCTCCATTAATAGAGGAAATGTTGGGCCTTAAGTAACTTAGGAAATTTAAAAGACGAGAAAGAATCAAGATATATTCTGAACCGATCGATTCTTCAAGTGAGTAAAGCAATCGGGATAAGTCTGCCGCATTATCATTTTTAGCCTTCCTTTTTGAAGGACCCACTACAACATGCTTTATTCTAGAATCTATTTTCCGTGCATCCATGGTGAAAATTGAAGAGGGTGAAGTTTTTCGGATTTTGGGGAAAATGGGGATTTGAGTTTGAAGTGACACTTGGTAGTTTGGAGTGATCTTAGATGGAATGGATGATAGTTTAGAGATTGGGTAACTGTTACATGTAAGATTGGATGAGATTTTTGGATAAATGGAAATGGATGACAAACTGTATTCGAGTACTGCATTTAAGCAAATAACCTAAAAACAAGTGAAAATACTTATATATGAAAAAACACAAAATTGTATTTGACTACACACGAGTTGTATTTGAATACAAGATTTTATAGAAACGTGTATTTGAATACAGACAATATGTATACACAAGAAAAACAAAACTAAGTCCTAAAGCTTAAGTGGGGTGATCATACGATGGTGGATACATAAGAAGGGTTATGCCATCTTACCTTTGATTATATTTCTAATTTATTTACAACATCTCATTGTGTATATGAACCAACTATTGATCCAATTTAGCATTGTCTTAAAAAAGATGATAATAATTTGCTTATGGCTCCATTTACATGTGATGAATTCAAACAACCTATTTTTCTTATGCATTCTGATTAAAGTTCGTGTCTTGATCGACTTAATTTAATATTTTGTATACATTTCTAAATGTTGTGTGGCAAGGACAACAACTCGACCTTTAGGCAATGGTTAAATGAGGGAGCTTTTTTTAGTGCTTTGATAGAAAATAATATTGTGCTTTTTCTGGAGTGTGACACCCCTAAGTTAATGAAAGATTTGAATCTTATTTCTTTGTACAACATGGTCTACAATGTTATGATAAGACCGTTATTCATAAATGTGTCTCTATTGAGCAATTTGGTTTCGGTAGGTAGGACCGTTATTCATAATGTTATGATAGCCTCAAAAATTATTCACCATCTCAGATGTAAGATTAGAGGAAATATAAGTACATCTACACTAAAAATTGATATTAGTAAGGTGTACGATCGTGTTGGTAAATTAAGTGGTTAAAGACATTCCTTCTTACTACATGAATGTTTTGTTACTTCTTAGTTCTATAGAAGAAAATATTCAAAGATGATGAACTTGTTTTGGTGTATGTTGAGATGAATTGACTATACATAATGAATGTAGAGGTATGGGCTTTCAAAATATTTATGGTTTTAATCTAACAATTTTGGGGAAATAAGGATGGAAATTTTTAACCAACATAGTTTCTATGGTTTCATAGAAAAACATTTTCCACATGGGAATTATTTTGGAGCACCTTTAGGTCGTAACTCGAGCTATATTTGACGTAATATTTGAATTTATCAAATAGTGTTAGAAAAAAGGATATAATTGAAAGATTGAAAATGGCTCATCCATTAAGATATAGGAAGACCTTTGGCTTTGATGTATGCATCACCCAAGGGTTCAAACATCTCAACAATCTTTTATTAATTAATTGAAGATGAAATCCAATTTCAAACCATGATGTCTTCTCCAACACAAATTAATAATACTTTTGAGGGACTTGTGTCTACGGATAACATTTCAACAAATATTTATTTTTTAATCTGTTTCATCCTTTGTGGCGGCCTAAACTCTCACAAAAGGAGACATTTGTGGCGGCCTAAGCCCCCACAAAAGCTTAATTTTAAATATCAGCTTTAACTTTTGTGGCGGCCTAAGCCCTCACAAAAGGATGCATTTGTGGCGGCCTAAGCCCTCACAAATGGCAATAAAAATTTCAAATTTTGTGGCCGTGTTGGTCACCACAAAGGTTTGTGACCACCTTATTTGTGGCTGTCTAAGGCCACCACAAGTGTCTCCTTTGTGGTTGCTTCCCCTCTTTTGTGAGGGCTTTTGGCCCTCGCAAATTCAATGAATTCTTGTTGTGTTCTATGTATCGAAAATCAGTTAGAAAATTATGGTGCAACTTCCAAGTTGTCTTTCATAGGAAGTTATTATACCATTGACATAATCTCACAACACATTTTACATCAATGTCAACCAATGTTCGTGTATCATTTAACACCTTGGGTTATTTTGATTGTATCAATATATCATTGACTTATATATTCTACAATAAAAAATTGATACTTCCATCAAATTTCTTTAAGTCAAATTTTACAGCAAAACTGGACACTGCAGTTGCATCGAAACTACAAAGTTTACACTAAGGAGGATTGTGGAAATAACTTCTGAGGTAACAAAATAATAGATTTAAAGAAATTAAGGTCGATAGTATTTTTCAATAAAAAGAGCAAGAAAAGAAGAAATCTAATTTGTTTCTTGAAGAAAGAAATTTGGTTATTTTTAAAATCGACCACTCTAAAATCTAGCGGGTTAGCACAGTCCGACTCTATTTTTAAATTGAGTCCAAAAAACTCGGTTACTTTTCTTGATCAAAATTTGGTTGTTTTTAAACGGTCTTTTTTATAGTCTAACTCAAACAAAAATAGACGGTTGGTCCCAACATGTTGAGCCTGACCCACTTTGACAACTATTTTTTTAATTAATCAAATCACAAAAAAAAATGTCATTTTAATATTTTAATTTTTGAATATCTACATGTTAACATTTGATTGAATATATGTGTAAAAAATATTTACTACAACAATATATAAACATTAGATTAATAGTTTAAATTCAAATTAATGATATTATTAATAAAAAAAATATATGTGTAATTTGTTGCGATATTTAAACATGAAAAAAAAAGGTTTTTTTGACATAAAAAATATTAGAAAAGAAGCAGACAATTATAAAAGTGTAGAAGTGTGATTTGTAGAGATAAAATTTGACATAGTCTAATAAAAATAATTAAATGAGATATTTGAAGATAGAATCTAAATAAATATAGATAGTTTTTTTTTTTTAAATTTTTTTTATAGGAAAATAGATATCGATAGGTTGTTGAGATTATATGTCTACATATCGACAGGTTGTTAATAATTTATTTGGGAAACCATAAATTATTTTAAACAAGTACAATTATTCAAAAAGTTTCAGAAAATAACAAAAGATTCTTTTTGAAATAAAAATTAATGCAATCAATTTCTTTCAGCTAAATAAGCAATTATTCTTATAAAATGCTTGTATGTTGAAAGATCAAACATGGAAAAAAGGATTGAATAACTCATTAAGAATAAAACAAAGGGGATACAAAAAAGACAATGGTAAAAAGAAATAAAATTAGACCAAGCAATAACCAATATGGAATGCAGAAGACACTTCCAACTTAGCACGGCATCAATCAATTTGACTATACATACATATAAGGAAAGCCAATTTAAATTCCAAGACTATACAATACCACTTGCATGTTTCAATTATGTGTTCCTTGTATAATAAAAATTTCAAAACTAGAATCAAAAGTACATGTTTTAAGAGTAAAAGAGCATGCAATTATCAAGCCTCATGGACCATCATCTTGTGGCTTACAAGTTAGTTAAAGGTTCTTTGAAGTTGTGTAATTATAAACGCCAAACATTTTTCATCTGTCACTTTCTTCACTCACACAAGTGACACAACTCTATTTAAGGTGCACGAGGAAAAATTTGTGTAAGGGAAAAAACTTGTCGTTTATTACGTTCATCATGCCGAGAAAGTACAAAACAACAATTTTTTAGTCAAAAAGAACGCTATTAACCGTTGGTTTTTTTGGCACTATTATATGACTAGACAACACTTTGAATCAGAACAAAAGTGTTGTTATACCCATTGCCTTAAGCGTGGGCCTTATATTTCTAGTTATTAAATTATTATTTTACTTAATAGTTAGTTAGTAGTATGTATTAGTAGTCGATTTAATTGTAGTTTTGGTTTATTTATTTTTATTAATTTATGTAATTGATTTTTGTATTTTAAAAGTTGACAGTTTTAATTTATTTTTAAAATTTTTAAATTAAAAAATGATGATATTATATATTTTAAATGATGTGACACACGATTTTTGATATAGAATAATCCATTAACATTAATTACTCATATGTCATTAATTTATTTACAAAAATATTTCTTTTAAATAAAAAGTTAATTTTTTATATGTTTTTATCGCAATTTCATGAGTGTTAGTCATTTTACACTATCATATTATATGTCACGTTATTAAAGTATGTCACATTGCAATATTTTAATCAAAATATGAAATGAGGACATAAATTATTAAATTTTAAAATAGGAGTATCGCTTTTGTGAATTAGTAAAAATAAGACGACAAAAATTACAATTAAATATTAATTATTTTCTTAATACATGTGCAACATATATAAAAATATTACATATTCATGCTATTGTTGCATCTGATGAAAGAATTTTTATTAAATAGAAGTTATTAAAATTTTATTTATGATTTATTAGTC
>JBBPBR010000003.1:29663224-29681868 GCA_037974775.1 Cicer pinnatifidum | reverse complement strand
TAAATGACTAATAATATTATAAAATAATTTATAAATTTATTATAAAATAACTTATAAAATAATTTGATAATAATATAAGTTATAAATTATTATCAAATTGTAAAATAATTTATAAATTGTAAAATAATTTTATAATTTTATAAGTTTTATAAGTAATATTTTATGTATTATAAATATAGTTATCTTATAATATTACTTTATTGATTTGTAATAGTTGAATATGATTAGAAAAATTAAAATGAGAGAAAATTATGTTTATCACAATAATTTATAAATTTATTATAAAATAACTTATAAAATAATTTGATAGTAATATAAATTATAAATTTATTATAAATAATTGTAAAATAATTTTATAATTTATAAATTTATTATAATATAATATTTTCAAATAAATTTTGGAGGTATTAAAGAAATTGTGGAAGGAAGATGAGAAATATGAATTAAAGAGATTAAAGAATTTGGTGAAGGAGGAGGATTAAAAGAGATTAGACATTGAGAGCATGATTGAGAGGGGGAGAAATGAGGAGATGTCCACATCAGCTTTTTGACTGATGTGGAAAATATTTGTATAGGTGGATGAAATAGAATGATGTGGCATTCGGGGGTGACGTGGTATTCGGGAGTCTGTTTTAAATATATATAATAGATATAGTGATAATTTTCATTAAATCATAACTCATGGAATAAAATATATTTCCATGTCCTAGTTAAGGGACGCAAACCTACAGTAGATCCAATACCTTTTCTTTCTTTCTCATACACCAACAATATATGGATGAGGGAGGGAGATAGGGAGAGGGAGGGAGAGAGAGAGAGGGAGAGAGATGTTTCCCAGCTCTCTCGATTCCGTTCAATTTAGTTAATTAGGACTTAAAGATATGTTTACATATTTTTTTAATTATTCATATATTATATTTCTAATGTATTTTATATATAGCAATTGTTTTAATAGTATAAAAAAAATAATGTTTGAAAAAATAAGATTTTTTAAATTAAATGTCCTGATTTTTTAAAATGTGAATTCGGTAATTAAAATTGTATAAGTTCAATTGAATTAACATTCACTTTTCTTTTCTTTTTAAAAATAACGGATCAAACCGAAAAGTTATAAATTGTAGCTTTATCTCTTCTAAATTTGTGCTACTTCTAAGTCTAATTCTCTTTCTCTCTATCATTGTGTTTGCAAAATTTTGCGTATAATTATATTACCAATTGAGAATTTAAAATTTAAAATTAAAAAAATGTTATATTTAAGTTATCAAATAAAATTCTGATCCCTTCAAATTTTTTATTCAACTCTACTAATATTTAGGTCAAAGTCGCTATGTCTTTTCCGGACAAGAGACATCCTCTCATTTTCCTATAAGGTACACCTATTGAAGGTAGCGATCGGTCCCGACTATAAACATTTATAACATGTGAAAGCATGATCATTTCACTCTATTTTGTAGGTTAGCTCCACTACCATACATGTTGATATGTATTCCAATATTCTAGCTACCCCTAAGGAATCAATACATCGCTCATATAAGTTTGCATGAAAGTCGTGGTTGAATATGGTTTCTACGTAGTTGAAATATAGATACGAATGTTCATTTACATAATACTAATTAAACTATGTCAAATAACTTCCTTTAAATCTTTGAATCTAACTAATATAACATTCCTAAAGCAACAACAGCATAACATAGCCATAGTTGAGAGAGCAATATAAAAGGATAGATTAAAAAGTAATTTCAATCAAAGGCATGTTGCACTTTAAGTGATCAATGAAGGGTTAGTAATGTTGGAATTTCAATGGTTTATGTGGGCAGAAGGAGTCTCATTAATTTCTTAATGAATTTGCCTAGTAAAATGTGTCAAAAACATCATTTAAAAAATTTTATTCAATAATTAAACTCGTGTATAAAATACTTGATTATGTCAAAAGCATCATCTAAAATATTTTATTCAATAAAAAACTGTGAATAAAATACTTTTTAATCAATTTACTTGGAAGAGTTAAATCAAAAATATTTCTCACCATGACCTTGGCACCCATGATAAAAAATAACCTTACATGAAGACTAAAAGCAGGTTGTCCTGATATTATTAGCTTAGACATGGGGAATACAACAATATCTGTAATGCTTATACTTCACTGAAACTGAGATTGCTTCAAATGACTGAGACTGTCATTTACTCTACCTTCCATTTATATGTGATTGGTTTGGGAGAGAGACTAGGCTCTCTAACTAGTTTATTATTCCTATTGTATTGTTCTATCCATTAGTCTCTTTAACAGTTTTCAACATTATCATGCATATTTCCTATTTTCTTATTTTCTTTTAAAAGTCGAATATGCTTCTAAAAACAATCTACACAACATTTAGGCGAAAAAGAGAAAATCACTTCATAAGATATGATAGGACACCTAGGCCCAGGCCCATAACTCTAGATGAGCCAATAATTGGGCCCAGTTCACACGAGTCCACCCCCTAAGAAGGTTGCAGAAAAGAGGGACTAAGAGTTAGTTAATTGATTCCCGATTTTCATGGGATTTCTGTTATAAGATAATGAAAAGGAGAGTTGGAGAAATACATGCATAGAAGCCATCATGAAGATAACAGTGATTAAACATTACAAAAAGTTGTGTTTTCAACAACTACCTTTCTAAATAATTCCTTCAATTTTTTGATAATATGGATTCAAGTTCAAGTCCTAGCACATTTATATTTTTGGGGCAGAGTATTTACTATACATTGCTCAAAAGCTTTGTTGTTGTTTTTCTTTTGCTTCCGGACGATCGATCATTCTCCAACATCGACTGAAAATGAACTGGAGTTGGCAACGACGCTATTCTGCCATGAAAGCTTCTCGTGGCCATCCTTAATTGTTTATGAAAAATGGATTAACAACGAATTTAGATTAAACCCAAAAACATAAAGGAATCGGTGGTGGATGGCACTATTTTCATGCGGAGCCAGGATTATCCAAATCCTTATAATAGGTTTTTTTTTTTTTTTTTTTTTTTTTTTTTTTTTTTTTTTTTATTTTATAAATTTTTTTATTTTATAAATTCATTAAATTAGTCTTTATATTTTCAAATAGGTCTTTATATTTAATCACTTACTATCATAATCTCAAAGATTTAATCGAGAGTGTCATTCGCAATAAGAAATGCAATTTATGATTTATTCGTTTTTTTAATACATATATCATTCGTTATTTTTAATCTACCCATATGTCTAGTGGAAAAATAGAGTTTTGAAGTTTTGAATCTGTTTTTTAAATAAAAGTGAAGATGGGATAAAAACTTATAACTTCGGTTAATCATTTACATTGAGTCAAGATCAACTACACAAGTGAATTGAATATTACATTTTAATCCAAAACCTTAAGACAATGGGCTTACGGGTCCTCTCACTTGTTGTTCAACTATCAATATTTTAAACAATGTAGAACTTCTAACTCACACTTGCTACACATCAAACATCGGAGCAATGAATGAGACCTATTTGATCACTTTTGTCAATAACAACAATGCTAACAATCTAGCAAAACATTAAGGCCAAAGTTTCCATAATCAACTACACTACTAAAAATCATGTGTTTCCTCATTGAAGCTTTACACAGGCGATGCAGCAAAATAGTGTTGCTTCCATCAACAACACTACTAAAAGTCATGTATTAAAGGTGATGGCGTCTCCATTCACATACCCAAAGAAGAGTACATTGCAGGTCTTGCGGTCTGCAAGAACCATCTACATGGCAGATCATCCTTGGAAAAGATTAATGACTTGAACAACAAGTTATCTTCTTTACAGACATTGAAGAGTGGTTTCCCTTGGAAAAGAATACTACAAGTTTTTATACATCACTAAGGTTCATTCTTTTCATTCTTGTCAATTGAAGCCCAGTTCATTG
The DNA here is from genome assembly GCA_037974775.1 of Cicer pinnatifidum. Lineage (NCBI taxonomy): Eukaryota > Viridiplantae > Streptophyta > Magnoliopsida > Fabales > Fabaceae > Cicer > Cicer pinnatifidum. The sequence goes on along the minus strand of JBBPBR010000003.1, from coordinate 29,677,959 downwards.
CGGTTATTTCCATGGAAAAAAGACTCTAGTCCTTTATCAAGGACACAAACATCTTTTCAGTATTGGATTCGTATTGCTAATCTTCCACAAGAATATTGGAGGCCCAAAATTTTATTCTCTATTGTTGGAAATATAGGAATTCCAATATATCTTGATAGTACCACAAGCAAAATCATTAGAGAATTGAAACTTTGGGCATTACGCTAGAGTTCTTGTTGATATTGATTTTGATTCTATCATTCTTAATCAAGTACCTGTTGAAAGGGAACACTATTCTTTTATTATGTGTATTGAGTATGATTTTTTTTTTTTTATCTTTTTGCAATATATGTCGTAACATAGGCCATGATGTCAGAAATTGTCAAAAAAGGGTTACGGGGGAGGTGCAGAAGTCCCCAACACCAAAACCAAATTATGTCCCGAAGAAGATTGTGAACAAAGGAAAGGACTTGGTGGTTAATGAAGCGCCAAATGATGAAAGTGCAAAGGACATACCTCTTGGCGATGAAGCTGCTAACGCAGCCAGAAAAGAAATTGATAATACTACTTTGCATTTTGAACAACCTAATGGGAATGCCCTTGGTGGCGTCAATAGTGTCCCTGCAAGTGCTTGTGCTGATAGTAATCCTTTATTGGGTTATACAACCCCAACTCAGAATTTGCATCATCACATGAGCTTGGTCGTCGGTAGTTGGTCATAAAGACATAATAGTAAGTTGCAAATAGATAATGTTGAGTTTGTGAAGGAAAATCAAATGCATCCTCAATGTGCGCATATTAAAGTGATAGAGGATAATTTGACCTCCTTAGTTCGAAAAGGTATTGGTATTTTTAATAAAAATTGAGCGGATATGTTCAATGAGGAGGAATTGGATTCTTCACAAGATAAGGGTGATGCTTTTGAGCTGACTCTTACCAAATCTCAGAGGAAAAATTTAAAATAGAAAGTTAAAAGTTGTGAAAATGAAACATGTTATAGGGCTGTTAATGCGCAGGCTTCTTTATGAAGAGTCTCTTTTGGAATCTAAGGGTTCTTGCCAACACCCTAACTAAGTTGGCTCTTAAAAGGTTATGTTCCTCTCATAATCATGATTTTCTTTTCATAGATGAACCTTGGACAGTTGTTGATAAAATTTCTCCTAATAATTGGAAGTCATTAAACATGAAAGTTATTGCTATTAATGATAGGAATAATTTACTTCCTAACCTGTGGATTCTATGCTTCTACTAATTACTTGCAGCGACGGAAACTTTGGCACGAACTTTATCTCCTTTAAGTTGCTCGTAAGCATTTTGGGGCTATTATTGATGATTTTAATTGCATTCTTGGCACCTATGAAAATAAAGGTATTGGTTCTCTTTTTTGAATTTCTTGTGTAGACTTCTAAACTTTGATATCTTCTTCCAATCTTATCCATTTACCTCTTATTAGAACGAAATTTATATATAATAATGGTAGAAAATGCCATCGGCTAACTGAAAAAAGATTGGACAAGGCAATGTGTAATTACGCCTCTATTAATTTCTGGTATGGGGTTTCTTGTACTACTTTACCTAAACATCATTCATATAAATCTTCATATATTGGTTGTCCCATGCAGGTAATTTTGGCTAAGTTAAAGCATCTTAAAGTTGAGTTATGAATTCAATGTTAATTTTAATGTGCAGAAAACTCTAGCAAGATCTTAACCGTGTTCAATTGTAGCTTGATGAATTTGAATAATCTAATGATCTTTATGCGGAGGGAAAAATGGCACAGATTTATTTAGAAAAAACCTTGGACTATCAAGAGTTTTATTGAAGAGATAAATTCAAGACAAACTAGAATTTAAACGGTGACTAAAATACAATTTGTTTCATCAGATGACTAAAGTTAGATATGTCGCAAATCAAATTTGTTCTCTTAAGCATGGAGATATTATTTTACGTGACACTTTGGATATTGAGTCTCATTTTATGGACAATTTTCAACAATTGTATAATGCTTCAAATGATTGTACTAACTATGACTTAGTGGGGGAGGTCCTTCCGTTAATGGTGACATATGAGTACAACCATATGTTAATACAAATCCATTCTATAGAGTAGATAAATAACATGGTTTTTAGTTTGAATTTTGATTTTGCTCCGAGCTCGAATGGTTTTGACACCTTTTTCTATTAACTTTTTGGAATATTATTAATAATGATGTGTACAAGGTTGTGGTTCAATTTTTTCAATCAAGTTGGATTATTCCTAACTAGAATGCTAATGCTGTATAAGGTATGTTTTTTTCATAGTTTTTTAGTTTACTCTCCAGTCCTTATTACATCAAGTGGATAAGTGGATGCAAAATTTTATCTCGTTTGGGGATGTTAGTATTAAGAAATTGTTCACGATTTCTTGGAATCATGTTTGTAAGTGCATTGATGATAGGTGAATTGAGGTTGCGTTCTATAAAGGCTATTAATAGAGGTGCTAATGTGAAGCTATGCTAAGAGCTTATTAACTCGGATCTTTATCGGGTTGATCTTCTTCAAGCCGGTGTTTTCAAAAACTCTATTATGATTTCTTACTTTGTAAAGTCTAGTATATGGAATGGTTTAAAGATTGTTTACTTATATTTCATTAATTTTTGGACAGATCAATGGTTTTCTCAACCGATGGTTGATATTTTTAATATCTCTATTCATTTACATTGTCATATGAACTCTAAAGTGTGTTCTTTTAGCCATAATGGTTATTGGAAAGTTCCCTTTGACATTCTTCAAGTCTTTCTTGGTTTAATGGTTGAATTGAAGCATGTACATGTCCCTCCTACTCATTCTCTTAATTATAGAGTTTGGTTTCATTCTAAATATAGCAAATTTTCTTCAAGGACACATACCTAATTTTAAACCCCAATGAAACAAGGTTGACTTTTGGGAGGAGTGAAGAAAAAAGAGTTTTTGGGAGAAGAATAATGTTTATTGCTCGATTTGTTTTACTTGCTTGACTTGGTGTATAAATGACGATTTTTTACTTTTTATTCAGATCCAAGAAAGAGCTCTACATACTTTAAAAGTCAGTTCTACACACTTCTCTAAACTACTTGCATTTAATGCTACACATCTATACTTATCATCTACTTCTACACCTCACTAGAATTTTCTTAGATCTTAGCTATCTATTAACAAATTGGCCCTAACATTTAATTGGTTAAATGGACCAAATTAACCTTGCAATTCAACATAAATACTTGAGAATAAGTGGAGAATATTTTCTTGCCAAATAAATTTCATGCATGCCATGATCTAGTACCACAAGTTCAAATTTTGAGTAGAAGAGAGTTGAGAAAAACCAAGTGCACATAAATCCATGTTTTGGTTTAAAATGCAAGAGAGAAAAGAATAGAAATGTAATCTTTACCTATTGCTTGATAGTTTGAGATCTTAATTCTTGGAATGGAAGCAAGTTATGTTGGTTTATTTTGGAACCTTGAGAAGTGTTTTAGAAAGTGCATGAGTTCATGAACCCTACAATGGTTGTGATCAATAACTTTCTTACCAAATTACTCTAGGGTAAAGAATGAAAATAAATTCTATTTCTTATATGAACATGCGACAAAACCAATGTCAGTGAATTACAAGACTTGGGGGAAGATAAATAGAGGACCTTAATGGTTGATTCAATCTTTGTCCAAACAATCTCAAAAGTTTCAATCTCAGTTTCTGATCCAAATAGCTATCACAATCTTCAGATGTGCTTAATTTCAGTTTCTTTGCACTCCGAGAAGGAGAAAGCTCATTTCTCTTGCGATATTTTCCATGCCCTGCTGACGTTCTATCTTTTCTCCGAGGTGAAGCTTTATGAAGAACAAAAATGGCTACCAAAATAAAAAAAGAAAAAAAATGAGGACTGAATACTATGATTGCATTTGTGGACCTTCCTCATGCAATTGAAATTAGTCAAATTACTGATAAATACTTGGTAATAAAACTACAATTTCAACTTAACTAAAAAAACCTAAAAATCAATGGAATATGATAATGTAGAATATTATGAGAGAGATTTAGTGAGGATGTAATAATGAGATCAGATCAGAGTTATGAAAAAGGCAAAAAAAAAAAAAAAAAAAAAAAAAAAAAAGTTGCATCTAGATCAACATGCAGCTACGAGTAGGGCTGTGCATGGTTGGGTTTAAAAAAAAATCAAACCATATCCATTTAAAAACCAATATACGGATTTAGATTTATAACCAAATCCATTATTTGGTTTAAAACCGGATATAAAACCAATTGTAAAACTGGTTATGGTTAAATAACCAGTTGTTTTTATGCAACCAATTTTAAAAAAATCAATTTTAAAATCGATTTTTTCTCAAAATCAGTTAAAATTTGGTTATTTTTAAATATCCATTTTTAACAAAATAATTTAGGCATAGTTTAAAAACCGACTATTTATAAAAAAAATCGATATAATTCTCAAACCAACTCAAAATCAAGCTGCTGCAACTCATGATCAGAAATCATTTAAAAATATTTTCAATGGAAAAACTTTATGTTCATGCTCAACAAAAGACAGAGAAAGCTCAATCAAGATAGTAGTAAAATAATGCCTCAAGAAACAAAATACAATTTTCAGACATTCCTCTACCCTAGCTAGAGCTGTCAGTTTGACAAGCCCTCTAATTATTGGCCCCAACCCACATATTGAAGGGGCCAAAAAATTTAATAATTTAAAAGGCTCCTAAACTAAAAGCTCCCTAAAATTTTGTAGGCTTAGAGGGCCCACAGACCCACTTTTTTTTTTAAAAAAGAATCGATTTTTTTTTGAAAAATAAAGTTTTTCAATTATTTCACCGATAAAATTTTTTTGATTTTTTTCGATAAAAAAATTTCCGATTTTTTTCGATAAAAATTTCCAATTTTTTTCGATAAAAAAGTTTCTGATTTTTTTTTCGATAAAAAATGTTCGATTTTTTTTCGATAAAAAATGTCTGATTTTTTTCGATAATTTTTTTTTTTGGATAAAATGTTTTTTTAAAAAAAACTCAAAATTAACAAAACATTAGGGGCCTAAAATAGAGGTTTAATAAGAAATTTTTATCGAAAAAAAATTAAAAACTTTTTATAAAAAAAAATCGGACATTTTTTTATCAAAAATAAAAATCGAACATTTTTTATCGAAAAAAAATCGAAAATTTTTATAGAAAAAAAAAATCAAAAATTATTTATTGGTGAAAATATTGAAATCAAAAAAGAAAATCGATTTTTTAAAAAAAAAAAAGTGGGCCTATTGGCATGGAATTTGGGAGTTGGGTGGATAAAATCCGGTTTAAATCCAAATCCAAAAATAAAATGTGGATGGTTATCCAACCAGTTATAAATAAATTGATTTATATCCATATTATTTAAACCGAATTTTTAAAATGGTTTTGAATCCGGTTATAGATTTGGATCTAAAAACCGGATTTTTTGCACAACCCTAGCTACGAGCTACCTCTTTATATTACTGGAAGAGTATTCCAGTGTCTATCTGTATCTAGTAGTTGTAAAGAAAATGAATAACTACAACAACCTAGGGGAAAAGGAGTAGGATACCATATAATGCAACAAACCAAAACTTATAACGTATTCCTTGAAATCCAATTGATAGTCATCGACATCAAATTGCAATTTTTGTTTCTTTTTTTGTCCATTCACACATTTCTTTGTGAACTTTACCATCAATTTTCTTAGTATGTCTCTGTTACGGATATGTCTATACTTTATTGATTTAGACACTTCGCATGAACCTAATTTTTCATTTAGTTCAGATATCTATAGACTTATGATTGTAAATTATACAGGGATCTCCCTTGAGGAAAGCTAGAGCAATTGATTGAGAGTTGGGATAAACTTACTGCAGATATTTCAGAGGCAAGTTTACACTTGAATAGTTGTATGCTTGAAATTTTAATTTTTCAGTTTAATTTATTTTTTCTTGTTGAGACCATGTTTTGGAGTAATATGGATCCAATTGTTCAATGTTGGTACCTTAGATGATAAAGTCACGTGTGCTCTTATTAGAGCCTGCCATCACAAGGTGTCAAGGTCTACAGGCTTATTATTCCTATTGACCTTAGTCTGCTGCAAGTGCATTGCTATCTGGAAAGGTTCTTAGAATAGGTTAGAATAATTAGGCAATAGATATTTTCCGTTATGAGTTGTAATTACCTATAATCACTGATAGTTTGACTAGGATGTTTAGAAGCTTGGTAAGTAACTAGGATGGAAATGTTTTATGCATTATTTAATGTAGCAGGATGACTTCTTTTGCTTCTGTATAGTGGTCAACTAAGCACCAATGTTTATTTCAAGGTTACAAACTCTTTTCAACAAATTCTACTGTCGATTGAAATTCTTGTGTGTATCAACTACACAACAGAGTCAATTTTATAGACTTAAGACAATATATACAAAATAAATATTTTTCCTATTCGGGTGATATGATACAATGTGATATGTCTATAAATAACTTTTGCGATGAATACAAAGATCGTAATATATTTTTAACACTTTGCAACTTGAATCCTGATCAAAGCTAGCAATTACAAAATAACGATTTCTTGCAGATTCACGGGAAACTGAAAATATTGCAATCTTCAATAAGATGTAAAGATGAAAAGAGTGCACACAGGAGTTCCAAGGACATTACCAAGTAATATTCTAAATCTCTAGTTCCCTGTTATTTCTTGAGAGATCAGTTTAATTGTAGATATTAACTGGTCATGGGGTTCAGGAATATTCTGCTTTTGCTAAGGGTGACAAAAATAAGTCATGCAAATGGAGTGATTCCTTGGCCTAGGAGAGGTATTCATCAAAAGATAAGAATAAAATTACAAAATAAATGATTAATGCCTCTTTTGTTTTTCAAAATGGCATAATTCACCCTCTCACTCGTCCATCATAATTGAGTTTTTATGTATAGTTAGAATTATATAAACTGCATCAATATTCGAAAATAGTGGTCATCTCGCTACCTGCAATGTCACTAAGCATTTTTGAGGTCAGTTGCTGCTCAACTATTTGGGATTGATAACACCGAAACTGGAAAGTTCTTAAGAGATGTTGTATTGTCTTCTTTGTTTTGGTTGTCACTTTTTAAGAAGGATTTCTTGTCCGTCACTTTCAATTTCCTTTCTACTAATGAATTCTTCTCTTAGTGTTTTCTTAATGAATGGCTTTCTAAATTTTCGCTGTTTAATTACGTCTAATTATTTATATTTTCAGAAGAAGTGTATCCAGGATATCAGTAGACATTGACAAGGACTGAGGAATGTCAAACTTGGAAGCTATCACATTTCTTTGTTTAATATTGCTACCGTGTTACGTTATTATTATTTTTATTTATGTTTATGCTGATTAATGATGGACGACTAGATATCAGCAATTTTCTATATTCGAATCAATCTATTTTATTGCCATTAGGGATGGGAATAGGCTAGGCCGTCCGTAGGGGCCTATGGCCTGGCCTACTTATGGCCTGGCCTGGCCTGCCCTATTTAATAAAAAGGCTAGGCTCAGGCTGTTTTTAAAACCTATTTATTTAAATAGGTCAGGCTCAGGCTTATAAAAAAGCCTGTTAGGCCTAACAGGCCGGCCTATATATATTTATTATTTATTAATATTATTTTTTTATTATTATATTAATAATATTATTTTCTATTTTAAATTCTATCAATTAGGCAATCACTTACTAATCATTCCATATTCAGTAGTCGTTCCATATTCGGTAGCAGTTCTGTATTTGGTAGTCATATTATATTCGGTAACAGTTCAATCAGTCAATCACTTAGTAGTTGTTCCTTATTTGTTTAAGAAGTAATAATGGATTCGTTTAAAAAGGCTTTTAAAAAGGCTTCCAGGCCAGGCCAAACTATTAAAAAGGCCAGACTTAGGCCGAAAAAAAAGCCTATGATAGGCCGTAGGCCAGGCTTAGGCCGAAAAATTAAATCGTAGGTCAGGCTCAGGCCTTTCAAAGCCTGGCCTGGCCTGGCCTATTCCCACCCCTAATTGCCATACTAGGCTTAAGGGGATGGAGGGTTTAAGTTTTGACTAGATATCAGCAATTTTCTCACCAGCTTATATCTTATTGTGATATGCTATTTCAAGTAGCGTTTGAGCTTTATAGCTTATAACTTTTTATATTTTCTTCCATTTATAACTTTATTTATATTTTCTTTTTTTTCAATTTATATCCTCATTATTTTACTTTTATTATTTTTTATTTTTATCTAACACAAAATAACTATCTCACTCACTCGCCACTCTTTCTCTCGGTGAATAGAGTTAGACTCAGTTTCTTTAATTCTTTGCCAAAATAATTCAAAAAAAATGAACTTTCATATTATTCATCTCACAAGAAATTCAGCAAATACATTGATTAAGGTATGCATTGTCATATTTATTATTATTTCTTCATCTTTTAAGTTATTATTGTGATAAAATTAAATTTATTTTTTATGTCAAATTGTAAACAGTAAATGAATTGCATTGTTTTTACGATTACTATTTGTACACATCGAGCTTGCTAAACTTTTAAAGAACTCTTCAAATTAATGTTTGTATTATAACAAAAAAAAGTAAATGATCTACAAAAAGAAAATGAATTTCATGGTTCTGATTTTTTATTTCAGAGCTTTGTTGCATTTTCTTTTTTACAAGATTCATAAATGAGATAAATATAATTATATCATTTGATATCATTTTTTATTTTTAAAAGCTAAATTTAAAGAACACTTTAAGTTCAATTAATTAACTTTTCAGTTTTAAGTCATCGACTATCAACTAACTTTTCAACTATCAGCTAACTTATAGCTTAATTTTACCAAACGGAGCCTTACAATTTGCATTTTCCGCATCCATTTTTCTTTGTTTTCCTTAAACAAATTTAATTAATATAGGACAGTAGTTTGATAAATTCCTTATTCATGTCAGAGTTGTTGATGTGTCCTCAATTTTCCCACGGACCTTGGACCTTTATATTTAACGTTTCAAATTTGATGATATTTATAATCATCAAGCCTTTGGTGTTTAGCATGGGTAATCAAGAATCAAGCACAACTATATTTGTTTTGATTTCAAACAATAAAGTTCATTTTGATCAATTTTATTTTTGGGTACTATTTAATTTCTTACAATTTAAAAACTACACTATATCAAAAGTAATATTGGCAAATTATATCAATAGTTACAAGTGTTACTATTAAAGGTGTTTGATAAATAGACAATGTTGTGCACATTACTTCTGCTGCAAGCAATTACTATAACTCAATACAATTCATTATATTTCTTACATCTCCAATTCCTATCAATTTCTTAATTGCGTTCTAACAATTGGCATCAAGAGCTAAGGTTAAAATTCTGAGAAACACGAGTGAAAGGTGAGGGGAATCAAAATTGGGAAATACAAGTGAGACTAGATAGAAACCATGAATGAAGGAGGATTTACATCTAACTAGCCAATTCTGGATGGGAAGAACTGGGAAAGATGGACTGCTTCAATGAGATCATTATTAAGAGCTCAAGAAGTGTTTGAGATTGTTCAAGAAGGTTATGAACAATTGGGCACTTATCCTACAGAAAGACAACAAGCCACTTTCAAATATTGCAATAAAAGGGATTGCAAGGCATTGTTTTACATCCAGCAAAGCGTGGATGCAAACAATTTTGAAAGGATCTCAAAAGTATCTACATCAAAAGAGGCATGGGATATCTTGGTAAAATATTACACATGTGGTGAAAAGACCAAGAAAATCAAACTTCAAATTTTAAGAAGAAAGTATGAGTTGTTGCAAATGGAGGAGAATGAAAATGTTGTTGATTTTTTCAATCGAGTGTACAGGGTAACTAATCACATGAAAACAAATGGAGAAGTGATAATTGAGCTGGTGATGGTTGAGAAAATTCTAAGAACATTGACAGAGAGGTACAATCATATAGTAGTTGCAATTGAAGAATCAAAGGATCTCAATACAATGATATTGGAAGACCTACAAATTTCACTTGAAACCCATGAATTGATAATAAAAGAAAGAAATGAGAATCATACACAAGCACAGGCTCTACAGGCTCAAATCAGCAAGAAGTCAAATCAAGATTGAGGGAAATACAAGAAAGGAAAGGGAAAATCAAAATGGCACAAGAAACCAGATGTTGATGAAGATGAAGTTGTTGAATATTCCAAGAATCATAACTACAATAGCAATAACAACACTGATAAAGGCAAGAAGGAAATTCAGTGTTACAATTGTCAAAATTGGGGTCACTTTGCTGATGAATGTAGATCAAAGAAAGTGAAAAGAAAGGATGATAAAGCTCAATTAGCACAGGCTGGCAGTTCTGACTCTGAGGAAGTGCTACTGATGGCTGCCACTAGCCTAGAAGATGACTACACAGGTTTATTGTACCTTGACACAAGATGCTCAAACTACATGATTGCCATAAAGAATAGTTTGCGAGCATTGATGAGAAGGTAAATAGGGAAATCAGATTTACAGATAATAGCTCAATGACATCTGAAGGTGTTGGCAAGATATTAATTCACAGAAAGGATGATAAGCAGTCCTTCATTTATGATGTATCATATGTGCCTAATATGAAGAACAATTTGTTAACACTTGGACAATTGCTGGAAAAAGGATACTCTATGAATAAAGAGAATGGACAGATGAAGATGTTTCGTAGTGCCAAAAGGCTTATCTTGAAAGCAGCACTGTATAAAAATAGGACATTCAAGATTGAAATCTAGGTAAATGAAAACCAATGTTTGGCTGCAGAAACCATAAATGAGAGCTGGTTGTGGCAACAAAGGTTTGGACACTTGAATTTTAGGAGCCTTCAAATGTTGTAGCATAGAAGCATGGTGCTAGGAATTCCTGACATTCAGATGCACAAGAAATATGTGAAGAATGTTGTCAGGCCAAACAACATAGAAACAAATTCAAAACTGAACTGCCAACTAGATCATCTAAAATGATGGAGGTAATCTTCTATGATGTATGTGAAGAGATGTCAATAGGAGGTAACAATTCTTTTGTGTCATTCATTGATGATTTCACAAGAAGAATCTGGATATATCTCATCAAAAGAAAAAGTGAAGTGCTTGATGTGTTCAAAAGATTCAAAGTGATGGTTGAAAATCAAAGTGAATGCAAGATGGAGATAATAAGAATAGATGGAGGAGAGGAATACAATTCACATGAATTTCATAAATTATGTGAAAAAGAAGCAGTGATACATGAAGTGACTGCACCATACACCCCACAACATAATAGGACTGCTGAGAGAAGAAACAAAACCATTATGAATATGGCCAGGAGCATGCTGAAAGGAAAGCAAATGCCTTACAAGTTTTGGGGAGAAGCAGCCTCAACAGCAATCTACATCTTAAATAGGTGTCCAATAAAAAGGCTTAAAAATAAGACACCAGATGAAGCTTGGACAGGGAGGAGACCAAGTGTGAACCACTTCAGGGTGTTTGGCTCACTATGCTTCAGACATGTGCCAGCTCAAAATAGGGGAAAAAAAAACTAGACGACAGGGATGAACATATGGTATTGTCAGGATATGATTCAACTGGAGCTTACAAGTTGTATGACCCAAACAAGAATAAAGTAATCACTAGCATAATCATACTGGTAGATGAATCAAGAGCATGGGACTGGAAACGAAGTGAAGCCAGCTCTAGCCGTGCAGCTAGTCTAGACAGGCCAGCTGGTCCAGTCAGGCCCGTCAACAAGGCAATTGTAGTGGAACTGGATGAGAGCTAACCTGCCTGCTCTTGAACCATTGAGGAGATATGAACGAAACTGGCAACCCTCAGCCATATTGCAGCCATATGAAGTCACAACTAACTCAACCATCATTGTAGAGGGAGAATTGATTCATTTTGCCTTGTTGGCTGAATCAGAGCTAGTTAGTGATGATGAGGCTTTAAGGGATCCTAGATAAAGATTAGCAATGGAGGAGGAGCTTAAAGCCATAGAAAAGAACCAAACCTGGGAGCTGATGACCCTGCCAGTACACAAGAAACCAATTGATGTGAAATGAGTCTACAAAATAAAATTGAAGCCTGATGGACAGATTGCAAGGTACAAGGCCATACTTGTAGCAAATAGATTCTTGCAAAGACCTGGACTGGATTATGATGAAGTATTTGCACTAGTCGCTAGGATTGAAATTGTGAGGCTAGTAGTGTCAATGGCCAATTACAAAGGCTGGTCCATGCATTAGTTTGATGTCAAATCATCATTTCTTTATGGACCACTAGAAGAAGAGGTTCATGTGAGCTAGCCACCAGGTTATGAAATAAAAGTAAAAAAGCGAAAAGGTGTACAAACTGAAGAAAGCTTTATATGGTCTGAAGAAAGCTTTATGTGGCCTGAAGCAAGCTCTTAGGGCCTGGAATAAAAGGATTGATAAAACTCCTTATTGAACATCAACTTAAAAGATGTGTTAGTGAGCATCGAGTATATGTTAAGAAGCAACCAGCAGCACCTGCATTGTTGATATGCTTGTAGATGATTTATTGTTGATTGGAAGCAATGAAGCAGAGATCCATGAATTCAAAATCAGAATGGAGAAGGAATTTGAGATGACATATGTAGGCAGACTATCATACTTCCTTAGTATTGAGTTTGTAATAAAAAAATGGAATTTTTATGCATCAAAAGAAGTATGCTAATGATGTACTAAGGAGATTCAAGATGCAAGACTGCAATGGGATTGATACACCAACAGAAGCATATTTGATCCTGTCAAAGGAAGGCAATGAAGAGATGGTTGATTCTACCACATTCAAGTAATTTGGTAGGATCATTGAGGTACTTGTGCAACATAGGGCCATACATAGTCTATAGTGTTAGTCTGGTTAGTAGATACATGGAAATGCCTAGAACTCCTCATTATTTGGCAACTAAATTTTTTTTGAGGTACATCAAGCATACATTTGAGTTGGGACTGCATTATGCTAAGAAGCGGGCTGAAATTGAAGCTGGTCTGATTGGGTTTACTGATGCAGATTGGTGTGGAGATAAAGATGATAGGAAGAGCACCTCTGCCTATATTTTCATGATAAATGAGTCACCAATCTCATGGTGTTCAAAGAAGCAAAGTATAGTTGCATTATCTACTTGTGAAGTCGAGTATGTGGCTACTTCAATGGGAGCTTGTCAAGCTCTATGGTTGGCAACATTAATGACTAAACTGGGGCTGATAAGTGATGAACCAGTCAAGATAAGGGTAGACAACAAATCATCAATTGACCTATCCAAGCATCATGTTCATGAAAGAAGTAAACACATAGAGACTGGATTTCACTTTCTAAGATATCAAGTAATAAAGGGAAAGATAAAGCTGGAACTACAATTCAAAGGATCAAAAGGTTGATATCCCAAACAAATGATTGAAGAGGGTGAAGTTCCAAGAGATGAGGAACAAGCTTGGCTTAGGATCACATGATTAATTTTGAATTAAGGAAGAGTGTTAAATATAATAATTCATAAATGATCAAATAATCAGTTAGGAAATCAATTAGGATGGTTGTAATATTGTTAGATAAGGTAGTTAGTTAGTTACAAGTGTTACTATTAAAGGTGTTTGATAAATAGGCAATGTTGTGCATATTACTTCTACTACAAGCAACTGCTATAATTCAATACAATTCATTATATTTCTTACATCTCTGATTCCTATCAATTTCTTAATGGTGTTCTAACAATTTTAAATTACCAATAAAGCATTAAATATTTTTTACCATTAATATACCTTTATTTATTCTATATCAACCCACTTAGCTACTCCACAAACTTTTATTAATAAGAGTATTTTAAATAAATTATCATAGAATTTAGTACACTCAATGATTTTCTTAAAAAACGTGCATAAGCTTAAAAGACACTTAATATGAGAGGGATGAAGAACTATATAAGCAGTTGAACGTGTGATTAAGTATAACAGTGTGTAAAACTCTCCTATGGAGCCTATAAAGTGGGAAAGGCTCTGATTTTGTAAATCAACCTAAAAAAGCAAAGCATTCCCTCAATAAGAAATAATAGTCTTTTCTCAAATATATTATTGTTCCTTCCTCCCAAAGGTTTTCTAAAACTTCTCTTCCTATCCTTCATAGCTTGGAGTGTTGTCTTCTTTTCTTTATTGTTTTGCATTTTAGTAAAATTAGAAAAACGCTCTGAATTGTTATATGTCTATCTGTCATTTTCTCAATATTGGTTACTGAGTACTGTTACTGATCATTATTTTTCATGGAATAGAAATTATTTGAGGCCCATTGAAGGAATGCCTTTCCATTAAATTTTCCGCTTCAGAATAATTGTGCATCAATATGAAATGAGGATTAATAGTTTGAAATTTACTTATACGTGTAATTGATTGACATAAAGGAAAAATGCATTTTAAGGAGGAAGAAAGAAAATTCACAAGGTAACTAAAGAAATTATAAAAATGGTTGAATTATTTGAATAAATAGTAGTAATTACTTTTCTTTCTACATAATAGGTTATTTTAAAGAAAAAAGTTTGACCTAAAACAAATGTAACATAAGTGCAACTTACAAAAAACATTAATTAAATCTAATTATAAAAATATGTGCATTTAAAATAGAATAATCCTGGAATTCGGTACATATTTTTTTTTCATTGTATTAGTGTGAAAAACAAGTTCACTCTTCAACATAAGTATTTCTTTCGTCTTATTTTAAATATCTCACTTGAAATG
>JBBPBR010000003.1:29650299-29663092 GCA_037974775.1 Cicer pinnatifidum | reverse complement strand
ATGTTTCATTTACTCCATTTTTTTTATTAATTGCAATTAGCAGAATAACTTAATGAGTTGAAATAAATAAGAGTGTTAGTGAAAAAAAAAAGTAATTAATGTTGTATTAATATTGTAAAATAACAAATAATTTGAGACAAAAAGAAATGGCAAATGAGGTATTTAAAATGAGATTGAGGAAATAATTATTTCGTTGTAAACTTGACTTGTAATAGTTGAATAACAATTTATAAATTTGTGATAAATCTAAAATATTTGGTTAAAACTTAATTTGTAGTCTCTATTGTTCATCGTCAGCTCACATATCTCTTGTATTGGGTCTTTTTTGTTGAGTTACATGAGTCAAAAACAACAAATATAATGTCACTCAAGATTCAATTATACCGCAAAAGAAAATATACAATAAGGAGGACACAAAGTTTTGTTTTATACCAAGTTAAAATGTTCTTTTAAAGCGCTTGAAGCCAAAGCGCTATAAAAGGCTTTTACAACGCTTTTACAGCGCTTTTCCAATAAGTGATTATAAGTCTTTTAAAAAAGCAGCCATATTATATAAGAAAACAAAGAGGTCTTTTATAGCGCTTTTCCCACAAGCGCTGTAAAAAGGCTTTTAAAAATAAAATAAGGAGGTCTTTTAGAGCGCTTTTTCCACAAGTGCTGTAAAAAGGCTTTTAAAAATAAAATAAGAAGGTATGTTACAGCGCTCTCCTTAGCTTTTAAAAATACAGCCTTGTTCCATAAGAAAACAAAGAGGTCTTTTAAAGCGCTTGAGGACAAGCACTGTAAAAGGCTTCTAAAAAATAAAATAATGAGGTGTTTTACAGCGCTTTTGGACAAGCGCTGTAAAAGGCTTATAAAAAAGCGTTGTAATAGGGTTTTAAAAAATAAAATAAGGAGGTCTTTTACGGCGCTCTTTCGAAAAAGTAATAGAACTTTGTGCTAGTATATTATCACTATAACATTTTCTAATATTGTATTTTAAAAATGATATTGAACTTATCTTTTTAATCCTCTGTGTATTTTAGGAGAATCTCGAACAAAGTTTGAAAGATCAAGAGGACAGCAAAGCTAGTTGCAGAGACATTCTCGGTAAAGTGTTTAATGTTCCTAAATATTTCGGTCGCGTGAAGGGGAAATGATTTGGCGTAACTCCTAAAAGCTATTTTTCACAATAGAAGCGCCAAAATCCATCTAATGAGAAAGTATTAGATAAGCTCAAATTCCTATCAGAGCAAGTGACACTCTTGGTGAAGACGAATAAAGACAAACAACTTTCGGATCAGCTCCAACGTGAAATACAAATGGAGAGTGAAAACGCGAGTTGCAACATTAGTCTCAAAAGTCTTCCTGAGGTAATTAATTAATTAATAAAATAAGAAAATCATTCAACCTAATTGTTTCGCATACTTATGTATTCACCATTGATTTAGGGTGTCACTCATTGTGTGTTGTACTTATCCTCCCCTACTTATCGCAAGGTCGGAAAAAGAACATTGTACAATCTGAAATTCATTTACAACGTTTTTAAATAAAACTAAAATAAGAATGCACCTTTTACAGCGCTTCTTTGAAAAAGCGTTGTAAAAGGTCACTTTTTAAAGCGCTTCTATGAAAAAGCGCTGTAAAAGGTGCATAATAATGCATCTATTGAATGCACCTTTTAGAGCGTTGTAAAAAGTGCATTCAATAGATGCATTATTATGCACCTTTTACAGCGCTTTTGCAAAAAAAAAAACGCTCTAAAAGGTGCATAACAAGCGCGCAATATATCTATCTATTTTATAGTGTTTTTTTTTTTTAAAAAAAACGTTGTTGTATCTTTTTACAGCCCTAAATACTATAGCGCTTATTTTTTTGAAAAAATGTTGTAAATGGCTTAAAAAAAGCGCTTTAAAATCCTATTTTTCGCGTAGTGGGTGTTGTATCATGGAAATCAAAGAAATGGACGATATTGGCTCAGTCCATTATGGATTTTGAAATGATAGCACTAGCTGCTACTAGTGAAGAAGCAAGCTAGTTGATATGCTTGACATCATAGGTCCCTTTGTGGGAAAAACATCTACCAGCAGTGTTGATCCATTATGATAGTACCGCAACTATTGCAAAAATTTAGAATAGTTATTACAACGCTAAGAGGCGACAAATACGTCGTAAGCACGACACCGTTAAAGAGCTACTTTCTAAAGGAGTTGTTATAGTGGATCATGTATGCACCGATGAAAATTTAGCAGATCCTTTGACGAAAAGATTAGCTAGAGAGAAAGTCCTAAATACATCATAAAGGATAGGATTATTGCCTATAGATCAATGAGTCACTTATGATGGTAACCCGACCTAAAAGACTGGAGATTCCAAGAATTAGGTTAAATGGATAATAACAAGTCATAGTGATAAGAAATGAACATGCTATATTGTATATGAAAGAAGCATGATTCCTGAAGCGATAAAAGAATGAGATAATAGAAACTCTTAATGAGATATATACTCTATGTGGAGTACATAGCTACAGGAGTACTCTTGATAGACTCACCTATGTGAATGTGGAAGTGGGGCCACTTCCTATGGAATTTTGAGGCAGGATTCCTAGAGCGTTCACTATACTAGGATACACGTGCATGGCCATAAATGCACGGGATCTTTAGAATACACCCAAATGAAAAGGTTGTGTGTGGGTTTGATGTCAGAGATAAAGTTCAAGACTACGAGTCACTCTTGTTGAATCTGAATCTTACTTG
This sequence comes from Cicer pinnatifidum, assembly GCA_037974775.1. Classification (NCBI taxonomy): domain Eukaryota; kingdom Viridiplantae; phylum Streptophyta; class Magnoliopsida; order Fabales; family Fabaceae; genus Cicer; species Cicer pinnatifidum. The sequence continues at coordinate 29,660,357 of JBBPBR010000003.1, read as the reverse complement.
CTATGCAAAGGTTCAAGTCAAGAGACACCTTTGTTTATGCACAATCTTATAGAAGCGTTTGACACTATTTCAAAAACCTTCTTTTTAAATTCAAGTGGGGGCACAACAAGAATTAATGGATTTTGTGAGGGCCAAAAGCCCTCACAAAGGGCAAAAAACAGCCACAAATGTGGCTTTTGTGAGGGCCAAAGGCAGCCACAAATAAGCTGGTCACAAAATTTTGTGAGGGCTTTGGCAGCCACAAAGGAGAGGATTTTGTGAGGGCTTTTGCAGCCACAAAGGAGAGGATTTTGTGAGGGCTTTTGCAGCCACAAAATTCACGCTGACTGGATTTTGTGAGGGCTTTTGGCCGCCACAAAATCTTGCTGACTGGATTTTGTGAGGGCTTTTGGCCGCCACAAAATCTTGCTGACTGGACCTTTGTGAGGGCTTTTGGCCGCCACAAAATCTTGCTGACTGGACATTTGTGAGGGCTTTTGGCCGCCACAAAAGCCAACGTAAAATATAAATTAATTTTTATTTCAATAATTATAATTAATATAATTAATATAATTAATATATTTAATATATTCTATATTTAATATAATTAATATAATTAATATTATATATAATAAATTAATATAATTATAATTAATATATTTATAAATTAAAATTTAAATTTAAATTATAATTAAATTAAATTTGAAATATAATTTAATAATAAATTAACTTTAATATATATATATATAATAAACTAATCTTAATTTAATTAAAAATTTAAAATAAATTATTTAAATTAAAAATAAAGATTAATAATTAAATTATTTAAATAATAAAATATTAATTATAAAATATTTAAATTAATAAAAATATATTTAAATTATTAATAATAAAATATTTAAATATTTAAATTAATAATTATAATTAAACATTAATTTAAATTAATGTAAATTATAAATAAATTATAATTTAAATTAAAATTAAATTTAAATTTAAATAAAATTAAAATTAAATATTAAAATTAAATATTAAAATTAAATATTAAAATTAAAATAAATATTATATATATATAAAAACATATTATTAATAATAATTAAAGCTAGCTATAGCAATCATGATAAAATCAAATAAAACATGCATTCCAAAATTATCAATTAATGTCTTACAAACCCAAAATTAACAAATAATGTCTTACAAAGTGGAAATTAATTAAACACACATTAATAATGTCATACAACCCAAAAATAAATTATGAAATTCTTCAAATGATCACATCAATCCTCATAATAATTCGTCTGATCAGCTCCACTCCCACCATCATTATTTCCTGCATTCATACCCGACGAAAGAAGTCCTTCAAAAGTATTATGCATTTGTGTTGGAGGAGACATCATGCTTTGAAATTGAATTTCATCTTCAATGGCACCACCAGTAGTCGAAGGAGGAGCCCTAGCTGGATGAGGTTGATTTAAATCTGGTCTGATCAACCCAGCTGTTGGCATAGCCGGTCGGTATGCAGTTTGATAATCTGGTTGAGGTTGAGGAAGTTGATGTGAAGATGATGGAGCATATTGATAATTATGAAAATATTGTTGTTGCTGAAACATTGGCGGCTGTTGTTGCTGGAAGGCAGAGTTCGATGGATCATGTTGCTGTTGTTGTTGGAAAGTTGGAGGCGGTTGATGCTGCTGGGAGTATTGGGAGTAACTCTGTTGCTGCTGGAAAATTGGTTGTTGGTGCAAGTATGGAGGCCGAGGTGGGATCTGCTGATGAAAGACAGGAGGAAATGAAAATTGTTGTTGTTGAAATTGTTGCTGCTGAAACTGCTGCTGCTGCTCTTGAAACCTCTGTTTCCATTCCTCATTCAGTTTATCAATTGCGGCTTGTATCAGCTGCTGTGTCCTTTCTTCTTGCTCACTTGCCCATTGCTCCTTTAACTGATCAAGATTATCTATTGGCACCGGACGATGAGATCGATCCGTACTAGCATAAGAAGAAGACGTCTCAGTCTGAATATAGCCGGTTGGACCTTTCACAAAGGTTGATGATAAAGTACCGGCTCCCAGCACACGCCCTTTGTACTTGCCACCACTGATGGTCATAAAACTTGCAGTCTCATATTGTTTCCGCTGATCTGGAGTAGCTCGCATAGCAGGAGGAAGAGTAGCTTGATGATCATCCCATTCTTTCATGACATTTTCAAGTTGTTCCTATATTAAAAATCAAAAAATAAAAAATTAAATTAGTTAATAAGTAATATATAATAATTTAAAGGTGTAAATATATATATAATAATCAATATATAATAATTACCTGAATCGTTTTTGATAACGAATCAGTATACTCATTTGTTTGAGGATTAACATGAAGATAGCGATGTATCTCAGCCTGAGTGACCTCCCTTCCAAGTTGCTTTTCCTAAAATATATATTAAAATAATGTCAAGTTTATGGTGAAATGTGATGATTAATTGAATAAAAATTAATAGATATATATATATATATATTATAAATAAATAATTAATTACCATATAATATTTAATTTCTCCAGCAGACATGGAACCTCCCTTATGAGTACTAGTACCCCTCTCAGATGCTCTATTAATCTTTGCTTTTTCTCTCTTCTGTTTGTAAGCATCTGTGTTCCACTTACTCCACAGAGCAGTCCAAACATTTTCACCAATCCAATTAGGTCGTTTTTCTTCGCCCTTATTACGTGCGTAAGACAACATAGATGAGAGACGCTTTGAAAAGCGATGGTCAAATGAAGCCATAACTGCAGCATCATGCTCTCTTTTCCAAGTACATTTAGTCTGTTGTTTGTTTAAATTTAATTAATATTAAAAATATAATTCAATTAAGCAATCAAATACGTATATATATATATATATAATTAATTAATTAGTACTTAAATAAAATAATGTAATCACTTACTTTGAAACAATGTAGAAATTGATCAATTTCCCTAAATTGAGGTGTCTTATCCTCTTTAATCTCACCCCAAGACAACCATGGCTTTTTGTATTTCTCTTGTATGACTTCAGCAATTGCCTTTGCAGATGGTTTAAAAGGAAGATATCTTCAAAATTTACATGCAAATTAAATATAAAAATTAATTAATAAAATAATATAACATGATATGCAATAATAAAATATTTAACAATCATAGTTTACGTACCCATCTCCTTCTGGAATTATGACAATGCGGTTGTAGCAATCAACACATCCGGGTTCCATTATTTCATCTAACGTATAAGGCTCTACTGGGACCTCCGGATATACAGGAATAGCTCCACCACTAGTACCAATGGTCGGCATCGGCATGAGAGATGGGTCATTAACAACACGTGGTCTATCAATTTTTTTCTTACCACGTGATGTTCTGGATATTCCTTGTATTGCCGCCGTTGCTGGTCCTCCTGATCCTCCTGAACCTCCTGAACCTCCTGATCCTCCTACTCCCACTGAAGCCATGTCTATATATATATATATATATACATCCATATCCATACATATATATAATAAAACATATGTGTGTATGTACAATTAACATAAGATTAATTAATTATATGTAAATAATAATGAAATAAAGGAATATACATAAATAAATAAATAAATAAATAAATAAATAAATACAATACATAAATTTTAACACTCACATAAATAAAGAAATATATAATATTATACATATCGATATCCATACAAATATATATATATATAATGCCTAATTAATTAATTGTCTTCGTCTGGGTCATCTAATAATTCATCATCAGTATATTCATTTGATGAGTCAATATTGCCTTCTTCGTTCTCTAATTCATCTATTTCTTGTTCATCAACTTCTTCTCCAATGTGTGACTCATGACAAAGTTGACTAATAGTCTCATCTCCAATCACATGATCTAAATTTGACATTTCATCCATTTGAAATGCAACTTCTTCATTTTGACCTGCTTCAACTTCTTCTATTCCACTCGTTGGTCTTGTTTTGATTGCAGCACACCATCCTTGTTTGCTTCTGACAGTTGATGGATAAGGAACATAATACACTTGTCTTACATTATGGGCCATGGCAAATGGATCAAACCGTGGATATCTTTTGCTCATTCGAATGTCTACAGTATTGGATATGAAATTGATTTTAGTTCCTCTGCTAGATGGATCAAACCACTTACAATAAAACAACACCACTTTTTTTGCATAATCTAGGAATGTGTAGTCAATTTCATAAATATGCTCAATTATGCCATAGAAATCTTCTACTACACCACTATCAGAGACACTCTTCATGCAAACTCCACTGTTAATTGTTTCTTTTCCTTCAGTCCAAGATTCAGTGTGAAATTTGTATCCATTGATGTAGTAGGTGTGCCATTCTTTAAAACTTCTACTCGGGCCCATAGATAAGTGCCTTAAGTGGATGTTGATAGGAGTTTGTTCTTCCAGATGCACTTGTTGTTGAAACCATGATGGGAAATTTGAATGTATATCATCAGATGATTGTCCCGTATTTAAAAATGCCCTGATCGATGACCATATATATGGTGAATATCAATTTAATCATATAATAAAATATAATTATTTAATAAGATCGGAGAGGAATTTGAAACGTACTCAATGTATGGTTTAACTTCAGTGCAGTTAATCAAAACGTGAACATGTGCCGCATTAAATACTTTGTCGCTTGGCCAGAAAATCGGAAAATCCCTACCAGCATGATGACCAGACAAGCAAAAAACTGATAAAGCATGTGGATGACGTATAACACTATCAGTAGCGTTTCTTCCGTTAACTGGTGACAATGTTTCATTGTTGAAATAATGAGAACAAAAGTGTGTTGTTTCACGGTGTAGGTAAGATGAACAAATTGATCCCTCAACTCTAGCTTTGTTTTTCACCGACCGTTTTGAATAACCCATGAACCTATAATATACAAAGAGATGTATATAAGTTGAAGTATATTGAAATTAATTAAAGAGATGTGTATATATATATCACCTTTCAAATGGATACATCCATCTATACTGAACTGGTCCACCAAGCCTAGCTTCACTTGCAAGATGCACTGAGAGATGCTCCATCGAATCAAAAAACCCAGGAGGAAATACTTTCTCCAACTTACATAGAATGATCGGAATATCATTTTCCATCTTGATCAGATCTTTATCAATGAGTGTTGAAGAACACAAATTCTTGAAATATTGACTCACTTCAATAAGTGGGTTCAATACATGTGTCGGTAAAGCACTAAAGGCAATAGGAAGTAAACACTCTAAAAATATATGACAATCATGACTTTTCATCCCATGCATCCTCCCATTTTCCACATCAGAACATCTTGCCAAATTCGAACAATAACCGTCAGGCGTCTTCAGCTCTTTGATCCAACGATAAACAGATTTGGCTTCATCATTAGATAAAGTGTAATTCGCACGAGGTTTTAGGGTCTTGCCGTTTTGTTCCACCAACAACAAATCTGGTCGTCTGCAATATATACCTATGTCTTTTCTAGCTTTGTCGTTATCTTTTGTTTTCCCTTTCACATTCATCACAGTATTAAAGATGTTGTCGAAGAAATTTTTCTCAATATGCATAACATCGAGATTATGTCTCAAAAGATTATCTTTCCAATACGGTAGATCCCAAAAAATACATCTTTTTGTCCAATTATGCCATTGTCCGTAACCTTGTGGTTTACAAGGCACACCATTAACAACATGTACCTTTGGCATATCTTTTACTTTATTCCAAACTTGTTCTGATGTCAATTTCATCGGGGGTCCTAGTTGTTCTGCATATCCCTTCATAAATGCAGCTTTGTTCCTTCTAAATGCATGATCAGCAGGTAAAAACCTACGATGCGAGTCAAACCACGATGCCTTCCCACCAAATTTTAAAGTAAATGCTTTCGTATCTTCCATACAAATAGGACAAGCTAGTTTACCATGGGTGCCCCATCCTGACAACATCCCATAAGCGGGGAAATCATTAATGGTCCACATCAATGCAGCTCTCATCATAAAATTTTCTCTCCGAGCAATATCATATGTCAAGACACCATTCCACAACCTCTTCAAATCGTCAATCAAAGGTTGCAAATAAATATCAATACCAGTTGTAGGATTAGAAGGACCTGGTATCACAGCAGCTAAGAACATATATGGTTTAGACATGCACATATCAGGAGGAAGATTGTAAGGAGTAACAATAACCGGCCAACAAGAATAAGGAGTAGACGATGCTTGTATGTAAGGCGTAAATCCATCTGAGGATAATCCAAGTCTTACATTGCGTGGATCTGACGCAAAATTAGGATGTATTTGATCAAAGTGTTTCCATGCCTGACCATCAGAAGGATGTCGCAACTCGCCTGAATTTCTTCTATTCTCATAATGCCACGTCATCTTTCCTGCAGTTTGTATTGATGCAAACAATCTTTGCAATCTTGATACAATAGGGAGGTAAAACATTGCTTTCCTTGGAATTGATTTTCCCCTACTTACCCTTGAGTTATTCCTTTGGTGATACCTTGGTTCTTGACAAAACTTGCATTCAACTAAGTTTGCGTCATTCATACCAAATTCATTGTCATAATACAACATGCAGCCTTTAACACAACAATCAATCCTCTTGACACCTAATCCTAACTTTGACACTAACCGTTTCGCATCGTAATAACTTTGCGGCAAACCATCTCTCACAGGTGTTGCGTCTAGCATCATTTTAGTCATCAAATCCAAAGCTAAATCAGGAACATGAAATTGAGACTTTAGACCTAACAGTCTAATACACATTGATAACTTTGAGTTTGAAGAACCTTCAAACAATGGTGTATTTGTCTCTTTCAAAAGACCATAAAATCTCTGAGCTTCTTCATTGGGAAGTCCATCGGTATCATCATATTGATCTTCATTGAATGACAAATTAACCCCAACAGCATCCGAGATCATATCATTCATCGCCTCAAAGTGTTGATTGTTATAATAATCTATACCTAACATGTTAGTACTACTTGAAGGACCTATGTTATAATTCTCCAAATATGTACTAGTATTAGGCGCGACCGGAGACTCTTCTCCATGATTAGTCCAAATCCAGTAGTTAGGCATAAATCCGTCTGCATACAAATGCACTCTTATTTCATCTTCACTTTTAAACCGTCTACATCGACATAAACAACATGGACACCTCATTCCCCCTTCATCTTGGACAATTTTTTGCACTCTCGCAAAATTGAGAAACTCTTCGACCTTGTTAGCAAAACGTTGTTTAAGACCCTTTCTTCCAGGAAAATTCCTATCGTACATCCAACTACGGTCTAAATCCATAGTTGCTATATATATATATATATATATATATATATATATATATATATATATATATCGATATTTTATATATTAATTGCTTTATTTTTCAAAAGCATTAATATAAATTTTGACATATTTATATGTCAATTAGGGGAGCATGCATTTGCACACAATACAATATATTATTATCAATACAATAATAAAATATATATCAATACTAACAAAAAAATAATAATTAAATAAACATTATATATATATATATATATATATTAATTTGTCAACAATATCATAAATTATAAATAATATAATAACATATTAATACTTATAACAAAAAATAATAATTAATATGATAAATTTTAATAATATTTTTTAAAAATCAATAACTTTGATATATATGTCAATTAATTAGGGGATTATATATTAATAAATTTTCAAACAATATAATAAATTATTAATCAAGACTATATCATTATACAAACCTATATAAAATTTTAAATGATGTTTTTTTTAAAAATCAACACTAATAATCAAGACTTATTTAAAACAAAAAATAATAATATCATCAATTTTAATAATGTTTTTTTAAATAATAATTATATTAAAACTAATATATTTTAACCGTGGTTTGAAACTTTAATTTATCATATATTAATATGTAAACAACATCATTACTATTTTTTTAAAAATAAATATATAAAACTAATCTAAATATATATATTACTAATCTATATTTTAAAAATAATATATATATAAATATATATATATATATACTAATCTAAATTTAAAATATATAAAATACTAACTTGAATGCCGAGTAGCGTCTGACTTCAAGCTTCCACTCACGTACGATGCTTGCAAGTCTTCGAAATAATTAACAAGCACTATAAAAATAAAAATCAATAACATTAATTAGTTATATCATATTAAAAAATTAAATTATAAATTAATTACATATATAATATAAATTAATTAAATACATAGTATAAATTAAACTTACCAAATTTATATGATGAGTAATTTGTAGGGAGAACAAAATTTATATGATGAGTAATTTGTAGAGAGAAGGAGGAGAGAATAGTAAGATATAAGTGTTAGAGAGAAGTTGTGTTGTGAAAATGAAGTAGGAAGATGGGAGAAATATATATAGGATCTGCATTGGGCCTTTGTGGCGGCCTAGCCCGTCAGAAAAGCCAACGGTACACTCCATTTGTGGCGGCCTTGCCCGTCAGAAATGCAACGGCTAGCAAGGAATTTGTGGCGGCCTTTGCCGCCAGTAATGCCAACGGATATGTCCAGTTGTGACGGCCTGAGCGGCCAGAAAATCCAGCTGGATTTACGCGTGATTTGTGGCGGCCTTTGCAGCCAGAAAAGTACACGTGCCAAATCCTTTGTGGCGGCATAGGCCGCCACAAATACCCTGGTCCCATCAGAACTTTGTGACGGATCTGGCCCTCACAAATTCATTTTTTGTGGCTGTAAAAGCCCTCACAAAATCCAGTTAAATATTTAAAAATTTGTGAGGGCTTTTTCAGCCACAAAAGATGATCAATTTCAAATTTAGCCTTTGTGAGGGCTTTTTCGGTCACAAATTTGTGAGGGTTTTATTCGGCCACAAAATATTTATAAAGTTGGCCACAAAATAGAGAAATTCTTGTAGTGGGGATTGTTGGAAATGATGATGATTTTAATGGAAGTTTGTTGGAAACAATGATGATATTAATGAGAGCTAGTGTTGTTGTGAATTTAAAAATAAAGAAGTCCCATATAGAAGGGATATCATACAATAGTAAGGTATATAAGGTGGAGGTATGGTACTTAGGGTATGCCCCAAGGGGTACCCCAATTTTGTAAAGGAGGGAGAACACATGCAAAATCGACCACCACACACGTGCGGGCGCACGCCACTGTCGCAGTTGTCTGTTATTGCCCGATCAAAAACCTAAGTCAATTTTGAGCGCATGTTTTGTGGTCAAACAAATGTGGCGCACATTTATGTGGTCAAACAAAACGTGACACACATTTATGTGGTCAAAACCTGCATGGCAGAGCACAAACTTGGTGAATCAGACCTAATGGATCATACATTTCTCTCTGATCCAGTTAAGTATTTCCTCTATAAATAGAAGGCTCTCCTCAGTTGGAAAAACACACCAAAAACTCTCTGTATCTGAGCCTTTTCTCTCTTCTCACCTTTTCTTATTCACTTCTTCTTTTTCTTTTGAGTGGTAGTCATTCGACTACCATATTGAGGGTGTAATTCTAGAATGATTTTCTACAGTGCAGTAGAACTCCGATACTGTGATCTTAGCACAATTTGGAAAGTGCCTCGAAACATTTTAAAGAGAGCGACCTAGTGCACAACTCAAGTTTGATTCCTTTATTTAGTGACCCTTCTCAACTTAGAACCCAAAATACATCTCCAAATTCATAAGATAATAACACCAATTTATGCATGACAACAACCATTTTGGAACAAAAAATTGTTTATAGAATAGTATTTTACCATATCACAGCAGTTATATAAACCTAGTAATTTTAATGAATTCAAAACTACATAATAATTTTTAACACATATATTTTATGATTTCCCAAAATATATAGACCGGTAAGTTTAAATATTAGTGATGGTATAGTTATAGACAAAGTTTAAAAAAAATGGTCCTAACAAAAAGGAATGTCGTTTTTATGGAAAAAAATTTCGAGAATCTCTTTTTTCTCCACTTCAAATGGATAAAAAACATAATTTTTTTAAAATGTTTAAATCACTATCTTA
>JBBPBR010000003.1:29617664-29649841 GCA_037974775.1 Cicer pinnatifidum | reverse complement strand
ATGCACCAGCACAAATGCGCATATTTTTCTATGAAATTAATTTAATTTTTAAAAAATTGTTAGAAGAGTTAAAATTGTTAATTTTAAATAAAAAAAATCATATTTTAAATAAATATGGCGTAAAATATAACATGTTAGAAATTTTGAGTAGGAAAATATTTAAAATTATATGGATATCTTAGAACAATTGAGTAGAAGATATATAAAATTATACATGTTAGAAATTTTGAGTAGGAAGATATTTAAAATTATATGGATATCTTAGAACAATATATAAAATTATATGGATATTGTAGAACAAATATTTAGCGAAAGATTTAATTATTTATCAATTTATTATAATAAAAGATAGAAAAATTCAAAATTATAAAAATTGTTTACAAATATATAAATAACAAATGATATTCAAAAACTTTCAAGTTTAACAAAACTTGTGTTATATGGAATATATTCCATAATCATAGCCGTCATTCGTGAATATAGAGATTAATAATTCGTTCGCATTCTACTCATTCACGTGAATCTGAGATTCTGAATTATATACGTCAATCGGATACGGAGTAAAAATAACCGAGTCTGTCACGAATCATCAGCAAAGACGACAAAACTTAAAACATCGCCGCCTGTCAACCGTCATTGTATCTGGCGGAACAACTGAAATAGAACTGTTCACGCGTCTATTTCCGCTTTGAATCTGCTAGGTCGTGGCTGGAAGTTATAACGCCGACGCTGGTTATGCGACGACGGCCGAATTAGCGACGCCAGCGCTCTCTTCACGAATTCGCCTTCAACACCGCGGATTCTCACGAGCGAGTTCGTCATTGCCGATCTCCGCGCGTTGAGACGATTGGGCGCATACGTCACTGCAGCGCCAGAGCCCAAACTCTTATGGAAACTACACCGGAATGAGCCAGGATGCGTCGACGGCGAGCACATACACGTCCGCTTCTTCCGGTGGTTAAGTCGTTTAACTGTCTCTCCCGTTCCGGAGACGGTAACAGAAATTGAACTATTCGGTGAAACACAGCGGTCAAAAGAAAACGGGACGGATGAAGCGTGAACAGAAAAAGTAGAGCGGTGGATAAAAGTGGTGTGGTTAGAGCAGAAGCTTGAGGTTGACGATGCGAAGCCAGAAGATGAATGGGGATGCGACGGTGGTCGGGAATTAAATTTTCCCGCCGATGATGAAGATCGGAGGACTTGTCCGCTTGATTTTCTATAAGATGCGGACATTGTTTTCAGCGTTTGGATAGGCAAATCTAGCGTACCTCTGAACTTGTATATATAGAATTTTTAAGTGATAAGAGAATGACAGAGTTGGAAATTTGGAATATACGGATTTTTTATTGTTATTATTATTATTTTTATTGTTAAGGTATTAATTTTCTTTTATTTTGCGTTGGTCACCCCTACTTTCTCGTGATTATGGTTAACTGACTGTGTAAACTTGGGTCGTATACATGAATGTTTGTTTTTTTTTACGTCGGTCATACACGATGTTTGGTTTCAGAAACAAAAATAACTGCATTATGTTTTTATTATTAGATGTCAAAGATTTTGTTTATATAACAAAGTATTAGATGTCAGAGTTAATAATTTCTTCAAAACACTTTCGTTTTTCACACAAAATTTTACTGCACATATACTATAGGTTTGAAATATATTCATGACTCTTTCGTGTGACTAGTCTAAGAGAAAATTTAAAGAAAAATTACTGGACATTATTTAAGTAAGTGGAGGGGAGTAAATATCTTATATGGATTAATCACGAATGTGTTGTCGTAACAAGATTTAGCCACCTACGCAATTAGTTAGTCTCGCTGTATAACATATCGTAAATTTTGGAAAACTGAAGAGGCATAGACATACTAAAAGAATGAACAAAATGAACTAAAACCATATAAACTATATCGTAAGCCAAGCAGGGCTTATCTAGCGCCTTAAGGACTTAATGTACAAAATGAACTAAAACCATATAAACTAAAAATTAAAAACGAAAAATTGATCTAAAACTTATTGCCGCAACTAATAAGAAAACAAACGTTATAAATTGGCAATGACACTACAACATTTTTGAATCACAATAATTTTATTTATTTTAACACGTCTATTTTAAATGATAATACACTATGTTATTTGTTTATTCGAATCAAAAATACTATTTATTTATTTTTAGAGATTGATAATAATATATACGTTATTTATTTTGATATATTTATTCAATTGTGTTAATTTAATACACTTTTTTTATTAGATATATTTTTTTGATGATATTAATATAATTTTCTTTTGTAAATATTTTTATTAATTTTTTATTTATTAAATTAACAATTATTCTTTGTAGAATTAAAAAATTAAGAAGTAATAGATGGTTGAATTCTTCAAATATAACCTCATATAGCATAAAGAAATCATCTTTCATGTTAATTTGGATAATTGGCGTCATTTTTTAAATTACATTATAATTTAAAATATATTTTGTTGTAGGGATTAAATTGTTTATTTAATTATTGTAAGAGACTTAATAGTTTATTTTTAATTATTGTCAATGACTTAATTGTCCTTTTTTATAGAAATTACACGGAGAAAATCAAATTGATGACACATTCAGACAAGTTAACAAAAAAATCTAAATTTTTAGCTGTAGTTCATATAAAGACTAATTTAGTATAGTTTATTTTTCTTAGAGACTAAAGTATTTTTATTTTTTTAAATAACTAAAGTGGATCTTTAAGAATTTATCAGATATCTTAATTTGCGGACGCATAGGAATTCTTTCTTACTGTAGCCACACAAAGATAAAATGCGATTTCATAGACGAGGCAGTAATCAAGTAGCAATTGACTTTAAAACCTCTTCTTTATCGCGGGCCCTAAAGACGCTCCTTGCACCTTATAAATCTAATACTGTTGTTTCTTTTAGGAGCTGAATTGTTGACATCTACTATTCCATCAAAGAGCCTATTCGTCGTCGTAAGCCCTTCTAGTTCATCTACATCAGCTAATATTGAATCGCCTGTTGTGCCCCGAGAATGGTCTGTTACGGGCTATCATTTGTATCTTAAGCCAGTTCAGTTGATCGATCTAGGTCCATTCCGCCTCTTCCGGGAAGGAGGTCGAGCAGGGCTTCTTTAACCTTGGGGAGTTCTTAAAATAAATTTATGACAACACAAATTATTTAGATATACAATTTCAAATTCAAACAACGCAAAATTATTTTATTTTTTCGAGCATATACATATGGATTCATATTGAGAGTGAATAAAGGCTTTTCTCAATAATATTCTCTTTGGTACATGTGATTTTATTTTGTTGATCAATGAGTTGCGTTAATTAGAATCAACTATTTATGCATCTTAATTCTTACATTGGGGAAGATTAGAAAATGAAAACCCAATTGAATATCCATCTTTATTCGTGACGATACATATAAAGCATGCAACATAGTCATAAAAGATTGCATCCTTGTGTGATTGAGTAAGTAATATAATAAGTTATTAAAAAGTAGGAGAGTCGCCCTTATTTTGTATAAATTGATCGTTGATTTTTTTTTAGATGATAGTTTCATATTTTATAGGGATTTTCTTTAAGAGGCTCAATTACTTCAAGTCAACTTATTAATTTGGATAAATTAAAAATTTCTTTTAGTCGAAACGTACCTAATAATTGTAAAATCTTATTTCAAAGTTGGATATAAATTAAGGCTCTTAAGTGTCATTTGAAGTTTCAGGGGCTACTTTATTTTGATGGTTGGTCTAACCATTAGGTATTTTAATTTTGTCCAAAATAGTGTGCGGAAGAAGTTGAAGGGTTGGAAATAAATATCTTTATCAACAACATTGGAAACGTTTTGATCAAAGCAAAGTTTCAAACAATTCCTACGTATGTGATGAGTTGTTTTCTCCATCCGATGAATTCATGTGAGCATATTGAAAGTATAATTAGTAAGTTTTGGTGGGGTTACAAACAAGGTGAACGTAGAATTCATTGGTTTAATTAGGAGACATTATGTAAAAAAAAAAGGTGGTATGGGATTTAGAACTTTCCATGATTTCAACCTTGCAACTTTGTTTAAACAAGGATGGTGTATCATGCATAATGTTATTTATTGATCCCACAATATCTGAAAGCAAGGTATTTTGTTTAGAGCAATTTCTTGAAAGCTTCAATTGGTTATTGTCCAAGTTATACATGAAGAAGTATTTTGCAAGCTCATTTAGATGTTGTTGAGAAAGTTGGTATTTAGAGGATAGGAGATGGGATCAAATTCGTGTATGGGATGATAATTGGCTTCCTCAATAAAATGGTCAAAAGATTTGGTTTCCTAAACCTTCAAATTGTGATAATATGTTTGTCTCGGATCTCACACATCATGATATCCAATGTTGGAATATCTCCTTAATTAATAAAGTTTTTTCTTCCTTTTGAAGCTTTCTTCAGTTTCTACTTTATTTCTCTCAACTACAAGATGCGTTCACGTGAGGTGCTTCATGATATACTATTTTTTTAGTGAAGATTTTGTATCATTTCTTTAAGATAAGATGTGAGGTATCTACCTCTCATAATTCAACTCGGGATATTGATCAACAAGTGTGGAAAATGTTGTGAAAAATAAAAAATATTTCAAGAAAAACTTATTTTTCTTGGAGGATTCTACATGCAAAAATATCAGTAAAAATTTATATTTTTAAAAGAGGAATAGTTGCAGTCCATTGTGTTCTTTGTGGGCAAGATAATGAGACAATTTCATATCTCTACAAAGTGTCATTGGTCAAAGCATGTCAGGTTTTCTTCCCTTTAGGTTTGGTATTTAATTCGCATGAATTCAGATACGTACCATTTCAAGAGTGGCTTGAAAGAAATATTATTGATGCAAAGAGAAGGTGATTGTTTATGTTTTGGCCTTGTGTTTTGAAATATGGTGGCTAGAAATAAAAAAATATTTTGAAGGGATTGATGTTGATGTGGCAACCGCTATTCAAAATGCACTTATCTATTGTTAATTTTAATAATGCTAATGTGGTGTTGTTGGAGGTGATAAAAAAAAAATAAGTAGGAGAGTCATCCAATAATGCAACCATCTAAAGGAAAATTTGTTAAGAAAGAAAAAGTTGCGTTGAGAAGAAATTTTTGTCTAACATATACTAAGTGATGTATTTTGATATATAATTGAGAAATTTATGTGTTTTATTTTATTTTTTAATTTAATATTAAAAATCAAACTTTTAAAACTAGATAAGCTAACGAATCATTTGTCGTGACAACATTTACAAAGAAGACAATTTCTAAATGGATTTAGTGATATAATATATAATAAACTTTTTATCTTTTTAAATAACACTGATTTTATTATAGTAAAACATGGAAGTATCCAATAAGGATATTAACGAGACACGGGGGAGGTATTCTCTTCCACTCTTCGTCCTCATCACCTAAAATATTGTTTCACACCCTCGTTTTCATTTTTTGCTTTAAAATTTTTCTTTAATCTATTTTGTCTATGTGAGTTCTTGTGGCGATTCCATCACCATACAAGATAATCAAATTTCTATTATTATCAATCAAATTGACAATAAGCAAAAATAAAATTCAACTATAAATCAAATGTAATATTAAAACATTATTGTGAATTTTGTGAGAACAATAAATATTTTACATATAAAATAAATTTATATATATACATATTGTATGAAAAGTTAACCAAATATAACATATATGACATACCTGCATACGTAGATATATAAGGTATTTTGGTAAATTACTTTGGGGCAAGTTTTCTTGGGGCGGAGGTATGATTTTGAAACTCACCTAAGGGACTTTTTTTCTCTTTCTCTACAAGGAATTTTTTTTGCCAGCAACCCTAATTAAGACAATCTCAGCGAGGATCCCCATTCACAAATATAAATGTCAATTTTATAAATCTATCATTTATTCTCCCCAACTTACATAATTAAGAGTCAATAAACTCCATGATTAAAAAGACCCCACTAAAGAAAACCTCTAAAATGAAAAATTCACAAAATATTTTGGACTCTATGGATCCACTTTTTTAACGTTAATTTTTAAATAGTTTTTTTTTTTCGAAACTATTTTTTGAAAAATTTTCAAAATAAAATGATTTTTCTTTCATAAACAAAAATCTATTTGTCTCGAGAATCTTCAATTTTTTCAAAAATTTAAATATAATAGTTTGATAAAAAAGGAGACCATGAACCTCTCACTTGAACCCCAAAAAATAATAATCTTGTGAGTTAGGATTTAAAAATATTTTCTTAATAAGAGCTTTCTAAGTGGGGATTAGGAGTTTGAAACTTTTTTAACAACTTTATTAACATATACCACTACAAGAAATTCCCTAATTTGTGGCCAACTTTACAAATATTTTGTGGTCGAAAAAAACCCTCACAAATTAGTGACCGAAAAAGCCCTCACAAATACAAAAATTGAAATTGATCTTTATTTGTAGCTGAAAAAGCTCTCACAAATGCTTAAAAATTTATGTGGATTTTGTAGCTGCCTAAGCCCTCACAAAATCACAACGTGTGAGGGCTTAGGCAGCCACAAAATCCACCTAATTTTTTGGCTTAATTGCACTTTTGGTCCCCTTATTATAGGTGAAAATTGAAAGTAGTCCCCCCATTTTGTTTGTCCCCAGTTTTAGTCCCCCAAACAAAATTTGAGGCCAAATCATGATGAGTTGTCATTTTTTAATGACGTGTCAATAAAAAGGTGATGTGGCAGACGCTTACGTGGAATAAACTCATTATTATATTATTTCTGATTAAAAAATATAATTTATATTTTTAAAAATCATTTTTATAATTGTGACAATATTTTTAAAAATACAATTAAATTGTTAAAATTAAATTAAAAGAAAAACACCTAAAATCATTCACTCATGAACAAATCAAAATCAAAACCCTAAAATCATTCTGTGTTCGTGAAATCAAAACCCTAAAATCGTAAAATGAAATCGTGACTCGTGTTCGTGTTCATCTCTACACTGTGTTCGTGTTCATCAATGACTCGTTTTCATCAATGACTCGTTTTCATCAGTGACTCGTGTTGAATTATGCCCTCTGTTTTTTTGAATTAAGCAATTTGTTCTATGCAATCTGTTTCTAAATAATATGTTTCAGGGATTGGTACTTGCCATTGCCAACATTGGGGCCCATGTGGAACACCGATTATGTGTTAAACACTTGTTTGGGAATTGGAAAAAAAGTATCTTTGAGGACATATGAAAGAGCTTCTTTGGTTGGCAGCAAGAGCTACTGTGGTCCAGGATTGGGAGAAAGCAATGCAAAAAGTTAAGGCAATCAATGAAGATGCATGGAAAGACATGATGCAACTTCCACCATCTATGTGGACTAGGTCAGCATTTCGCACCGAAACACAATGTGACCTTCAAGTAAACAACATGTGTGAGGCTTTCAACATGGCTGTATTGGAGTATAGAGATAAGCCTATCATAACATTACTTGAAGGTTTGAAACATTACATTACAGTAAGGATTGTGAAACAAAAAGAACTCATGCTACGATATAGAGGCAATATATGTCCTAGGATTCAACAAATATTGGAAAAGGCAAAAAGAGCATCTGGGGGTTGGTTCCCAACTTGGCATGGAGATGATGATTTTAACTTGTTTAGTGTCACAAATGGTGTAGATACTTATACGGTAAATCTACACACAAAAACTTGTGCTTGTCGTAAGTGGGATTTGACCGGTATTCTGTGTTGCCATGCTCTTGTTTGTATATGGCATAACAAAGCTGATCTAAAATCGTACGTTTCACCTTATTATAGGTATAAAACTTGATTTTAACTGCATTATTGGTATTCTGCATTATATGATGTTCAGTTCCGGTTCTGTTCAATTTTGTTCTGGTTCTGGTTTTATTCTTGTGCTTGTTCTAGTTTTATTCTGCTAGTTCAATTCTGGTTTTGGTTTAAATTGTTGTGCTAGTTCAATTCTGGTTTTATTCTTGTTCTGGTTCTGGTTCTGGTTTTATTCTTGTGCTGGTTCTGGTTTTATTCTTGTGCTTGTTCTGGTTTTGGTTTAAATTGTTGTGCTAGTTCAATTCTGGTTTTATTCTTGTGCTGGTTCTGGTTTTAGCATAATATGGAGTAGAATAATATGTTAGTTCTGGTTTTAGCATAATATGGTGCTGGTTTTAGCATAATATGGTGCTGGTTCTAGGGAATAATATGCTGAGTTTAGCATAATATGGAGTAGAATAATTGCTCTCATTATTCTGAATATCAAATTTAGGTTCAAAAATTGGAATATTGCTCTGATTATTTTGACCAAATTATTCTGATTATTTCAAACAACTGGAAAATTGTTTGACCAAATTGTATTTATAAAATGATATCAAATTAAGTTATTAACATGTAAAAATAGACAATCGAATTACAATAATACTAATTTTATTTCATAATAACAACCTTACAAATTTGATTATATTAAATAATTACATTACAATTTCAACCATAAACACCCTAAATTACATCATTACAAAACACCCTTAATCCAATCATTTTAATTACTTCAACATTACAATAACCAAAAGAACAATAATCAAAAGCCATGAAAGTGTCAGAAAGCCCTTCATTTGTTTCAACTTCATTTCATCATCACAATTTTTTGTCACATTGTCTTTCTTCTTGAATTCATCAATCCTTTTCATCAAAGACATAATAACTTCTTTTGCATGTTCTGTCATTGGCTCATCAAACCAATCAAAAAAATTGCAAGATTTTTCACGTAAGCGTCTGCCACATCACCTTTTTATTGACACGTCATTAAAAAAATGACAACTCATCATGATTTGGCCTCAAATTCTGTTTGGGTGACTAAAACTGGGGACAAACAAAATGGGGGGACTACTTTCAATTTTCACCTATAATAGGGGGGCCAAAAGTGCAATTAAGCCTAATTTTTTAAGATTTTTGTGAGGGCTTTTTTAGCCACAAAATCAACCTTTTGTGAGGGTAAAGACCACCACAAAATCCTGAAGTGATGTTATCCTTTGTGGCTGCAAAGGCCGCCACAAAAGCCTGAGTCGTTACCTTTTGTGGCTGCAAAGGCCACCACAAACGAATAAAGTGACATTACCTTTTTTGCCCGCCACAAAGTCTTATACCCGTTACCTTTTGTGGCTACAAACACTACTAGAAAAACCAATTTTAGCTGTCATATTTAGCGTCGACCCCCCTGAAAAACCTCTCTCTCTCTCTCTCTCTCTCTCTCTCTCTCTCTCTCTCTCTCTCTGTAAGACAAGTGTATTAGGTTCCTTTATCCATCAACTGTCAGAAGCAAACAAGGTTGGTGTGATGCAATCAAAACAAGAACAACGCGTGGAATAGAAGAAGTTGAAGCAGGTCAAAATGAAGAAGTTGCATATCAAATGGATGAAATGTCAAATTTGGATCATGTGATTGGAGATGAGACTATTAGTCAACTTTGTCATGAGTCAAACATTGGAGAAGAAGTTGATAAACAAGAAATTGATGAATTAGAGAATGATGAAGGCAGTGACTTAATTCACTCATCAAATAACGACGACGATGATGACAATGACGAAGACAATTAATTAATTACGCATTATATGTGTGTCTATATATATATATATATAATATTATATATTGTAATGTGAAATATGAACGATACTTTATATATATTTATAATTTATATATATTTCTTTATTTATGTGAGTGTTATAATTTATTTATGTATATTTCATTATTAATTTATGTTAATTGTACATACACACATATATTATATATATATAGACATGGCTTCAGTGTCGGGAGTAGGAGGATCATGAGGATCGGAAGGATCAGGAGGAACGGGAACGGTGGAAATACGAGGAATATCCCAAACATCACGTGGTAAGAAAAAAGTTGCTAAACCACGTGTTGTTATTGACCCATCTCTCATGCTGATGCCGACGATTGGTACTAGTGGTGGAGCTATTCCTCTATATCCTGAGGTCCCTGTAGAGCCTTATACCATAGACGAAATAATGGAATTCGGATGTGTTGATTGCTACAACCACGTTGTCATCATTCCAGAAGTAGATGGGTATGTAAACTATGATTGTTAAATTATGATTGTTAAATATTTCATTATTGCATGTTACATTATTTTATCAATTCATTTTTATATTTAATTGGCATGTAAACTTTGAAGATATCTTCCTTTTAAATCATCTGCAAAGGCAATTGCTGAAGTCATACAAGAGAAATATAAAAAGCCATGGTTGTCTTGGGGTAAGATAAAAGAGGATAAGACACCTCAATTTAGCGAAGTTGATCAATTTTTACATTGTTTCAAAGTGATTAGATTAATTTATTTAATTACTAATTATACATTTGATTGCTTAATTGAATTATATTTTTTTAATTTTTTATAAATTTAAACAAACAACAGACTAAATGTACTTGGAAAAGAGAGCATGATGCTGCGATTTTGGCTTCTTTTGACCATCGCTTTTCCAAGCGTCTGTCTTCTATGTTGGCGTATGCACGTAATAAGGGCGAGGAAAAACGGTCTAATTGGATTGGTGAAAATGTTTGGAGTGCTTTGTGGAGGAAATGGAACAAAGATGCTTACAAAACCAAGAGAGAAAAAACAAAGATTAATAGAGCATCTGAAAGGGGTACCAATACTCACAAGGGAGGTTCCATGTCTGCTGGACAAATTAAATATTATATGGTAATTACTATTTATAATATATATCTATTAATTTATATTCAATTAATCATCACATTTCACCAACTTATAAACTTGACATTAATTTAATATTTTAGGAAAAGCAACTTGGAAGGGAGGTCACTCAGACAGAGATACATCACTATCTTCATGTTAATCCTGAAACAAATGAGTATACTGATAGATTATCAAAAATGATTCAGGTAATTATTATATATTAATTAATCCTCTAAATTACTATATATTAATTGTTAACTATTTTAATTTTTAATTTTTTTATATAGGAACAACATCAACAAGTCATGAAAGAATGGTATGATCATCAAGCTACTCTTACTCCTGCTCAGCGAGCTAGTCCAGTGCAGTGGAAACAATATGAGACCGCAAGTTTTATGAACATCAGTGGTGTCAAGTACAAAGGGCGTGTGCTGGGTGCCGGTAGTTTATCATCAACCTTTGTGAAAGGTCCAACAGGCTATATTCAGACTGAGACGTCTTCTTCTTATGCTAGTATGGATCGATCTCATCGCCCGTCGATAGATAATCTTGACCAGTTAAAGGAGCAATGGGCAAGTGAGCAAGAAGAAAAGACACAGCAGCTGATACAAGCAGTAATTGATAAATTGAATGAGGAATGGAAACAAAAGTTTCAAGAGCAGCAGCAGTTTCAGCAGCAACAACAATTTCAACAGCAACAATTTTCATTTCCTCCTGTGTTTCATCGGTAGTTCCTGCCTCAGCCTCAATACTTGCATCAACAACCACTATTCCAGCAGCAACAAAATTACTCTCAATACTCCCAGCAGCAGCAACCGCCTCCAAATTTCCAACAGCAACACCAGGATCCTCCGAACTCTGCCTTCCAGCAACAACAGCAACCAATGTTTCAGCAACAACAATATTTTCAGAATTATCAGTATGTTCCGTCATCTTCACATCAACTTCCTCAACCTCAACCAGATCAAACTGCATACCGACCAATTATGCCAACAGCTGGCTTGATCAGACCAGATTTAAATCAACCTCAACCAGCTATGGCTCCTCCTTCGACTAGTGGTGGTGTAATTGAAGATGAAATCCAATTTCAGACCATGATGTCTCCTCCAACACAAATTAATAATGCTTTTGAGGGACTTTTGTCGTCGGGTAACATTGCAGGAAATAATGATGGTGGGAGTGGAGCTGATCAGAGGAATTATTATGAGGATTGATGTATTTGAATAATTTCATAATTTTATTTTTGGGTTGTATGAACACATATTTATCTTGTCCTAGTTAATTATTGTGTGTTTAATTTTGGGTTTGTAAGACATTATTTATTAATTTTGGAATGTTTTATTTGGTTTGGTAGTAATTACTTTAATTATTATTAATATTATATTTTTATATATAATAGTTATTTTAATTTTTAAATTTAAATTTAATTTAATTTTAATTTAATTTTAATTTAAACTAATCTTTAATTATAATTATAATTTAAATATTATATTTTAAATTTAATTTAAATGATAATTAAATTGTAATATTATATTTTTAATTTAAATTTTTAATTTATATTCAGATTAGTTTTTTATTTAATAAATTTAATTTATATTGATATTATATTTTAAATTTAATTTTAATTTTAATTTAATTATAATATTGTAATTTTAATTTAAATTTTAAATTTATATTTATATTAATTTATTATATATAATATTATAATAAAGTATTAATTTCGAATTTAAAAAATTAATTTTTTAATATAGTTAATATTTTGTGGCGGCCTAAGCCCTCACATGCAAAATATTTATTTTTTAATCTGGAACATCCTTTGTGGCGGCCTAAACCCTCACAAAGGGAAGCATTTGTGGCGGTCTTGGCCCCACAAAAGCTTAACTTTTTAAAATCAGCTTGTCTTTTGTGGGGGCCTATGCCCTCACAAAGTGAGACATTTGTGGCAGCCTATGCCCTCATAAAGGCAGGCGTTCGTGACGGCCTTTGCCCTCACAAAGGACAGCGTAATTTTCACATTTTGTGGCCGTTTTGGCCGGCGCAAAGGATTGTGACCATCTTATTTGTGGCTGCCTAAGGCCGCCACAAATTCCCCCTTTGTGAGGGCTTTTGACCCTCACAAAATTCATGTTTTCTTGTTGTGTACAAATTAAGATTTCTAATAATTGAATCCTCTACCCCTACAAAGAAAAAGTTCTTGCTAACAACTCTATATAAGACGGTCTCAACAAAGATCTCCACTCACAAATATAAATTGACATTGCTAATAACAAAATTATTTTGTTGTGAAAAAATCATGAGTGCAACAGTACACAATATCAATTAACAAATCAATCCTTTATTATTATTATTATTACTATTGTTAAAGGAAGAAAAGAAAAGAAAAGAAAAAAAGGAATATGTGTTTTATTGGGATTGGCCCATGTTAAAGAAAAATAAAATAAAAATTTCTGATAAAACAAAAGGGGAATAATGTTGTGTCTAGTAGAAGAAAAAACTAGAAAAAGTGTGATGGCAAGGAAAAGGAAGGAGAAGAAGAAAATTGGGTTCCTGTTGTAACAAGTGTGTAGCAATTTTATTTTATTTGATCTACAATTTTAGTATGTTACTTCTACTACCGAGTTTGTTATTTAATATATAGTGTTAGTAGTTTTGGCTTCTCTGAGAGTTACTCTGAAATATCCACTTTAGTGGAATATTATTCATTATTTGTTTGGTTTCTACCATTTGGTGATTACTTTAGTGGAAGGTTTTACTAAACTATGTCTTGTGGTTTTTATTATCTCAATTTGAGGGAAGTTTTCCATGTTAAAATTGTGGTTGTCTCATATTCAATTTTCTGCCTATTATTATTGCTCTATGGAATTGTATTTTCTGTTTGGACATTTATTCCGCATTATTTAGATAGTTATCTATGATTTTTTTTCCAACAAAATGGTATCTAGAGTTTGGTTGGTTTGTTTAATAAAGGTTTATGATTAAGGTCAAATCTCTAATTACACGCTTTGGAATACTTTCATGGAAGACATGTTATACAGTAAATATTTGTATGATCCTATTGAGGGTGAAACTGTTAAATCCAATGGTAAATCTGAAGCTTACTAGAAGAAGATGAATAGAAAGTTAGTGGCCTTGATCAGACAATTCTTGGATATGAGTTTATATTCACAGGTTGAAACTGAAATATATGTTAAAAAGATGTGGGTGAAATTCAAAGAGTTGTATGAACGAAAGAATGTGCAAAATAAAGCATTCCCGATTTGGAAGCTAGTGAGTTTGACATACAAGTATAAGGATTTAATGGCATAACAAATGAGTATTTTTCGTAATACAGTGAATCTGTTGACAACAATAGATATTAAGTTAGAAGATGAGTTGCAAGTGTTGTTATTGTTGAGTTATTTGTCTAATAATTGTGAAGTCCTTGTTGTGAAATTGACCAATTCAGCTCCAAGTGGAAAGTTAAAAAAGTCAATAGTTAAAAAGAGCATGTTGAATGAGGAAGCTTGAAGAAAGGAACATGGTTTGATTGGTTCTTTCTCAAAGTCAGAATCAGTAGTTACAAAGTAAGGGGAGAGAAGTTAATCTAGACACTTCTATAAACGCGACAACTCTTAAAGTTGTAGCAAGTCAAGAGCAAGTTCAGGACTACAAAAGAAGTGATATGCTAGAATTGTGGCAAGGCAGGTCACATAAAAGAAAATTGCAGGTTCCTTAAGATATATTAATCAAGGGAAAGAGATGAAGACAAAGAGAAGAAAAATGATAAAGATACAACAGCAGCTCCATCTATTAGTAATGTCTATATTGTTTGTGAGGATAATTCCATAAACCTTGCATGTTAGCATTCAACTTGCATTATTGATTCAGGTGCCACATATCATGTTACTCGTGGGCGTGATTTCTTTTTATCTTACAGTGTTGGTTATTTTTGCACGGTAAAAATGAGAGATGAAAGAATATGTAAAATTATTGGTATAGAAAATGTTTGGGTTGAAATTGGGATTGGTTGAAAGCTTCAATTGAAGAATGTTAGACGTGTTTCGAATATTCGTCTCAATTTGATTTCAGTGAAAGCCTTGGATACTGATGATTATGACACTTGTGACACCCTAAATCCCAAAATAATATATATAATAATTTATATCATATTCCTATAAAATTTGCAGCGGATAAATAAAATTATATTTTCAAGAAAATAAAATCTTTTGTAACTAATTTAGGATATCACGTTTCTCAAAGTACACATTCAACAATTCAAATTTTATTACTCAAATAAAACAATTCAATCTCAATGAACTTGATTTAAGTATAATTACTTGATTTAATTCTAAAAACTTACTAGTACTTTTAAGGTTTTCATACAAACATTTGATTCAAATTAAATAAGTAAAATAAAAATTAAAACCCTTATTCCCGGTATCACCTATCAGAGCGGGGTTCCTCCCAAACTTGAACTTCATGACTCATTAACCTGTAATAACTGCGATTTCGCAAACGCAGGGCCCAGCCAGTCAAACACAAACAACGAAGGAGGTGAGTTTTGAAATCATGTTAATAGTATAATATGAGTAAGAAGAACACGCAAACAATCATAATAGAACCGTATCCT
This sequence comes from Cicer pinnatifidum, assembly GCA_037974775.1. Lineage (NCBI taxonomy): Eukaryota > Viridiplantae > Streptophyta > Magnoliopsida > Fabales > Fabaceae > Cicer > Cicer pinnatifidum. The sequence continues at coordinate 29,634,516 of JBBPBR010000003.1, read as the reverse complement.
AATCACTTTACGATATATCAAAATATTTAATTAAATAGTATCATACTATAACATCAAAGTCACTCAAGTAAAATAATCATCTCATTATAATATGCATCAAATCATCTAATTAATATTACCTTTAAAACACATCAATCACAACAAAACAATCACAAGGAAATGCAATGCTATGCATGAGCTTAGACTCTACTTCACAATGTGGTACCATTCTAACTCTGAAGTACTTGGTTAGGAGGCCATGATACTATGCCACCATCCCGGTGGACGGACAATTCAAATTGGCCCTGTCCTCATAGATCCCCTCAACTCAAAACCCGAGACACATATACGTGACAGTCGAGGTAAACGTGTGTTGCATGGTAGCTCCCGACATTTGGAGTGCTACCTCCAAGTCACCTAGGAATTCCCCACCGGAATACCTCCAAGGTCTAACAATCTTGCCTTAAGGCTCGACAGCAGACCGCCACGATCAGAATCATTCAGTTGTACTTCCCCAGTATCACTAGGCTTGTCAGGCCCTACCTATATGATGACAAAATAATCTCCACTTCACAAATTCACAATATTTGTTTTCTCCCCCCGTTAGCTTAGACTACTCCATTAAGAGCACCATATTTAAGAATCATCACTATCTCATCAAGTATGGGGTACTTCAATATTTTCATCACAATTTTATAATATCATTAATCATAAATAATCATGATCATCGTATAAACTCATCACAATTTTATAACATCACTATCATCAATCAAAAATCATCATTATCATCACGTAAGCATATATCAAACCATGCATCCATATTTTATTATCACATCACATAATTTCATCTAAGCAAACATGTACACATAATTTCATTCAACATCCAACATCACAATAATAACAAATATCAACTACCACACAAGTACCGAAAATTAAATCAATCAACACCTTATAAATTTCTATTTCACATTTTAATCTCACCATTCTCATATTTCAAATTAATCAATTTATCTCTCAAAGGGCTACTGCCGTACGTAGCAAGCCCCGGATGAATCGTTGGGAAATACGATTTTCCCATTCATCTCACAATATATTATACTTATGAATTCAAACGCTCTCTCACCCCTTACCTTATTTCGACGCTTTCAAACACAAGTTCAATTCCAAGAGCAAACAATATTTGTTCTTTGACTTTTTGTCCTTCAATCAATCTAACTCGACAATTTATGGGTAAACGTCAAAAATAAATTATGCGAAAATAGTCTAAAAACTGATTTCGAAATTCGGTCAAAGAAAATTACCATAAATCAGAAAACCAATCAGTGGATAATATAGCCACTTTTCACACGGTCGTTTTGGCGTTAGTTTCACTAAAATCGGACTTACAGTGAAGGAGAACGGTGCAAAATAAGGATTGCTGTAAACAGAGAAATCGGGTATTTTAGGGAGAAATTCGGGTTGTTAAAAATCTGGAAAATTATGTTTAATTGACGAGTTAAATGAATGAAATAACATACTCAAATTTGGGCGAAAATGGAGAAAGTGTTCTGGAACATCACCGGTGTCAAACGATAGAGTTGTGTTTTCTCCTTGGTTTTACGGCTGCCCTTCCAACTCCCTTCCCTTTTTTTTGTTTGTTTTATTTTATTAACAATTAGGGTTCGTAGAGTCAAACCCATTGGTCTCTTTATTTATATTTTACTATTTTTATTTTTATTTTGTTAAAATAAAACTAATAATTATTTAATCTCCTTTTTAATATTCCTCCAAACACCATTTAGTTTTCCAAACATTACTAATATTTTGTAAATTAGAGTAATCAAAATAATCAATATAAAAAAAAACATATTACTAATAATCAAAACTCTCACATTCAAAATAATCTCTACAGTTATACTTATTTATCAAAATACTCACATTATAATAATACCATCATACTAGAAAATAGTCAAAATTATAAAATAAATAAATATAACATCAATATTTTATATTAATTACTAAATCATAATAAATATATATTAAATCACAATACCATAACAAGTATTTAAAAATAAACGAAATCAAACACAATATCAATTCTATATCAAGATAATTGTTTATAAAAAAAATAACTTAAAATAGAAAATAGTTATAAATAATTGAAATATAACTACGTGTATACTTAACTTCAGTCAAGCGCATATAAAAGTATTATATTAATTGGGTACACGTATATACACGTAAAATCGCATAAAATCTTTTTCTTTAAAATATATATTACACTAAAATACTATTTTTTTATATATATATCAAATAATAAAATATAATATGTATTATTTATATCGCTCATGTAATATAACATGTATCATACTAGCACATCATAGAAAGCATCCATATAACGAAAATTAGCCACGAAATTTATCAACATATATTCTAAAATAATATTAGTCATCAAATTAATTATTTAAAATTCTATTTAATTAATAAAATAGTTTATTATAAAATTTGGGGTGTTACAACACTTACATTGGTGGTGGTGGTGGTATATGTAAAATCACCATTCTAAAGGTTACAAGAAAATTATACTTATCTATATAGGATGCTTGCAAAGATATGCAAGGAATAAGTGAATCCGATTGAAGATGTCTTTTTTAATTTATGCCATATGCACCTTGGTCACTTGAGTGAAAAATGACTCAAAAAACTTGCAAAGGAAAGTTATCTTCCTGCGAAAGGTACTTCTCGGAAAACTTGCACTCATTTTTTTGCTAGAAAACAACATAAAGTTTTTTTTTCATAATACTTGTCCTCATAGGAGAGCAAAATATTCTTGATTTAGTTCATAATGATGTTTGCATTATGGATAATAAATCTCTTGGTGGTGCATCATATTTTTTTACTTTTATTGAAGACCACTCTAGAAAATTGTGGATTTTTTCTTTGAAATCTAAAGACCAGAAGATACTTGAAGTCTTCAAGAATTTTCATGCATGTTTTGAAAGAAAAAAGGGAAGAAAATTTAAATGTGTTTGATCAGATAATGATGGTGAATACAAAGGTCCATTTGAATAGTATTGTAGGAAACATGGAACCAGGCTTGAGAAAATAGTTCCAAAGACACATCAGCATAATGATGTTATAGAGAGAATGAATCGTACGATTAATGACAAAATCAGATGTATGCTCTCTCATGAAAAATTAACAAAATCCTTTTTGGGTGAAGCAATGAAAACTACAATGGATTTGATAAATATTTCTTCATCTATTCCACTTGATTCCACTTGATGATGATGTTCCAAATAGAGTATGGACAGGGAGAAATATATCTTATCGTCATTTGAGAATGTTTGGCTGCAAATGTTTTGTTCATGTTCCAAGAGACGAGAGGTCCAAGCTTAATAATAAATTCAAATAGTTTATGTTCGTCAGTTATGGTGATGAAGAATTTGGTTATAGATTGTGGGATTCGGTTAACAAAAAAATTTTCAGAAGTCAATTATGTGATATTTCTTGAAGACTAGACTATTGAATATTTTGATAAAGTTGATAAACTAAAATCAAATTCCATAAGTTAAATTGATGTTTTGCCTAAGCCCCCTGTAGAAACTTTTGTAGATGAGGGAGATATACAAATAGATGATAAGAATGTAATTAATGATCATATACTTCACTATGATGACCAGGTTCCAAATGAGCCACCAGTTGAATTTGAGTTGAGAAGATCTACTAAAAAACATCAACCTTCTTAAAGCTAACCTCCACATGAGTATGTGATGATCACTGAGAGTAGAGAGTCAGATTACTACGAAAAGGATATTACAAATGTTGATAAAGAGAAGTGGTTGAAGGCCATGCAAGAAGAGATGCATTCCTTGCATTAGAATCACACAGTTGAGTTTGTAAAGTTACCTAATGGCCGAAAGGCATCAAAGAACAAATAGGTATAAAAGATAAAGTCAAATGTCAACCAAGATAGGTTGTGAAAGGTTTTAATCGGATAAAATGTATTGACTTTGATGAAAATTTTTCACCTGTAGTGAAGATGTCCTCTATTCGAGTTGTGTTTGGTTTAACAGCTAGTTTAATCATAGAAGTTGAACAACTTAATGTGAAAACTGCATTCCTTATGGCGATTTGGAGGAAGAGATCTATATGGAGCAAACAGAGGGTTTTGAAGTCAAAGATATAAAGCAGCTTGTGTGTAAATTAAAGAAAAAATTGTATGGGATAAAGCAAGCACCTCGACAATGGTAAAAGAAATTTAATTCTTTCATGGAAAAACATGGGAACAATAAAACTACTTATAATCATTGTTTGTTTGTCAAGAAATTATCTGATTGTGATTATATTATTCTTTTGTTATATGTGGATGACATATTGATTGTTGGTCATGACACTAAGAACATTCAATATCTAAAGAAAGATTGAACAAGTCTTTTGCAATGAAAGACTTGGGTCATGCAAAACAATTTTGAGCATGATAATTATTCGTGATTGGAAAAATGATAAATTATGGTTGTCTCAACACAATTACATTGAGAAGGGGTTAGAGAGGTTTAACATGAGCAATTGAAAACTTGTTGGTACTCCATTGCTACTCGTTTCAAATTGAATTTTGTTAAATATCCTACAAGTGAGAAAGACAAAGAAGAGATGGAGAAGGTTCTTTATGCCTCTGCAGTTGGTAGTTTGATGTATGATATGGTATGCACAAGGTCAATTTCTCTCTAATCTTGGTAAAGATCATTGGCAAACAGTAAAGTGGATTCTCAGATACCTTAGAGGCGCTTCCAAAGTGTGTTTGTGCTATGGGGGTGGTGAACTTGTGTTGGATGGCTACACATTTGCATATATGGCATGTGATCTTAATTCTAGAAAACCTACTTTTGGTTATATGGTGACGTTTATAAGGGGAGTTTTGTCGTGGCAATCAAGGTTACAGAAGTGTGTTGCTTTATCCACTATTGAAGTTGAGAAGATCGCAGCAATTGAAGCTTCAAAGAACTCTTGTTGATGAAGAAATTCCTACATGAGTTAGGTCTTTAGCAAGACAAAATTGTGTTATTCTGCGACAATTAGAATGCAATTCATCTCAGCAATAATTCGACTTTTCATGCAACGTCGAAAATATTGAGGTGTGATATAATTTGATACGATATGTACTTGAAATGAAATCATTTTCAATTGAAAAGATTCATACCAATGAGAATGGTTCAGATATGATGACAAATGTTTTGCATGTGTCAGTGTCACAAATGATATGATGTAGAAAGAAGGCTGATATGGTTGAGCATGTACATTCATACTTGAGCTGTGAAGGGGATATTTGTTGGGTGGACTCACTCCCCAAATGGAACCTACCAATTTTACTAGTATTATTATTATTATTATTATTATTATTATTATTATTATTATTATTATTATTATTATTATTATTATTATTATTATTATTATTATTATTATTATTATTATTATTATTATTATTATTATTATTATTATTGTTATTATTAAAGAAAGAAAAGAAAAAGGAATGTGTTTTATTGGGCTTGGCCCATGTGAAAAAAACCCGAAAGAAAATTGGGTCCATGTGGTAACAGGTGCATCGCAAATTTGTTCCGTTTGATCTAAAATTTTAGCATGTTATTTATATCGTTTAATTTGTTATTTTGATATACCATGTATGTAGTTTTACCTTCTCGACTCTAGTGTATCCATTAATTATTATAGTGGAAGGTTTTACTCATTTACTTTCCGTAGTTTTTATTCTCTCAGTTTGAGGAAAATTTTCTACGTTAAAAATTGTGTTTGTATTTTGTTGCTATATGAAACTGTATATTCTATTCGAATATTTATATGCACAAGTTAAAAGAAAAAAAATTTCGCATTATTGATGTAGTTATCTCTAAATTTTTCCCATCAAAATTGCTCAATTATAAAAGCAGTTTTAAATAATCTCTTCATTTGAATTAAATTAAGATGAGACTATTTAAAATTGAAATGTGAGTCACTTACTCCACCAAATGAGTTTCCATCCAACTTTGACTTTTCTCCCCCAAGAAACTCTAGGTACTACCCAAAATTTAACATAAACGTTCACAAAAGTTACACTACACATAATCATCAATTCTATCATAAAAAAATCTACAATTCGACCCATAAAATTAATTTCCATATCATTTCTCTAAATTTATGTACATCAAATAAGTATTACAAAAAATTATACAAGATATTAACTAAACTAACTAGTGTGTTTTCCAAGGTAAACACTGTATGTTAGAGCAAGAATCAGTCCATGTTTCTGTGCACGCTCCTTCAATCCCATTATCACAACACTTGCAAACAACCCCAAGCGTCGCAAAAATCTTTGAGTACCCTGCAATTGCATCACATACAATAATAATCAACAACCATATATACACTATACTATATTTTTATTTTTTTTAAGATGTCAAAAGATATATTTTGTAATTTTATTTTATGAATTTAATTTTTAGACTCTGTATAAATAGTTTTTACATCTTAAATCAATCATATTATTTTAAATGTTACTATAATTATCTCTAAAGTTATATTTATGAATGAATATAATATGTGAACTTTATAGACTTACAATTTATGACAAGTTTTTAATTTATATAACACAAAGCACAAGAACAAAGATTATATAATCAAGAAATTATATTGTCACTAACCTTGATGAGATATCAATGAAAGTACCCTTCCTTCTACAATTGAAGGTTTCTCCTCCCCAATTGAAATAATTAAAACTATTAAGAGCATGAACTGGGGAACCTTATTGAAAACCATATCATATATAATTATATTTTTCAGTGGCAAGAGGAAACACGAGTGGTTTAATAACAAGGTGTAGTGAAGAAAGTATATGAGATATATACTTGCAAATATCCAAGGTTCCCTAATTATATAATGTGAATATACTAATAAGAGTGAAAGTGACATATTTGGTAGATTTGATTAGTTGCATTCACACTCCACGGAGCCATGGAATCTAATTTTGATTAAATATCGAATGGTATGTATTTAAAGATATATTTGACTTTTTAAAATTAAATTTTAATTTTTAATATTTAAATCGTTAGATGTTGATCGAATGATCCAGAATTCATTACTACTTAAAATCATAAGGACATAATTGCACACAACTCAATTCCCATGTTTGGTTTTGGACAAATTTTCTTTTTAATTAAATGTGTTTCTAGAAGAAATGAGGTGGTTAGTAATATTATATGGTTTTGAAATTTGTATTTTTCCCATTTGGAATATGCGGTAGCTTGAGATGATGGGTTGGATTGTGTGGGCTTCTGGAAACAGGCAGATATGTTGCCACACGTTTCCTACTCCATTACGTCTCCATAGAGATGACTTTGGGTAGTACTTTCCTTTGGTTTTTTCTTTGTCTAGAAGTGGAGGCCCTTTTCATCTTTTCAACAAATAAATTAAGACTTACTTGAAAAGTTTGTTTATAGATTAATAGTTTAAATATAATTTTTTATTTTAATTTTTATAAAAGTACTTTTTTTAAGTCTGTGTAAATATATAATTTTGTTATAGGTTCTGGTTGTTTAAATGTATTCTCTGTAAAATTTATTCGTATTGAAATTGAACTCTTTAATTAAAATAAATCTGTATTGAATAAGAACTAAATTTGTTTAGCTTATCAAAATAAGAACTAAAAAGAAATTAATGGATCAATTTCGATACCGACCAAATTTTGTATAGGTTAAAGTAAATTATCAAAGATAAAAAAGTAGTATATTTGTTAAAAAAAATAATATCTTAATTATAATTTTAGTCTTATCTATTTTTATTAATTTATAGAATTAGTTCTTCTATTTTAAAATTCGACGATTTTGGTCTCTCCCACGGACTTTTGAACAAAAAAATGACAATTTTACATATTTAATTTACGTAGAATACAATTTTATGATGTAAAATCATCTACATACATTAATTATTCATATATCAATAATTAAATTACAAAAATGAATAATTTTATAAGTTGAAAGTGAAGCTTTTAAAGATTGTTTTATAGTGATTTCATTGATATTAATCATTCTACATTTTTATATTATATGTCACATTATTTAAAGTATGTCAGATAATTGATTTTTAGTTTAAAAATATAATCAAAACCAAAACTAAAACAACAAATGATATATTTATAGAGAATAAAAACATATTTACACTTAGATTAATTATATTTACGTTCATATCACAATGATTATATTAAAATAATAAATAAAGAACTACATATTAATGGATTTTTATGTAGTGGATAGAACTAGTCCCCACAAGGTAGTATTAATGTTCACATTTAGTTTTCGGTTTAATAAGTCATCAATATTGACTAAAGAGACCAAATTTTTTTTATATAAGTTCCTAGTTCTTTCTAGCTTCAGGTATATATCTTTCTCATATAATTTGGATAAGAGTATAGGTATACGTGGGTTGGGTTGGACTGATTTTGATAAAACTTTATACCCGAACCAAATATAAGTGGGTTTCAACGGGTTGGATTAGGTCAAACTTGAAAGTGACCGGGTACTGGTAAAAATCGGATTGGATTGGGTGATCGGGTTGGCGGGTCAACCTGAACCCGTGTACACTCCTAGATAAGAGTTTCTTTCATTAATGCTTTTTCGTGAAATGACTACAAGATCCTTGGCAATATTAAAGTAATAAGCAAAACTTTGCTTATATGAAACAACCACTTACAAAACAAGATTTTAAAAACTCCAAAAATCAACACATTGTAATCTTCAACAAGAAAATCCTTTTTCAAAGATGAATATCCAAACACCTCTAGAAAATCCTTCTAGACATTTGAGATTCAATCATAAATCAAACCCTAACCCCTCACCAACACTTATTTTTAGATGAACACTTAAAACAAAAACTTACTACTTTTTCTATCAAAATCACTCCCAAAGATTCACACACCATTGATTCAAGAAAGGTGTTTAACTTGAGATGATGAGAATATGAAGATGACTTTCGGAATGTTAAGTTTGTGAAAATTATGAGATTGATATTTATAAGTGTGAGGAAATAATTATTGGATATTGGACTCCCTTCCTATGTGGAGAAAGGTCTAAATATTATAGCCCATTTGTCTCACTTATTTAAGTAGAGAGTGGTCTAATTAGGGTTACAAGAAAGAGACTATTTTGATAAGAATGATAACCACCAAAAGAGAAAAGTAATCATATTTCCGATTTTGTTAAATCAGTCTCAGAAAAACATTAATTGCGCGCTAACTGTTGGATTGAGCCGATTTTTGGACAACGGGTTTGTAACATTCAGGTCTTCGGTTTCAACGGCCGGACCGGCGAAACAACGTCTGGAGGGGGAGAAATCGTGCTCGCACAGCAGCAGGTTTTTGTGGGTGTTTTTCTTCTTCTTGTTTTTCATTTGTAGGCTTTAGTCCTATGTTATTTTGACTGGTTGTAGGCACAATTTGTGCATCATTTTTACACTCTCTTGTACCCTTATTTGATTATAGTGGAGCTATTTCTTTGGTCTGGACGACTCGTGGTTTTTACCCTTGCATTGAGGAGTTTTCCACGTTAAAATATCAATGTTCTTTACACTCTTTTATTTTGATTAATTGTTGCCATATATTTGTTGTTTCCCCTCACAGATTCTTGCAAACTGGGAGAATTTTATATTCACTGTGTATTACTTGTTATTGTGTTTCTATGTTTATTCCCCCATCAATTATAAAGGAAAAACTGTGTTCTTTTAACACATTTAAAGATTTGTTATTTGTAAAGAAAATGCATCTTCTTATTTTTAGTTCTAAAAAGTCGGTTGATAAATCTACGGAAGAATGAAATTTTGAACTTCAACAGGTATGTGGCATTGTTAGGCACTATGTAGAAGATAATATTTATAATAATATTGCTAATGAGACAAATGAAAAAACTATGTGGGATAAGATAAAAAATTTGTTTGCCTCTAAATCAGGGAATAATAAATTATTCTTACTGAATAGTTTCATAAGTTTGAAGTATAAGAAGGGGACGTCTAGACCACTTAAGTGAATTTCAGTGGCTCATTGATCAAATGTTTGTAATGGGTATCAAGTTTGATTATGAGCTATTAGGACTATTTTTGTTGTTATCTTTACCAGAGTCTTGAGAGACATTTCGGGTTTCTATAACGAGTTCAGATTCTAATGGTGTTGTTTCTTTGGAAATGACTAAATATGGTGTTTTGAATGAGGAGATGAGAAGGAAGACACAGGGTTCTTCATCTTAATCTTAAGTTCTTGTCACTAAAAATTAGGGAAGAAGTCATAAATAAGAACCAAAGGGTGGTAGAGAAAATACAGAAGCAAGTCCAAGTCTAGATACAAAAATATGGAGTGTCATTATTGTCATAGAACAGGGCACATACATAAGAATTGTTTTCTGTGGAAAAAATGATAATAAAGGCAAAAAGGGTAAGCAGAACAAAGGGGTCGTGGTGATGATAGTGATGATGATCGTGTTACTACTGCTACTAATAATATTCTATGTGATTATGAGTCAATTAATCTTGTATCTGATGAGAGCGTGTGGATAATTGATAGTGGTGCTACACTATATGTTACACCGAGCAAGGAGTTCTTCACATCTTATACTTTAGGTGACTTTAGAGTTTTGAAGATGGGTAATGATGGTGTATCTAAGGTAATTGATTTTGGTGATGTATGCTTGCAAACCAACATGAGAATGTAATTGTTGCTTAAAGGAGTCAAATATGCTCTAGATGTTCGCTTCAATTTGATATTTGTGCATATGCTTGATAAAGTAGTTTTGATAATCGTTTTGCTTATGGAAAGTGGAAACTCAGTAAAGGTAACTTGGTTGTAGCTAGAGGGGAGAAAATTAGTAAATTGTATTGGACAAAAGCTTTGGTTGCAAAAGACATTGTGAATGTCGTGGATATGGAATCATCTTTGTGGCATTGAAGACTTAGCCATATTAGTGAAAAGAGGTTAAATTGCTTTGCTAGAAAGGATGTGCTTCCAGGATTGAAGAATGTAGATTTGGAGAAATGTTCTCATTGCATGATTGGTAAACAGACTAGAGTATCCTTCAAAAGACATCCTCCCGCTAGAAATTCAGAGTTGTTTCAGTTGGTGCATTCTGACATCTGTGGCCCTTTAAAGGTAAAATCTTTTAGTGGTGCACTTTATTTTGTTACTTTTATTGATGAATGTTCCAGGAAACTATGGGTTTATGTTTTGAAGACAAAAGACCAAGTGTTGGAGAAACTCAAACAATTTCATGCTTTAGTTAAGAGGTAGACATGCAAAAAGCTGAAACGTGTTCGTACTGACAAAGATGATGAGTATTGCGGATCCTTTGATGTCTATTGCAAACAGAAGGGTATAACACATGAATAGACTCCTCCTAAAACTCCTCAGCTGAATGGTTTAGTAGAGAGGATGAATCAAACACTTGTTGAGAGAGTGAGGTGTATGCTATCTGAAGATAAGTTGCCTAAGCATTATTGGGGTGAGGCACTGTACACAGTGGTGCATGTTATTAATCTCACTTTTACTGTCGCTTTGAATAGTGAGGTACCAAACAAGGTATGGTTTGGCAAGAATGTCAAGTATGATCACTTAAGAGTCTTTGGTTGCAAGGCTTTTTGTGCATGTTCTGAAGGATGAAAGGTCCAAGTTGGATGTAAAGTCAAAGTAGTGTATTTTCATCGGTTATGGTGAGGATGAATTTGGCTACAAGTTGTGTGATCCTATAAACAAAAAGGCTATAAAAAGTCGTGATATAGTGTTCACGGAAAATCAAACTATTGAAGACATTGATAAGGTGGAGAAGACTACACCTGAAAGAAATAACGTCTTAGTTAATGGTGATCCAGTTTGGTCGCCTGTTTCTGATTTGGATACTACTGATGATATTGTTGAGAATGATGAGTCACATGATTATGTTGATGATCATGAACTTAGAGATGAGGTAATATATTTATACAACTTTAGTTGACAGTAAAGTTAAAAATCCAAACTTTAAATGTTAAAAATGAAGTAAAAGTAAGAAAAAGAAAAGAAAAAAAAATAGTTGATGATAGTGTTATTGTAGAAGATAAAGTTTTGAGACAAAGTGTGGGGTTGGGGAATTATAAATATTTGAAAAAAATGAAAGTGTGATTTTAATTTTTGTGAGTGTATTAAAAAAACATGTATGAAATGGTGAGTGGGTTAGTAGACCTAGGACTAGGAAGTTTTAAAGGAACTTAAAAAAATAATACTATTATAAAAATAGTTTTTTTGTTTTCTTAGACAAGAACCTCAATTCCCCTTATAGTAAAACTACCCATGCTTATATGATGTAATACGTTAGTTGGTGAGTTTAAAACATGATAAATATGTTGTGCATGTTTTTAGTTATTATAAGTATATAAATATCTATAATAAAGACTATTTTCAAAATATAAATATCTATAATAAAGACTATTTTCAAAATACAATCAATCACATATGTCTTTATTTGTCGTTATTGTTTTCATTTATTGCTTTACTTTATTTTTTATGTTTTCTTAAATATTAGTTAAACCTTCAACACTAGACGTTCTCTATAATAATTTAGAAGCCATAGATGACAAACGAAATCCATTTTTCAATGTAATTATTTGATAAAAAAAAAAGGAGCATTGTCATAAGTAAAATTTAGTCTACATGTCATCTTCTTTGTTTTGAGGCGCATATTCAATCCCACAATATTGTCTTATCTGCATGTAATGCTGTTAGTTTTGTTGCAAGGATTATGCCACTAATAAAAGAAGAACACTGGCCACATAACTAAAATGAGTAGAAAATTTTATCTTCTACCCTCTGATTTATCATGTACCCCAAAAAGTAAAAGAAAATACCAAAATACTCTCTTATATATAAAAAGTTATTATTTTTTTAATTTTTTCATTTTAACATTTTCGGAACATAACTAAGTGAAAAAAATCCAAATCTTTTTTCTCAAGTTTTTCGGTACACATCTTTCACTCTGAAAAACGTGAAAAAAGTTTTTTGGTACAGATCATCATTTCCGGAAATCTTTTTTAAGTTTTCTAGAACTACCAAAAACTTATTTTAACTTTTCTAGAAAACTTACACTACTGGAAAACTTTAACGTGACATTTTCAGAAGCTACCGGAAAACCTCATCCACAAGTTTTCCGATAGTTGTTTGATTTTTTAAATTAATTTTTTTGTTTTATTTTTTTTATTATATTAGTATTTATTTAATTCATTTAATTTTAACTAATTTTTTTCAGTAGGTAGGGCTAGAGGTAGAGACGACAAAACTGTAGAAAGAAGTCTATGGATGTCGCTCCAGAAAGCAAAGAATTTGTTCGACTAGAAGACGACGATTTATGGTGTATTAATTATTAATTATGATGTATTAATTATTATGGTGTATTAATTATTTATGGTGTATTATTTACAGTGTGTTAATTATTTAATATTAATTATTAATTATTTATGGTATATTATTATTTAAAAATATTTATGGTATATTAAAAAAATAGTGTGTACCGGAAAAGTTGAAAAAAGTTTTTCCGATAATACAATAATATATTTTTACGATATTAATATTAAGTATAATTATTCATATTTGATTGATGTCAAAAATATTTGTAATCGACACACGTTTTATTCAATAATAGTAGTGCTTTATCCATATATGTTAATATTTATAAAAATAATAAAATTAAAAAAATAAATAAATGGTGTATACCGAAAATCTTTCTTAGAAAGTTTTATGGAAACACCTTCTATGCCGAAAATATTTCGAATGAAATTTTCTAGTAGTACAATTTTTTCACTTTTGTATCCGAAATATTTTTTAAAGTTTTCCGTTAAAAATTTTCTGTACTGAAAAACTTGAAATTTTTTTTCTGAAGTAAAGTGTGTACTAGAATTTTTTAAAAAAATTTCGGAAGTTACGGAAAAACTTTTACCTATCAAAAATCTTTTTTCTAGCTCCAGAAAAGATAAAATAATAAAAAAAAATTGAATTGATAAAATAAAAGATAAAAAATTGAGGATATAATTGATATTTTCATACAATTATGGAGATGTAGATATAGAAATGGGGTTACAGTGTGAATTTTTCAAATGAGTATAGACGGGTGATCCAATTGGGCCGCCCATGAGCCGTCCATGACCCAATTATTAAATCAGGTTAGGGTTGTTTTCTTTGGAGTATAAATGATTGAATAACCGATTTCATCCTTCAAATTCTTGAGCGTAAATAAAATTAATAATTTTATAAATAAATAAATAAATATATTTGAAATTTTAAAAATAATAAAAAATTTATATTTAAATTTTTATCATCAAAATCTTTCATAATTAATTTATTTATAATTAATTTATACATAATTATAATTATAAATATATTTATTACAAAATTTTATAGACAAATTTATCTCGACGTGAAAGTGAAATTAATATAAATAAATTATATTTTAATTACAATATCACGTTAAATTATAAAATGACAAAAAATTTCTACAAAAATCTATTTTAATTAATAATTAAAATTTTCCAAATGTTTTATTGATTTATAAAAGTAAAAAATTAATTTGTTAATAAACAAATTTGCATATTGACTAGAATATAAATCTAGAAGCTTCTCCACTTCACTCTCGTTGTCTCTCTTTCTCGTCGCCGTTGTCTTCGATTTTGCGATTCTCCACACAGGTAAACACATTCAATCGATCTTTTCTTCTTCAATCTAAATTCGCAAAACCTAAGACATTCTCTACTTCGATTTTAACATAGTCAATTTGTAACCTGAATCAGTAAATTGTCTCTCTGAATATGTCATTTTTAGGGTTTTTCATTTTTGGTTATAAATTTCGATAAGAAATTGCAATTTTTTGAAAATTCATGTTGTTTGGTTGTTGCTATTGTAATAATTATTATGCATGTTTTGCAGAAGTAGAAGAAGAAAATGGCAGTCACACTCTACAACCTTAAGTCTGAATCTGGGTTGAAGAAACTTGATGAGTACCTTCTCACACGCAGTTATATCAGTGGGTAGGTTATGTTACTTTTTTGTAATCCTTTGTTTTATTTTATTTTCTTGTGTTTTGGTTTCTTATGTTTCTTGATCTGTTTAGATACCAAGCTTCAAAGGATGATATCACTGTCTTTTCAACTTTATCATCAGTTCCATCAGATGAATTTGTGAATGTGTCTAGATGGTACAAGCACATTGATGCTTTGTTGAGAATTTCGTAAGTTTCCCTTCCCATCATGACTCATGTCAGTTATTAGTAATGGTGTAATATTTGGAATAAAAAAGTTGATTAACAAAACAATGGTTGATATTATATGCAGATACATAAGAAATCATGTGTGCTTAAAATATTAGCCATTGATTTGTTCATTTTATTAACTAATCACTTAAGAGGAGCCTAATCCTTGTCTTTTGTGGTTTGTTATGCAATGGTTTTATATTTATTTGGTGCTGGGGTTGTTGTGTATTGATTTAGTAATTTAAATGACTTGTATTCTTTATGCATTTATTTTAAATTTTGAATCTAATTTTGTGTCACTAGTGGTGTTTCTGGTGAGGGATCTGGTGTCACTGTGGAGTCATCCTCTCTTGTTGCTGAAGAGGCTGTTGCCACTCCACCAGCTGCTGACTCCAAGGTGAGTATTTGAGAAACATTGATACTGAATAGTTGAATTGTAGTTGATGTCATGTTTTCTTTCGAGAACTTTAACTCTAAATGTTCATTGATTGTAAAATGTTGATCAGGCTACTGAAGCAGAGGATGATGATGACGACGATGTTGATTTGTTTGGTGAAGAGACAGAGGAAGAGAAGAAGGCAGCTGAGGAACGTGCAGCGGCCGTGAAGGCATCTGGCAAAAAGAAAGAGAGTAAGTTTCTGTTTTATCGTATAATCATAATTATTTGAAATCTGGGCGCATAATCATCTGCTGATTACATCCTCAGGTGGGAAATCATCTGTTCTGATGGATGTGAAGCCATGGGATGATGAAACCGACATGAAAAAGCTTGAAGAAGCAGTAAGATCTGTAGAGATGGAAGGGTTGTTCTGGGGTGCATGTATGTTATTTTTCTTTTTCTCATTGTTTATTAATTAATATTTGTAGATTTTAAATGTTTTGAAACATAACTTCTTTAGTTTTTCAATACATATGTTTTAGTATATTTATTTTGTTTGGAATTCTGACGTTAGTTTGTTAATGTGATAGCAAAACTTGTTCCGGTTGGGTACGGTATCAAGAAACTGCAAATTATGCTTACTATTGTGGATGACCTGGTTTCTGTTGACACTCTTATTGAGGAACGTCTTACTGTTGAGCCCATCAATGAATATGTCCAGAGTTGTGACATTGTTGCCTTCAACAAAATATGTAAGTAATTTTCAGATTGGTCATAAGGTGCATGCATATCTTAATGAAATATGTGTGAACATCTTGTTCTAATGCTATTTTATAATATTTGATTTGATGCAGAATCTGCTATTCATGGGACATTGAGATTATGGCAATGATTAGGAATGACAATCAAGGGATACTATTATCCTAAGCTGAGTTTTGTTTTTGCAAACCTTCTTGTAGTTGTGGTCATTTGACCTTGAGTTGTATTTGTAATTTCATCACCATTATATGGATTGTCTAATAATGATTTAAGCTTAAAGCATTGAAATTGCGGTCTTACAAATTTTGATTCTTGTTTATGATTTTGTTCATATCTGCACTAGCACACTTTTTGGACACGATGACCACCAAATTTGGTGGTTATTTTCTCTAACAACCTTGCACTATGGTAAATTTTTTGGACATGTAAACTTTTTTTTTTTTTTTTTGTAATTTTTTGAATAATC
>JBBPBR010000003.1:29601313-29616646 GCA_037974775.1 Cicer pinnatifidum | reverse complement strand
GAGATGAAATCCTCTTATTTTTCAAAATAAATAGAGGTTATATTTACATTAAAAGATACACAAAGAAAATTAAAAAAAATTCACAATAGTAGAGAAATAAATCTTGGTTCATAGCATCAATTGATATATTATAAAATAATGAAAAAGTTATTTTACTATTTTATAATATCAACGACGATAAAGAGCAAATCTACAATGAATAAAAAATTATTTGAATTATTTTATATGTATTCAAGTAAGGTAAAAGAAAAGAAAAACAAAAGGTTTTTGAAGTTTTTTTTTGTCTTAACCATCCAATTTTTGAGGGAACAAATTATGATAATTTGAAATTCTGTTGAGATAAGTAAAGTTTTACTAAGAATTGTTTCAAATTCAAACTCAAATTTTCATAAATAATTTGTCCTTAAATAAACTTCATTAACTATTTAAGTCTAATTACTTGATCTAGATAGTGATATATATCTTGTGTCTTGCCGTAACACTTATTTAACAATAAATAAACACAAAAAATATTGTTGCAATTCATCCAAGAATGACCCTTCCACCTACTGTATACTTATCAAATGAATGATAAATGAATGATGTTGTTTTACAAAGTGAATATGACCTTGAGAATCCAAAATAGAAATTTTTGATGACTAGGAATACTTCCAATAAAATTTGAATGCATGTTTTCACTTTGTGGTACAATAGAAGGACTAGGACTAGCTGATGTTTTGATTTGATTATGTTGGTGTTGACCAAACTTTCTTCCAATAAAGGGACTTTGAGAAGGAGCATTTGAAAATAGTGGTTAAATAGATTGAACACTAATTTTGGGTTTATTTGTAGTTGCAGCCATGACATGATATAAAAGAGTATCTGCTAATAAAAAGCACAAGAAAATAAAACTAAAACAGTTTTTTGGAGTTTGGAAATTTCTAATGATTTATCCGTTAAGCTTTGGAGGAAGATGGTTTTGTGTTTGGTTGTGTATACATGCATTGGTGACAATTTTTTTTTTTCTTTATGGAGTGTTAATAGATTAGATCCGGTTTAAAAGCTAGCAATGCAAAATGTAAGAGTCTAATTTAGTCTAAGAAACGTTTTTGTTTTATTTTTAATATGTTCTCTATAAATATTTATATATGCATTTAACTTAATTGCATTTTTAATTTTTCATTTTATACACTGATAAAAATAGTCCTTTTATTTTAAAATCAAAATTTTGTATCATCAATTCACATTCGTTGTAATATAGATCACAACATACATGTATGTCTTATGAAATAGTGGTTATTAGCTTAAAAATGGTGATTTATTATTTCAATTGTAAATTTGAAGGAAAAAAACACATTTAAAGCAAAAAATAATCATTTTAAAAGCTAAAAACACAATTTTTTTAGTAAAAACTATGAGTTAAAACTAAAAGGCTTAAATATACTTTTGGTCTTTTATCTTTTACCCGTTATTTATTGGCTTAATTGCAGTTTTTGTCCCCCTATTTTAGTTGAATCGCGAAAGTAGTCGTCCTATTTTGTTTCTCCCCAGTTTTGGTCCCCAAACAGAATTTTGGTCCAAAATTTGATGAAATTTCATTTTTTAAAGTCGTACTACACCGTTTATGATCATATATTTTAGGTACAATTGTTGGAAATGAGATCTTCAAGCATAGTGTGACTTAAATAAATGCAAAATAAATAATATTTCATGAAGTTTTGGACCAAAATTTTGCTTAGAGGACCAAAACTAGGGAGAAACAAAATGGGGAGACTACTTTCGCATTTCAGCTAAAATAGGGGACCAAAACTGCAATTAAGCCTTATTTATTTTGTTTATTTATCTTTTTTTTTAAAATTCATTTTCGTCCTTTACTTTTTATAATTAATCAATATTAGTCATTTTCATCTTAATCCTTTTAAATGATTGTATGATATCTGTCATGAATTATAATCTTAGATCAATTATAAAGTTAAGTGTGAAAATTTAACAAAAAAGGATTGAAATAGAAATAACTTTGATTCGGTTAAATTGATGTTTTTTTGAAAGAATATTATAGTAGGCACATGTTGGACATTGTTAGAAGAGATTCCAATGACTAGAAGTTGCTATAACTTTTGTTGCCATTGTGAAAAATGATTAAAATACATCAATTATAAAAAAAAATATATATAATTGACCAAAACGAATATTATATAAAAGATAAATAGATAATACTAACATATATACATATACAAAATAAATAGTTAAATAAAATAAAATAAGATAAAATTGATTTACTAGCTTAAAAGAAAATTATAATGTTAGCTAATACTTATTAAGAAATAATAAATACATAAAAAAAATGACATTGAAAAACAAACAAATATAGAAAAAGTAAAAAAAAAAAGTTATGCATAGTTAATTTGTTAGGCTTGACTCTCTAAATATCTCCACTAGAGTCGCCAGCTGTTGTGACCTAAAATTTCAAGTTTTCCTTGAATTCAATAGAATCGCCACCAAAATTTATTTTAAATTAGGGAAAATATTGGGAAACCCTTAAAAAAAAATGGACTTTGATACCAAATTTTGAGTTCGGGAGTCGATTATCGTAGGGAAGGTATTAGCCCCTACGACATTCGTTAAAATACGGTTACCTATGATTAATTATGCAAAAATATATCAACTTAAATATACTTATTTTTGTTTATTATTAATTACGAATATGAATTATTTCTTATAAATGTGATTTTTGAGATAAAAGCGTGTTTAAAAGAGTAAAAAAAAAGTTTTTATTATTGTGCTTGACAAGAGTATGATCTTGCTCCTACGTATCTCCCGGTGCGATGGAGAAATCAAAGCTACGTAGTTCTTGATTGAAAATGTGGATATGTTGATTGCTTTTAAATAAATTGTATTTTGTTAATTAAAAAAAATTAATTTTGACGTACATGTTTGATTTGAATAATTATTTAAAAATATGAATTTTAAGATGATCGAATTGTACAACTCGTGTCTCAAATTCAAGGAGTAAAAAGATGTCACATCTAATTTAATCATCTTAAGAATATTTTATTTTTTTATTTTTAAATTGAGTTTCAAAACCAACAAATAGTTTAATTTATGTCTTAACAACTCCAAGATTAAAATAAACACATATAATTAATTAATTTTTTTTAAAAAAAGTTGATTTTAGATCTATTTATTTATAAAAGTAAATTTTAGAGCTATCAAAATATATAATTTGTATTATGCAACTCAGGGATTAAAAGATTTTATTTTTAGTTAACTTTTTATAATTTTTACTTATTAATTTGGTTATGACTTTGATTTAATAATTTATTTGTGAAGATGAGATTTAGAACCAGCATGTTGTCACAATTTGTGTTCTAAAAAAACTCAAAGATTAAAAAGATGTCACATCTAATTAACCTTACAATATTTGATTATAATTTTATCTTTGCCCTTTTTTTAAAAATAATAATAATAATAATAATAATAATAATTGATGTTAAAAATTAAATAAATTTAAATAAATCTACGAAATAAACTCAATAATAAACACATATAAAAATAAAATAAACGGTAAAAAAGTATGGACTTGTATTGTTATTTATTAAATAAATAATACAAAAAAACCACTTTAATAATAAAAAAACTATATACAAATTGTGAGCTCTTTCAAATACTTTTTAGTGAAAGAAATGATGAAAACATAACTCATTTAATATTAAATAGTGTATTAATATCATTTATAAGTGAAATGAATTATGTTTATAAGTAATTAATTATTTTCATTATTATTTATATTAAATCTATATTTCTTTATCGGGGAATAGAAATAAGCTACTAATGGCAAGCCAGCCATGACAACATGTAATCAACAACACAACACACAGACCAGGATGGCAACGCACAAGAGTTTCAGAAATGAAATGCATGGCATGTAAAACATTTCAATTAAATATGGTAGAAAAACAACAAATTTGAACTTTTCCAAACACAATCCAAACAAAACAAATTTGAACTTTCCAAACACAATCGAAATCATCTAATACAAAATCAGTATACAAAATATCTCAGCCAAAATATCATTGATATACAAACAAGATTTCATCTTTCAACTAAATAATATCTAGATTCAAAATATAAAGTTTGAAAAACAAAGAAAATACATGCCTATTCAAATATGGAAGACATGCCGTGGTGCTTGATATTGAAGATAGAGACGGTTGTGTGAAGTTGGAATGGCGGTGAAACACTCTATTTCTCTCTATTTTCTCTAGTTTTCTTAATACTCAAAACTGCTCTCCCCCTCTTTGATTTTTTTGGTCCCAATTTATAGTGAATATTTATGTTCATCAGACAAAATCGAGCTCTAGATCTTGTATTGTTTCGCACTAATTCTAGATGGAGTTTACATTGTTTTTGTAATAATTTTTAAGCAAAGTATAATTAAGGAAATCATTTTTCTCTACCTTTTCTTTTGGTTGGTTTGTAGGATGTTTATAAAAGGATGTTATAAAATGAACAAAATAAAAAAAAATGTACATTGAAAAGTGAAACAAATGCAAAGAAAATAAAAATGTGTGTTGATTTTGCCAAGGAAGTTGTGCTAGTGTTTGAGTGTTTGACAGTGGCTGGATTGAGTGTTTGAGCAGTTTGACAAAAAGCAACAGAAGCGTGTTTGCAGACGTGCAAGTTGGCTTCATAAAATAAAATGGACATATCAAAAATAAAATAAAACAGTAAAATAATAAAATAATAATAAAAACAGTTAAATGGAATAAATAAATTGAAAGATCAAATTAAAAAAATACAATAAAATAAAACTATGAAAAAATAAAATAAAATAAAATAAAATGAATGAAAATTATTTCGTTGTAATTCACAATTTCCTTTTTAATTTTATTTTATATTATTTTATTTTTAATATATACTCAAATTTGAATTGTAAAATGATGATGTTTAGATTTTTTGTAAAATATTTATTAAACATATTATTATATGTTATTCTTATTATTATTTTAAAATTATTTTTAATTAGCCATACAAAATTGAGGTATTACAAATATTGACAGTGGCTGACCGGTGACCAATGGTGGTTATTGGATGGGAGCCGGCAGCCAGCCGTGGTTATGACACTATCTTACCATCAGACCGCAATGATCAACGCTCATATTAATCTAGCAGTATTGTTTATAGGATTTGAGTTTCCTTCAATGTGAAAAGTCTTAGTATGTGTTTGGAGTAGCTTTTATTCACTATTGAAGGCTCAAACGTTAAAAAATATACTCTTTTTACAATCTTATATTCTCTTATATAAGAAGTCTACCACAACACATTAAACAATAAAAAATAAAAAATAAAAAATTTATTTAAGGAGAATGATCATTGAATCTGTTGGATCTTTTGTTAGGGGTATGTTGCAAATTTTGAACAAGAAGATGATGAACTTGATGATGATGAATGTTGCACAAATAAATTCCAAAGCGTGTGTATGACACTAAGCAATTTAGTTTCGATTCGCCCCCACTAATCTATATATATTTGATGCAAACGGGTTAATCGACGATCCCTTTCAGGATACTTTGGAATTCTTAAAGTGAATTGCACAATGACGTCAAGCCTATAGATCAATGATAGTTTACATAATAAAGTTTCTTCATTTACTCTCATGCACTACAAAAAAGAATAAATGACTCAAAAATATTTTTTACATAATTTTGATTCATGTAACATGAATTTTGTGTTGTTTATCTTGTGTTCTTTCTATCTCTAAAGTATCTCTATTTAGATAGATACTGATACCAATTGGTGAAAGAAAACAACTCTTGAGAAAAATTGTAGCATTTTGTAACTTAAAAGATGCATTGATTTGAATTAAACTCAAACATTGCAACCACTTGATTAAGTGATACATTAAGTTATTTAATTTTGCTACATTAATATAGCTATTATAGAATTCCAAATATATTTTAGAAATTTCTCTAATAGAATCTATGAAGCTATGTAGGTTTTAGTTAATTTTATTTATTGATTTTTACTAATACTAATAATAATAATAGTAATAATAATAATAATATTTTAAGTTAAAGTTAAAAGAACATACTTTTTTTAGGTTTATTTTATCTTTTGATTCATTTGATTTAAGCTATAGAGCTTAATTCAATTGCTTGTGAACTTGAATCAAACTATATTCGAGTTGAAAAATAAATTCGTGATAAATTGAAATTATAAAATTAAATCAATTTTTATCGAGTCGAATCGAATCAAACTCATCTTCAACCCTAAAACTTTTATTTATCAAAGCTTCTTCATATATTTATGTATTCCAAACCAATTCGACCACAAAATGAAAAGCCTGAAAATCGAAAAACTAAAAGAAATTAGTAGCTAGCAACATAAAACCGTGAGATTGTATTCTATATTTAACTACTAAACAAGGTTTAAATTAAAGTTGTGGAGTAATAGTTATGTCGAAACTCTTAAATTTATTAAAAATTGCAGATAAATAAGACTAATATGATAAAAAAAAAATAAAAAAATAAAAAAAACTTTTAAATTTTTGATTATATTAAGTAATATTAACTGGTAGTTAAAAATTTATAATTGATCAATCCTCGCCCATGGAGCTAACTTTTTTGGGTTGAGTTAGACTTAAAGCTCAAATTATAAGAGTAATAATAACAAAAATTCCAATTTCTCCAATTATATGATTTGTCTAACCTATATAGTGAATATAGACATTATTTATTATTCACATGTTTATCAACAACTAACAATGTCTGGACCTGTCAATTTGACAAATCTACTAATTATTAGTCTCAGTTTACACGTTGGAAGAATCAACAAATTTTATAATTAAAAATACCTTCAAAAAGTAAGTCTCCAACACTAAAAAATTCCTTAAACTTTTGTGGGTTTAGTGGGTCTATATGCCAACTTTTTCAAAAAATAAAATTTGATTTTTTTTTAAAAAACAATTGACAATTTTTTTTTATCGAGAAATAATTTTTTTCAATTTTTTCTTAAAATTCACCGACAAAAGAGTTTCAATTTTTTTGAATTTTTTTTAATTTGAGAAAAAAGAATTTAAAATTTTTCTAAGAATATTTTTTTTAGAAAAAAAATTTTAAAAATTAAAAAAAAATCAAATTAACAAAATATAGGGGCCAATAAATATCTTCCCTTAAAACCCATAAAATAATGTGCCAAAATTTTAAAAAAAAATTATTTTGATAGAGATTTAATATTAAGGGTTTAATAATTTTTTTAAAAAAAATGAACTTTAGAGTTTAAACTTTTTTGACAGCTCCACCGGTTGCACTCAATTTCAAGAAGCATAATCTTGAAGACCATGTTGACATTAAAAGTTACAAATAACCATGCGACAAAAATACTTGATTTAAATTACACAACCAAATATCTGAAAGTATGTGAATGGTTATTACACTCAACTCACCTTATTTATTTCATCTTATGTTTCACAATTGCCAATCAAATAGGCTTCACATTGGCATTTGCATGAATTTGAGGACCCTCACTCCACCACTGATGTTTTTCTACAAAATTTCAGAAAAGGTGAGAAAAGGAGTTAATTGTTTTAAACAGATTCCATATATTCGTTTAAATGCTTTTTTATTGAATGAGAATTCCTTAAGAGAAAGAGGCACATAAAATAATTAAAAAAACAGTCCCCCTAGACCAACCAAAAGTGGAGGGGGAAAAGTAAACAAACCCAAAAGAACTCTTTGATCCTTCTAATTGAAAACCCCTAATGATAATTGAACCATTACTGACAGCCATATTTTTCCTAAGAAACCATGTATAGAAACTATTTATATGATTACTTGATCTAATTCTTATGAAATCATCTAAATCCTCACTCTATTTAAGAAGAACAATGACAAAATTTGAACTTATTAATGCTGGAAATGCTGAAAAAAAATACTTTGCATTAAAATCAAACATGACAGTAATGTAAAGTGGGGTTATTGTAAATGCATGATATTAATGCAACAGTGTCTTCAAAGTAGTAAATGGCAAGTAAGGTGGCTTCACAGAGAAATTATTTTATAGATTAGATTTCAGAGCAGACATTACTGGGTGATGTCACTTTGTTTTCTTTCTATTATTTCCTCACAAACAGAAATCCTTGAGATCAGTCAAGCCTTCAAATGTCAGCAAACAGAGCAATTACAATCATTTTCCATTAAACACAAAAGGGGTAATGCCATGTATAGAAAGGGAAGAACAAAAAATGTCTAGTCACTTGGGGAAGGAAAAAAAAGAGTTGAAGAAATTACTGTGGTCAAGTGTTGAAAACAGAATTGTATGAAACAACTTAATAGAAATTCAATTTCTTATTCATTGAGAGTTATATTATGTGTGTATTTACCAAGCTTAGTTAGTTATCAGTTAGTTATGAATAACAAACTTTCCTAACTGAATTAGTTACAAAGTATATCATTCTAATATTCCTCCCTCAATCTCAAGGAGGTTGACTAAAGGAAAACATCTTGAGTTTGCCACGAATTTCTGAAAATTAGTTACAAAGTATATTACTCTAATATCAAGAAATAATAAATTCTTTTGATAAAATAATCAATGGATTCATGTTTCCATTTGTACAAAGTCAGTATTTTAGACTGTGGTAAGGCAAGTAATGGATGGCCAGAGCTCTGAAGTGTTAGAACAGGTTGTATAATTGAGAGGAATTGGAATTGAGAATAAAAGAGAAGAAAATAGAGAAAAACAGAGAAGCAGATTGTTCTTCTGCTTTCTTTAGATTGATCTGGGTTCTTCTAAGATTGATCTTTTCACTTCTGCAGAACAATCTTTTGGTTCTGCATATTACAGCTTTTCTGCATTACATTCTATTCTTTCTTGGCCTTTTATAACAGCAGTTTTGTGGCTGTTTTACATCAACCAACTTAACCAACTTCTAACCATATTCTAACTAACTTCTAACTACATTTTAACTGCATCATTTTGAATTATCTCCAACATGCCCCCTAATTCAAAGTGATTCAATTGACATTAATACAATATTGTTCCTAATCTATTTGAACTTCACCCTCTTCAAGCTTTTAGTTAGGATGCCTTCCTTTTGATCACTCATACTGCAATGTTCTAGTCTCATCCTTCCTTTCGTCACTTGATCTCTTAAGAAGTGAAAACTTGTTTCCAAATGATTGCTCTTTCTATGAACACTTGAATGTCTTGCGCATTTTTGAGCAAAATGTCCTTCTTCACCCCACCGATAGCACATTTTCATGCACTTTGCAGTTTTGTTCAAACAGTCCTTGATCTTCTTATACTTCATCTTTATCTCAGCTCTTTGATTCAACAATCTCTCACAAGCTGCACTTTTCACCGAAATCATGCCTTCGTTAGTCACGGCACTCATGGTTAACAACGCATCAGCCTTTTTCCCTTTGCTGCCTTGACCAATTGCAGTCTTCAATGCTTCAGATTTCATCCCTGTTATCACCTTCATGTCATCTTCCAACAATTTGTCCAGCTGCTGCAAATCAGCCTTGTTGCAAGCCAAACATTCAACAACTCTTGCCTTATTGCTATGAGTTGCAACATGAGTCCTAGTTGCATCTACTAGCTTTCCTTGGACCTCACTCTTACCATCATCACTATCATCATCTAGCCCAATCGCTTCCTTCTTTCTGCAAATAGAAATTCCAGGGACCTTTATTCTATTGCTTGGCACAATAGAAAGAGTGGCTGGAACATTAACATGTTTGTTCCCTTGCTCAACATCGCCTACAACACCTCTTGCTCTTACTTTGGGATTGATCGTTTTCCATTTATTTGTAGTTCTACAAGCTGTGTGAGGTTGAATAGCTGGGGTACTAACATCACATTCCCTTGGATTCAACATCTCATCCAATCCTTCAACCTCCATCATTCTTAAGGATCTATTTGACAATAGTGTTTTGAAGGTTCTGTTTCTAGACAATGGTGCCTTCAATACAAACTTGTTTGCGCTATCAAACATCTTTATTTCACCATGCTTCATCTTCATTGAATATCCCTTTTCAAGTAGCTGTCCAAGACTTAACAGATTGTTCTTCATTCTTGGCACATACAACACACCACATATGAAATATTGCTTGCCATCTTTCCTTTGAATCGACACATTTCCTACTCCTTCTGCAGTTACTTTGCTGCCATCTGCAAATCTAATCTCTCCTTTTGCCTTCTCATCAATGCTTACAAATCAATCTCTATGGAAAGTCATGTGATTCGAGCAACCGGTATCAAGAAACCAAAACTGATAAGAAGAACGTTCTTTACCTTTTTCAGAACGATCTTTGCTTTCAACACTTTTTTCAGAACGATCTTTGTTTTTAACACTTTTTCCAGAACGATCTTTGTTTTTAACACTTTTTCCGGAACGATCTTTGTTTGTTATTGCCATCAATAACACATCCTCTGAATCTGAATCCTCAACTGTCATTTGAGCATCATCATCCTCTCTTTGGACTTTCTTGGATTTGCACTCATTTGCAAAATGCCCCATTTTTGACAATTGTAACATTGGATTTCATTCTTGTTAAATTTCTTCTTGCCATTCAAATTCTTGCTGCTGTTGTTACTTTTATTATGATCTCTTGAACTTTCAGACCCTTCATCGGAATCATCCGTCTCTTCATCATAATCATACTTCTTGTACCACTTGAAATTACCTTTGCCTTTCTTGTGCTTCACATCACCTTGATTGGTCTTCTTGCTAACTTGAGCCTGCAGGGCCTGCACTTGTGATATTGAGGTTGCTGCACACCTTTCTCTTAATTTCAGTTCATGAGCTTCAAGAGAGCCTTGCAAATCCTCCATCTTCATCTTATCAAGATCCTTTGATTCTTCAATTGCCACCACTATGTGATCATACGTTTGTGTTAACGTTCTAAGAATCTTTTCAATAACTGTCACTTCAATTAATGATTCACCATTTGTTCTCATCTGATTAACAACAACCTGCACACGGTTGAAGTAATTTGCCACACCTTCATCTTCTTTCATCTGCAACAATTCATATTGCCTTCTTAGCATTTGGAGCTTCACTTTCTTTTTCATCACCTGTGTAATACTTCACCAAGATGTCCCATGCTTCTTTTGCTGCAGATACCTTTGAGATCCTTTCAAAGTTGTTTGAATCCACACTTTGCTGGATGTAAAACAATGCCTTGCAATCCCTTTTCTTGCAATCTTTGAAATTTGTTTGTTGTCTTTCGGTTGGATTCGCACCAATTTGTTCATAGCCATCTTGAACAATCTCAAACACTTCTTGAGCTCCCAACAACGATCTCATTGATGCAGACCACCTCTCCGAGTTCTTCCCATCCAGAATTAGCAAATTCGATGGAAATCCTCCTCCATTCATTTCTTCTTTTTTTTCTTTCACTCACCCTTGTGTTTCCCAATTTTGATTTCCCCTCACACTTTCACTCGTGTTTCCCAAGGTCTATAACCCAAGCTCTTGATGTCACTGTTAGAACAGGTTGTATAATTGAGAGGAATTGGAACTGAGAAGAAAAGAGAAGAAAATAGAGAAAAACAGAGAAACAGATTGTTCTTCTGCTTTCTTTAGATTGATCTGGGTTCTGCTAAGATTGATCTTTTCACTTTTGCAGAACAATCTTTTGGTACTGCATATTACAGCTTTTCTGCATTACATTCTATTCTTTCTTGGCCTTTTATAACATCAGTTTTGTGGCTGTTTTACATCAACCAACTTAACCAACTTCTAACCATATTCTAACTAACTTCTAACTACATTTTAACTGCATCATTTTGAATTATCTCCAACATGAAGCACTAATCTGTCATCAAAAGCATGATGTATAGGTGTATAAAAATATAGGAACCCATGGAATAGTCACATGCTAATGTTACTGCTAGTTAGTTAGTTATCTCCTCAAATTTTAATATCATTATCATTTAGGTTGGAACAATAATTAGTTGACCATTATGTTTTTCTGTTTAGTTAGTTATCTATCTCTCCACTTTTGTATATTTTCCCTTCTTAAATGGTAGCTCCCTTTGATTCAGCTAGCAATACATCAAATAATGATTCAATCCAAAGTCTAAAGATCATGTTTTGATTCCCACAAACCCCTATTATCTCCATCCCGAAGAAAACTCAAGTGTTGTCTTAGTCAAACTTCATGTGAACAACAACAATTTTGAATTTAGAAGCATATCAATAAAACACACCATTTACAAACAAAAAAAAAAGTTAAAAAATCATCAATGGCAATATTTCATCTTTGACGAAAAATGGTCCTCTCTTTATGGAAAATATACAATGGAATTATCATCTTCTAGATAACTGGAATATTTGCGTCAAAAATCGTTGAGGGTATACACCAAAAAATGCTTATGATCTAAAATACGACATGAAATGTTGTTTTCTAAACCATATCACTTATGCATGTCAGGTCTTTTATAAAAATTGAAGAAAGTTAATGTTTACAAGTTAAACAACTTATTAAATCGTCTTTCTTTTTATTTTTTGACCGAAAATTCTTAAATCTTCAATTAAAGTAAAAATTAGACAAAACTACATTATGGTTACTATAGTTTAAAGTTTTAAACATTTATTTTATATTATTTTTCTGTATCAAATTATTCATTTATCTTTTAAAAGTTTTATACACTCTACCTATATAGGCTAATCCATATAAAGTTTCACATAATACCATATTGAGAGCACCATGAAGATGTATATTTTGTTGGAATTCAATTATGAGTGGTTAGTCCCACGTTGACCAGTAATAGAGGCTATATTGAATCTATAAGAAGAATGAGCTATAAAACCTAATGCCTTAAGGTTTTGGGTTGAGATGTAGTGTTTAAGTCTCTTATGAATCTTTGTTTAACCCATTTCGAATGTTGGCCAAAACAGATCAAGTGGATCAAATCTAGTGGTAGGAACTCACAATTGTAGTGTCTAAGTCTCTTATGAATCCTTGTTTAGCTCAAGATTAAAGGAACTTAGAACTTGTGATTATAGCATATTTTGGGCTTAAATTCTTATATATTATGAATTTTTTTTTCCGATTATCTCTAATAATATAATGGTCATATGTAAACTTTAAAGAGTACAGTATCATAAAAATTGACTCGAACAAACAATTCTAAAGTCTAAAATAAGTGCTGATATTATTAAGTATAATATCATATTTAAATTTCAAATATAAAATTATCGAGTATTTTATGTAAAGACAAAAAAAAAAAAAATTGACAAGACCAAGCAACTAGTTTCATATTTTCCTTTATAACAATAATTGGTTGATCTCATCGTTATTTTTAAAAATCAACACACAAAACATGAAAAGACTTGTAAAGAGGACATTCATATTCCAAAACCGTCACAAGAAAAAGAGAAACCGGTCAACAAATTAAAAAAATTATTTACTTCTTTTTCTTTTTGTTACAAAAATTCTTCCCATCTCGTTGTTGTTACTATTTTTCGTATCTTCTCTTTTTTTCATAATCAACACCTCAAACCAACCAGCCAACCACCGTTAATGGCACAATGACGCGCTGCACAAGCTGCATAAATTGGGATATTTAGAATATTTGTAGGAGTAGGGTCTATATACGTGGGTTACGGGTAGAGATGGGAATAGGCTAGGCCGTCCGTAGGGGCCTATGGCCTAGCCTGGCTTGACCTATTTAATAAAAAGGCTAGGCTCAGGCTGTTTTTAAAGCCTATTTATTTAAATAGGTCAGACTCAGACTTATAAAAATGCATATTAGGCCTGACAGGCCGGCCTATATATATTTCTTATTTATTAATATTATATTTTATTATTTATATTAATAATATTATTTTCTATTTTAGATTATATCAATTAGGCAATCACTTAGTAATCATTCCATATTCAGTAGTCGTTCCATATTCGGTAGCGGTTCTATATTTAGCAGTAGTTTCATATTCGCCGTTCAATTAGTCAATCACTCAGTAGTTGTTCCTTATTTGTTTAAGAGGTAATAATGGTTGTGTTTAAAAAGGCTTATAGGTCAGGCCAAACTATTAAAAAGGTCAGACTTAAGCCGAAAAAAAAGCCTATGATAGGCCGTAGGCCAGACTTAGGCTGAAAAAATAAATCGTAGGCCAGGCTCAGGCCTTTCAAAGCCTGACCTGGCCTATTCCCACCCCTAGTTACGGGGTATAATTTTCAAACAACAGGTTGAGTTTAGCGGATGTTATATTAGGAGCTATAAGCGGGTTGGATTAAATCGATTTTAATAAAATTCGATATCTGGTTATCTTTATATTAGATTATGTTGAGTTCTAAATTTAGTATTTTTTTTTATTTAATCTGAACTGAACCGATCAAATCAATCTTCAAATATATAAATAAATTCAACAAGCTTCAGAGGGTAAGACCAAAAATAGATTCAACATCTTCAAATACATTTCTTTCATCATTACACATAATCCACCCACCATAATTTAGTAACATTAGGTGGCCAAATTTTTAAAATTTTAATAAATAAATAAAAAATATAATATTGTATTGCATATACAAATTTTAAGTTTTAAATTTTAAAAAAAAAATATATGGAAGAAGTGTAGTAAATCAAAATTTGGTTGACATTTTTAATAATTAAAAATTAGTTGGAATTTAAGTTGAAATTTTTATTTTATTTTATAAATATAATAGTTGTTTTTGTAATTTTTTTTTATAAATTATTTCATCTAATTTTTTAACAATAAGACATCTATATTATAATTTGGTCTAAAAAAATTGAGATATTCAGTTCAGGTCGTCTTAAACATGTTGGTGGCTATACTCCAATCTTAAAAATTGAACGTGCAATTTTAATAATTTAAAAAATTTGGTAAAATAAATTTTAATCCATATATACATATCAATGTAACAAATATCTATACATATTATGTGATGAATATCATTTAGTCACATTAATTCATATAACAATAAAAGATGCACATATAGCATATCACATTTACATATAGAGTCAAACATACATTTCGACAATAATAAGTCAACAATCACAATTCAATTCATAAAAATAATTCAACTCATAATATACACTGAACCCAAAATTACAAAAACATATATCATAATATCTATATTAATTAGCGTATCTATTAACTATGTCATGTCACGTTTAATCAGAATTCATCACAATATATATCAAATTACATAAACCACAATTATCTTTGGTCTTATATAATTTGTTTTTCACAATCTTATCACATTTAATAATTATTCCTTTTTTAAATTCTTTTATTATAAATTTTAGACATAAATTATAAATATAAAATTTTGGATAACTTATATAAATGATTTGAACAATAGTCAGGGTCATTTGTTATGTATC
>JBBPBR010000003.1:29584196-29600895 GCA_037974775.1 Cicer pinnatifidum | reverse complement strand
TATACAAAAATTGAGAATTTTGGAGTGACCATGTCCACCTTTTCATAGTTTTTAAATAGTAGCTACTTTTATTTATTTTTAGAGTATTTATTATTTTCAAATAAAATATTAAAAGAAAATATTTAATAGATTTAAATGTAAAAATTTAAACTAAATTTATTATAAATATAAGCTTTTGTATAAGTATTATTTTTGCTCATAAATAACATTTAATTCAAAAACTTTATATTTTACTAATATAAAAATTTTAAACTAAACTCATCGTAAACTTAACCTTCTTCATATCTTCAATTTAGAAAACTATACTAAAATATAATATTTTAAAAAATAGTATTTAATTCAAAAATTAGATTGCTTTATTTAAAAACACAATTTAAAAATTAAATACGAATTTTATGAATACTAAATTGTAAGACAAAAACAAATTAAATGTTAAAGTAGATAGATGGCGGCAGCTGAAAATGTGAACAAGAAGAATAATGAAAAGAGGTTGGACTGCTAACCTGCCAAACAAAAATAAATTATAATCATATCGATTGAGTAGATGGGTTTAAATTGTTGAACAGGTTTCAAAATCATGTGGGACCCGAAAGTTTACACCCTTAAATCTTGGGCTGACCCATGGATAGGTCTATGTCTTTTCAACTATTCATAATTAAAGAAACTTAAACAAAATTAGGGTTTCTGTATTTCATCGCAACTTGATTCGGGTGTTCTCCTTCGTCCATCAACACCAAGTTAGTTTTCCTCTCTCTATTTCGTATACTCTCATTGTTTAATATGCTTATTATTTATTTATATTTTGCTCTGCCATTTAATTGTTTTCGTTTTTGAATATCTATCACGGTTGATCTTTCAATATTTCTGCGGGGATGATGTTTCCTATTATGAAAATTTTAGTTTTTTGAATTTTTGTTGTTGTAGTCCGTACTTATTAGAATATGAAAATCTATAAATATGATATGCATGATGCATATTTTGATTCAAACGAGTGGCAAAATGTTCCAACTTACGTGCATTCCATATTTGGCCTCTCATTTACCTTCGCCTGTTCTTTTTTGCAACAATTTCAAATACTTTGGCAGTGGTTTTCTAAAGAGTGTCCTCCACTTGATCCATTTTCTTTTATATTCAAAAATCAATCAAAAAGCAATTATCCATAAAATATTGCAAAATGCAAAAAGAACTAGCAAACTGGATTTCATACAGCACCCCCTGTGAATGAAGTATCCGGTAACTTCAAAATGTAAAAGTAGAAATTATTTCTATATTAATTGAAAAGCACCTCTATTTTTTTACATTTCTAAAAGAAAATCTAATTTTTTAGTTTTTGAATATCTGTCTCTGGTGATCTTTCAATGGTTATGTGTGAATGGTGTTTGCTATTATGAAAATTGTAGTTTTTGAATTTTTATTGTTGCAGTCCATACTTATTGAATATGAAATCGATGAGATAGTTGATTGTTTAATTGCTGTGTTTTTCTTTGCTGCGATTTTTATGTCGTTTTAACCTCTTTGAAAGTCTTTTTTTTCCTCAAATTTTTTCACCTTCGTTTGATTCATTGTAGTGGGCACTCTAATTTTCTTTTTCTTAATGAATTGTGAACTCAACTATTAATTCCTATCAATAATTTCTGCCTTTTATAATCATAAATTTATTTCATTGAACATATCTGCGTTAAATTTACTTGAACCATCGGCAGGAACAAGTTTACGCGATTTTGAAAATATAATTTGCAAAAGGGAGTTTCTTGTTTAGAATTCAATCATGCTTTACATGCTTGTATATTGAACTGCCATTAACCCTTTTTTACTGTATTATGATTTGAACTTGAATTTTTTCAAGGACTAAATTGGTTGATTTATATAGAAGTTGTCGATCTTTAAAAGCCTCTTTAACAACTATGATAGATCTTGTGTTTGTTTAGTATTAATTATAATATTTTTCACCCAACTACGCGGAACTCATTTCATTGTATTCTTAATGGTTTTTTGTTATTCACTTCTAACTTCTGATGTTCAATTTGAAGTTACCAGTGTAAAATTTATGGGTCACGTATGTAATTAATTAATAAAGTGT
Source organism: Cicer pinnatifidum (assembly GCA_037974775.1). Classification (NCBI taxonomy): domain Eukaryota; kingdom Viridiplantae; phylum Streptophyta; class Magnoliopsida; order Fabales; family Fabaceae; genus Cicer; species Cicer pinnatifidum. Next base: position 29,598,815 of record JBBPBR010000003.1, on the reverse strand, counting down.
GTTAGGGTCATTATATAATTAGCCAATAAACTAGGGGTCAAATAATATATAATAGTTTATGGCTAAAGAACATAATAGTTATGAAAAATTAATAGTGTAGATACCAAACAATTTCTAATTTAATGAGGGGCTGAATTGGAAATACTGCAATTTGGGATATAACTAATAATAGTTATATATAGGAGTAATGGTCCCCAAGGCAAACACACAAGACTATTCAGTTTCACAAAACCCTAAAAGAGAAAACTCTCTGGTTCTCTCTATCCCCATTAAGAGAGCTAGGTCTTCAGGGTGTTTTGCTGATGAAGATCACCCAACCCATTGGCTCTATCATCATCATCCCAGGATTTCATCAATGACAATTCCCACAGGTACGGTTCCGTTTTTGGTTATTCATCATGTAATTGGCATGAATCGTTGAGCATAATGCTATTTAGGGTTTACCAATAATTGGTATTAGAGCCTACCATGCTTAATTCATGATGAAATTCGGTTATTGTCTTTGTTATGGGATTCCATTTGAGAATTTTGACATGATTGAAATCTTATGGTTTGTAATTTGGGAACTTGCATATATATATATATATATATATATATATTATGGAATCCATATTTTTTTTGTTTCCGGTTATATATTCTGTGTTGATATGCCATTGTTGGTTCACTATAAAGATTTCCTATAATTGTTTATTGTTTTGGATGATTGGTACAATTAATGAATCGTGAACAATGCCATGAAATTCTGTTCAATATTTTGTTTTATTGTCATAGCTTATTGTTTCATCGTATATGCATCAGTTTGTTTCATTTAATCGATTTACCAAATCGTTTGACGCCAAACTTATTTCAAAAGAAGCTAATCGATTGTGTCAATTGATTGTATATGTCCCAGACCAAGTTCAATTTGAAACTTATTTTGTTAAATCGATTTGCCCAATCGATTTATTAATAATGGTTTGGCTCTATGACTTTCACAATCGATTGTGTCGATCGATTTAAACAATAAAATTAAAGTTGTGATTGGATCAATCGATTTGCCAAATCGATTAGCTTGCAAGGCATACTACTGACTCGCACAATTTAATTTCAGTAAATATGCCAATCGATTTGCCTAATCGATTTAAGCAATCAGTTTAATCTTTGTGATTTAAACAATCGATTTGCCTAATCGATTTAAGGCTAACTAGCCCTCTGACTTGCACAATTTATTTTCTAATAAATGTACCAATCGATTTGCCTAATCGATTGATAGCATGCTTGATTTTTGAAAATGTGCAAATCGATTTTGCCAATTGATTGATTTATCACAGACTACAAATACATATTATATGCGTGTTATTTTTTTTTTGATAATTATCATTTTTTTATTAAACAAAATTATCAAATACTAATGGAACACAGTTTATATTAGCGAACAATATTTTTTTTAAAATATTGTTTTATTTGGATATAATGAATATATGTTCAAGTCAAGTTTGACATTTTGAATGAGTTAATTGAAACTTGACGTCGCCAAAGTGACCTCTCTTGTCTAAATTGCTCATAAAGAGTGTCAAGTGGTTGTGTATATGTTTATTCATGCGGGTATTGACCGGCCCAAAGGAATGTTAATATTTGACAGAATTACATGTACACCTGCAATGATAAATGTGTGACAATTATTTGGTATACATGTGAGCAGTAAATCAGCCCAAAGGAAGGTTTATTGTTTGACATGTCTTATTGTCAATATTTGATCGTTGCAGCAAGAGTACCACTAGCAGTTGGTGTTACTGTCCAAAGACTTGACACCAATGGTGCACTGGGTATCTTGAGATGGGTTAAATTCCATGATTTGAACATATGTATTTATTTATTGATTTATTTTCCTATAATGTGAGTTTCTAAGTTTCGTCCTTTATTTAATTCACAGCATCTATTGCTTTCATATCTGCAAATTTGAGTTCTATTCCTGTCCTTAATGGAACAAATTTTAAGGAATGGGAAGAGAACATTCTGATTGTTCTTGGCTGCATGGATCTAGACCTTGCATTAAGAATTGATCGACCCCCTACTCCTAAGGACTCTAGTTCTTATGAGGAAAAATCAGAGTATGAGAAATGGGATCGCTCAAATCGCATAAGTCTTATGATCATAAAGCGTGGCATTCCTGAGGTCTTTAGAGGTGCTGTCTCGGATGAGGTAGTTACAGCTAAAAATTTCCTTGCTGAGATGGAAAAACGCTTTGAAAAAAGTGATAAGGCTGAAACAAGTTCTTTGCTTCAGAATTTAATTTCCATGAAGTATCAAGACAAGGAAAATATAAGAGAGCACATTATGATGATGTCCAACATTGCTTCTAAGCTTAAAGGACTAAAGCTTGAGTTGTCAGATGACTTACTCATTCATTTAGTATTGCTGTCTCTTCCTGCACAATTCAGTCAGTTTAAAGTGACTTATAATTGTCAAAAAGAGAAATGGACTCTTAATGAGCTCATTTCATTATGTGTGCAAGAAGAGGACAGACTGAAGCAAGATAGGACTGAAAGTACTCACTTTACTAGCATCTCTAAAGACAAGGGCAAAAGGAAAAGAATTGAGGAGGCAAAGAACAAAGCTGCTGCTAAGGGTCCAGAACAAAAGAAGCAGACTAAGGATAACAACTGCTTCTTCTGCAGAAGTCTTGGACACGTGAAGAAGGATTGTGCCAAATATCACGCTTGGCGTGTTAAGAAAGGTATGATTCTGTCTTTGGTCTGTTCTAAGGTTAATTTAGCTTCAGTACCTGGAAACACTTGGTGGTTCTGGTGCAACTACTAACATCAGTGTTTCAATGCAGGGTTGCCTGAACTTCCGAAAACCTAGTGATACTGAAAGATGCATCTATGTAGGAGATGGGAAGAAGGTAGAAGTTGAAGCCATAGAAAAATTTAGATTATTATTAAGTTCCGGTCATTATTTGGATTTAGAAGACACTTTTGTTGTACCGTCATTTAGACGGAATTTGGTCTCTATTTCTTATTTGGACAAATCAGGATATTATTGTTCATTCGAGAATAAAGAATTTACTTTGTCTTTAAATTCGAATGTTGTTGGAACCGCTTTACTTTCTGGTTATGATAATCTTTATTTGTTGGAAACTGTGGCTAACTATAATGAAACTTCGAGTGTGGAATCACGTGGTACTAAGCGAAAAATTGACAATTTCAATTCAGGAGTGCTTTGGCACGGGCGTCTAGGTCACATCTCTAGAAACAGAGTTGAACGACTTGTGTCAGATGGAATTTTAGATTCCATTGACTTCACAGACTTTAACGTTTGTGTAGCATGCAGTAAAGGAAAACAGACTAAAGATAAGAAATTAGACGCATATAGAGCTATAGACGTCTTATAATTGATACATACGGACATCTGTGGACCATTTCCAACTCCTTCATGGAATGGTCAACAGTATTTTATATCATTCATAGACGATTATTCTAGATATGCCTACCTTTACCTAATTCACGAAATGTCCCAATCAATAGACGTGTTCAAATCCTTTAAGGCAGAAGTTGAGAATCAACTTAATAAAAGAATTAAAAAGGTCAAATCTGATCGTGGTGGTGAATACTACGGCAGATATGACGGTTCAGGTGAACAACGTCCGGGACCATTTGCCAAATACCTAGAGGAATGTGGAATCGTTCCACAATATACTATGCCGGGGTCACCCAACATGAATGGTGTAGTTGAAAGACGAAACATGACTCTTAAGGATATGGTAAGGAGTATGATTTGTCATTCCACCTTGCTAGAGTCAAGTCACTATGGGGAGAGGCATTAAAAACAGCAACATACATTCTTAATAGAGTACCAACTAAGGCAGCGGCTAAAACACCTTATGAACTTTGGATTGGGCGTAAGCCTAGTCTGAAGCACCTTCATGTTTGGGGATGCCCAGCTGAGGCAAGGCCTTATAGGCCGAATGAAAAGAAATTTGAACCCCGAACAATTAGCAGCTATTTTATAGGGTACTCAGAAAAATCAAGGGGCTATAAATTTTATGATCCTAATTTGAGAACAATTTTTGAGACGGGAATGGCGACGTTATTTGAGGATATTGAGTTTAGGGGGAAGATTAAGGTTAAAGATTTTGTCTTTGAGGAAGAATCGGTAACAATTCCAGAACTGATTCTTCCTCTAATTGACTTTCCCATTATTGAACAAACTCAAGATGATATGGTTGTTCAGGAAGAACAAAATCCAGATCAAATTCAAGATCCTCAAGAACAAGTGCCTCAAGAGCCAGCTCCATTGCTGAGATCCACTAGAGAAAGGAAAAATGCTATTTCAAATGATTATGTAGTATTTATCAATGAGGTAGAGGAAAATGTTGGCATAACGGAAGACGACCTGGTCAACTTTCATCAAGCCATGCAAGATTCTCGTTTAGATAAGTGGATCGAAGCAATGAATGAGGAGTATAAGTCTATGCAAGACAATTCAGTTTGGAAACTTATCCCATTTTCTGAAGGAGTGAAACCCATTGGTTGCAAATGGATTTTTAAAACCAAGCGGGATTCCAATGGTAATGTGGAGAGATATAAGACACGTCTTGTAGCTAAGGGTTATACTCAAAAGGAAGGGATTGATTATAAAGTGACTTTCTCTCCGGTTTCATCGAAGGACTCTTTAAGAATAATCATGGCTCTTGTTGTTCACTTTAATTTGGAGCTTCATCAAATGGATGTAAAAACAACTTTTTTCAATGGCGACATTGATGAGACGATCTATATGGTGCAGCCAGAAAACTTTGTGTTGGGAGACTCAAAGAATATGGTGTGCAAACTAAGAAAATCCATTTATGGGCTAAAACAAGCTTCTCGTCAATGGTACCATAAATTTCATCAAGTAATTCTCTCATTTGGTTTTGAGATGAATACAGTTGATGATTGTGTGTATCATACGTTCAGTGGGAGCAGACATATTTTCTTGGTCTTGTATGTTGATGACATACTGCTTGCCACTAACGATATAGGCATGTTGCACGAAATTAAGAAATTTCTATCAAAGTATTTTGAGATGAAAGATCTTGGTGACGTCTTTTTTGTATTAGGAATTCAGATACACCGAGACAGATCTCGAGGTATTCTTGGATTGTCACAAAAGAGCTATATCGATAAGGTTCTCAAAAGGTTTGGGTTACAGGATTGCAAACCAGGGGACACCCCAGTTGCTAAGGGAGACAAGTTTAGTCTCAAACAGTGCCCTAAGGGAAGTTTGGAAATTCAAGAAATGCAAAAGATCCCTTATGCTTCAGTTGTAGGGAGTCTTATGTATGCCCAAGTATGTACGCGTCCAGACATAGCGTTCATAGTAGGGATTTTAGGCAGATATTTAAGCTATCCAGGTCTTGACCATTGGAAAGCAGCCAAGAGGGTCATGAGATATCTGAAGAGAACAAGAAACTACATGCTCACATATAGGAGGTCAGACCAGTTAGAGATCACTGGGTACTCTGACTCGGATTTTGCGGGATGCCAAGACAACTTAAGATCAACTTCAGGCTATGTCTTTCTGTTAGCTGGTGGAGCAGTTTCTTGGCGTAGTGCCAAACAAGGTCTTACTGCTTCATCAACCATGGCATCAGAATTCGTAGCAATTCATGAGGCATCTGACCAGGACATTTGGTTGAAGGGATTGAAAGACCACTCAAGTTGTACTGTGACAATAGATCAGCAGTCCTATATTCTAACAATAATAGGAGCTTAAACAAGTCAAAACACATTGACATTAAATTCCTAGTTGTTAAAGAGAAGGTACAAAGTGGACAAATATCCATAGAACACTTAAGGACAAACTCCATGATTGCGAATCCACTCACTAAAGGTCTACCACCCAAGGACTTTCAATAGCATACTGCTCACATGGGTGTGCTACAGTTTGAGGAATCTTAATTTTAGTGGGAGTTTCGTCCATTATGTAATTCATGTGCTATGTTTAATTGTAAAGTACAAATTCATTGTACTTGGACTTTCTGATCAGAAATAAAGTTTAAAGTATTCAGTTTTGGTTACTTTGTACATTTAAGTTATGGTATGATCTTATTCGGTAAAGTAGGACCAGTTAAAAATTGACATGCATTGACCAACTTCATGTAATTTTCATGCTACACTTTTCATAATGGGTCTATGTCATTTAGTTGTGTCAGTACGGGTGATCATTGATGGGTTTAGTTATGCTTATTATGACGAAAGCCTCTTTGGTTCCATGTGCTGATATGATTAATGGACGGGACAATTTGGATTATACTCAAGGTAATTATAATGACATTTTTGACGTCATAAAGTCTAACACACTCCTAAGGATACATGTGTGACCAGTGGGAGATTGTAAGATTTATGGGTCACGTATGTAATTAATTAATAAAGTGTGTTAGGGTCATTATATAATTAGCCAATAAACTAGGGGTCAAATAATATATAATAGTTTATGGCTAAAGAGCATAATAGTTATGAAAAATTAATAGTGTAGATACCAGACAGTTTCTAATTTAATGAGGGGCTGAATTGGAAATACTGCAATTTGGGATATAACTAATAATAGTTATATATAGGGGTAATGGTCCCTAAGGCAAACACAAAAGACTATTCAGTTTCACCAAACCCTAAAAGAGAAAACTCTATGGTTCTCTCTATCCCCATCAAGAGAGCAAGGTCTTCAGGGTGTTTTGCTGAGGAAGATCACCCAACCCATTGGCTCTATTATCATCATCCCAGGATTTCATCAATGGCAATTCCCACAAGTATGCTTCCGCATTTGGTTATTCATCATGTAATTGGCATGAATCGTTGAGCATAATGTTATTTAGGGTTTACCAATAACCAGTTGCTTGATATTGTACTATCATACCGAAATTTGTATTTCCAGATCCATGCCTTTTTGATCCGCTTGGACTTGTTTTACACTTTGTCATATACATTCAATGTCGATCATATTTCCCTTCTTTATTAATGTTGTAAACGTGTTTATGTTTGAACAGAATGGATTCTCAAGTCAAGTATGCTGTTGTTGTCAAAGTTATGGGCCGTACTGGTTCTAGAGGACAGGTGACTCAAGTTAGAGTGAGGTTTACTGATGATCATTCCCGTCACATCATGAGGAACGTGAAAGGACCAGTCAGAGAAGGAGACACGCTCACCCTACTTGAGTCTGAAAGAGAAGCAAGAAGGTTGAGATAGATAAACTCACTTGAGTTTTAAAGAGAAGGATAGGATAAAGAAATTCCCAATGGTTTTGTGCAGGATCTAAAGAACATTTTTTCATGGTATTTAGCAGATGTAAAATGTTATTGTTAAACATTTAAGTCATGGAAAACTTATTTTGCCATCGTATTTTATTTTGGGGGTTTTTGAATTAATTTTTGGTTTGACTATATAATTATTTTGTTTATGGGTTACATTAATTATACTAATTCTTAATATAATCTCACAAGGATTTATGTAGTAGATAAATTCAAATATGTCGTTCCAAATAAATAGAAGTTTTAGCGATTTCTCTCTTGTTACGTTAAGATTCTTACCTTAGGAACTCATGAGCATTAGCGAGAGTAGCAACTCTTCTTTTCTCAGATTCAGTCGTATTTTCTTTTCCATGGGCGATTTTTTTATGAATGATTCAACTGAAAAGGGTTGGTTCCTGACTTACCAAAGCAATACCTGACCTCAACATTCTCAAATTATAGGACTTGATGTCTTGTTCATCTATGCGTACCATTCTCTTGTCAGGAACATAAAACCTTTCAATCAGACCAATGATAGTGGATTCACCACAACCACTATGCCCCACAAGTGCTATTGTTCCTTTAGATATAAGTCAGGAGTCATGCTTCCAGCTTCTGCAGTGATTATTGTTGTCCTTCCTTTTGAAGCTTGATCAATTGCTGCTTGTACCACTCTTTCAGATTGAGAGTGAAGCGCACTTTTTGCTTTATCAAGTAGGAGAACCTTTGGATCCCTATGTAAAGCTCTAGCTATAGCGATGCACTCCTTTTGTATAAGAGAAAACAGTTCTTATTTAAGATATTGTTTGCTCTGCAATCCCACCAGCAAACAGTTCTTATTTAAATAAGAACTGTTTTTTCTTATGGTTTCTTCTATATTAAACCATAAGAGAAAACAATTCTTATTTAAGATATTGCTTGCTCTGCAATCCCACCAGCAACTCCATTGTGACATCCAACATGATCTTCCCAAACATGAGCGCGGAACAATGAACATGGCCGAGAGTGGTAGGGCTGCCAATTCAAGTCTCCATGAAAGTACAAATGCAAAGATGTGGCAGAATACAAACCTTGTGTTTAGCAGGTCAAAGAAACCAACTTCTTGTCTTAAAACTGATTTTAGGTATTCCATTCTCATTCTGTAGTAGCGATTGATATCAAGCAAGAAAAGCAGTTAGCTTTATTTTTCTAATAATGATAGCCTTGCTATTTGCATTAATTTAATTCAAAGTTGATTTGAGTTCTGCAAGGTAAATAACTGAGCAGAGCTATGAATTGGGGAAGTAAAAAGATGTGCCAAAAACTGCTATCATGTTGTTTTGTTTTTGCCAACCTACTTGTAGTTGTGGTCATTTGACCTTGAGTTGTATTTGTAATTTCATCACCATTATATGGATTGTCTAATAATGATTTAGGCTTAAAGCATTGAAGCTGTGGTCTTATAAATTTTGATTCTTTGGTTATGATTTTGTTCATATCTGCATTTGCACACTCTTTGGATACTCTGACCCCCAAATTTGATGGCTATTTTCTCTTAATCACCTTGCATTATGTGGAACTCACAATATTTAGTTAGATTCAATTAAATTTTGATCAATAGGAGACTATGTTAAAGATTGTACTAGAAAGTGAAAAAGGGTGGCACCATAATTGAACAAAAATCATTCAATGTTGTCAACTTGTATGGAACTGTTGGAGATGTTCTTTGGCATGTTTTTCTATTGTACCGGTGGGCAATATGTTGGGCTATGGAAAGATATCAATTGCGTACGGAAGAAAGCCGATAGTAGAGGTGAAAGATTTTAAGTAATTTTTTGTGAAAAGCCATATAGATATTTTAAATGGGAAAAATTATCATACGGAATATAAATCTCTTGTCCAACTGTATTTGAAAAATATTTAAAATTTTAACGACTACAGACGTTATTTCTTAGAAGTAGATGTTAATGATCATTTTTAAGAATAAGATAGTGACTTAAATGATATAAGCTAGATAAAAATAAGAAAAAACAAGTATATATTTCATATTGAATTGACATCAATGAGATCATCACTTTATCTATAGAGACGAAGATAGTCAATAAGTATTATTTTTAAATAGCATTATCGATTGACTTTAGAATTTTCTATAATTTTTAAATATTGGTCTATGGTAAATTACTTATGAAGGTGGTTCACGGTAGAATTCACCTTCTAAATGAAAGAGTAAGAGAACAAACTATGAATGATCCGGTAGGCAATTATCACAAATGAAGCTTTCATTTTTATATTATCAATAAAATGGATATTCTTTAGCGATTGGAGGGGAAGTGGATGGAGTTGTTTGGGAAGAGCGGAAGGGAGCAAAAGAGAGAGAACTCATTCATTTTATTTGAGAGTTTTTATAGAGAATTGAATGAGATACATATGAATAATACATTTTTAACTTTGAGATTATTATAAAGAGAATCAAAATTTGAAAATTTTATGTAAGTCCTCCCAAATTTTCCTTCAATACTTTTTTTTAGTTCCATCAATTTAAAGAGATTTTGTATCATTTAAAATACTACACTTCCATTAAGGTTGGAAAACTATCATTCCTTCACTTTCCATTTCTTCCATTTTTTTCTTTCTTTCAAAGTTCTCTCCTCCCTTGTGATGGTTAGGTTGAAAAAATAAGAGTTAGTGATGATTGAAAATGTACAACCAACTTCAAAACCTCAATAAAAAGTGTTAGGATGAATATGATTCAAGAGTAATTTTTTAAGGACAAAATAACCACATAAATTGAAATTTACTTTAAACTTCACTTTTTATGAGAATTATTGGATCGACACTTATTTTTTATTTTTATTTTTATCGCAAATTCTAAGAAAGAATATAATTATTAATCTATATTTATAATAAGATGAAATCCTCTTCAATTTTAAAAATAAACAGAAGGCTATATTTACACTAAGAAATGTACAAAGAAAATTATAAAATCCACAATAGTAGAGAAAATGAATTCTGGTTCATAGGAAAGCAACTTTCAGTAGCTGTTGATATATTATAAAATAGTCAAAAAATTATTTACTATTTTAGAATATATCAACAACGACCAAGAGCGAATCCATATTGAATCAAAAATTATTTGAATTATTCTATACATATCCAAGAAAAGAAAAAGCTTTTGAAGTTTTAACTACTAGGTTGTGGTATTTCTTTTTTGGTCTTAACCATCCGATTTTCAAGGAACAAATTTCAATAATTTAGAATTCGGTCGGGAGGTAAGGAAAGTCTGACTAAAAATTGTTTCAAATTCAAACTCGAATTCTCACAAACAATTCATCCTTAAGTGTAACTCATTAATTATTTGAGTTTAATTACTTCATCTAAGTATTGATATCTATCTTGTGCCTTGCAGTAGCTCTTATATAACAGTAAATAGACATAAAAAATGTTGTTGCAAGTCCTCCAAGAATGACTCCTCCACCTACCATAGACTTATCAAATGAATGATGTTGTTTTACAAAGTGAATATGACCTTGAGAATCCAAAATAGAAGTTTTTTGATGACTAGGAATACTTCCAATAAAATTTGAATGCATTTCTTCACTTTGTGGTACAATAGAAGGACTAGGACTAGCTGATGTTTTGGTTTGATTATGTTGGTGTTGACCAAACTTTCTTCCAATAAAGGGACTTTGAGAAGGAGCATTTGAAGATGGTGGTGAAATAGATTGGACACTAATTTTGGGTTTGTTTGTAGTTGCAGCCATGACATGATATAAAAGAGTATGTGCTAATAAAAAGCCCAAGAAAATAAACTTACACATTTTTTTGGAGTTTGGAAATTTCTAATGATTTGTGCTTTAAGCTTTGGAGGAAGATGGTTTTGTGTTTGGTTATGTAAAGGCTCTACATTATATAAAGAGATTATACAATCGTGTGGGTTGAATCTTTGGATGAAATTTCCTATTGTTGGATTCTAACACAAATTATTTTTTATTTTTTTATACTAAGTTGTCTGAAAGATGGGATAAATTATGTTACATGTATACGTATTAGAATATGTAGAAATACAACTAAGAGAACCAAGGGAACAAGATGTCACTGATGTTTATATGTAGAGTTGTGATACAATTGGATTATATTATAAATGTTGGTGTCTTAAATAGTAGCTACAAACTATAAAAGGGAGATGTTTAGAAGTTGCTTAGTTTTCAATGAAAGGGTATATTATATGATTAAATTAAATCATTTGCACGTGAAGGAGACATCGAAAATCTTACATTGGTAACATTTTTTTTTAAACCAAAATAAATTAAAACTAATTAATTAGTTCACAAATCTGACCCAAGTAGGATTATAATATACAAAAATTAAACATTAAATCATTTAGTCTTAACTCAACTAATAAATATCAATATTAGTAGATTGTTAACTATAGTGATATTTATCATCTCTTTTAAAATTACAAAAAAAACATCAAAAGGTTTAATGATGCAACTAAAACCTACCACCTAAAAACGGATCCAAATTAACACCCCCTTTGGACGTCAATCAAATACAACTAAAACTATTCATAATAAATAACCTCTAAGCAACCAATGGAAGTGATCTACTATTAGTATATATTTCCCTGAAATTCTTTACTATTGTATTAGAGCTACGACCAAGACTACAATTTAATACGACTTAAAAAAAATGTTTTACACACTCTTGTTATTTAAAAACACCAAAGTTTATGGCGCGCTAATTCTTCTAAACATAAGTTAACCACAACGCAATAAAACAATATCAGTCTCTTTTATCCCTATTGAATAAATCAGAGAAAATTGAATATAAAAACTTATCTCATTAGGAATGCAATATAAATCCCAAACTAATTCAAAATCATTACCCCCACTTTCTCAAATAAAACACAATCTATAAATGAATATTGCCATGATTCCACAACACAACACCGAAGGACATTGGTAGCATTGAAAATTCATTTCATGCACCACATCTACAACATTTGGTAACATTGAAAATTCATTTCATGCATACATGCATTGGTGACAATTTTTTTTTTCTTTTTTTATGTAGTGTTAATAGATTAGATCCGGTTTAAAAGCTAGCAATACAAAATGTAAGAGTTTATTTTCTCTGAAGAAACGTGTTTACTTTTATTTTAATGTTTTCTCTATAAATATTTGAAAATAAAAATGTAAATATATATTAATTTTTAACTTAATTGTAATTTTTGTTCCTCATTCTCGTCCATTATCTTTCAAACAACTCTATCATGAATTGTTGTAGTATACTCTTAGATCAATTATAAATTTAAGTCTGCAAAATTAACAAAGACGAGATGAAAGTACAAATAATTTTAATAAATATCTTTTCATTTCAAATAGTTTATTTATATTTCGAAGCATACAAGGAGAATTTTTTCAAGTACAAATTTGTTATTTGATTAAATTGATATTTTTTAAAAAGAATATTATAGTAGACACATATTGACAATTGTTACAAGAAATACTAACAACCAGAATTTGATATAACTTTTTTTGTGATTATGAAAATAACTAAAATACATCAGTTATAAAAGATATATAAAAAAGAAAAATATATTTAAGCCTAACTAAAACTACAACAAATGTGATAATTGAAAGACCAAAAAATTTGATTTTAAAATGGGAGAACTATTTTCGCAAGTATGATAAAATATGATAAATAAAAGTGCAATTAAGCCTCTTCTTTTATATTTTCAGAATATATTTCACACAACCACAAAAATTAACTCTATTTGTCTCTCATATATGATGAATATCTATGCGTTTAAATCAAATGTCTAACAACATGTTTAAGGATAGGGGTGTACTAAACCCGACTTGACAATCAACCCGTCTCAACTCTTCAACTCTTAAGATTTGGATGAGATCTAATCTCGTTCAAAAAAATATAGAAAAAAAAAAAAAAAAAAAAAAAAAAAAAAAAAACAAGACAATAACATATTAGAAGAAAAAACTAAGTTCGGTTATTCTAAAAAACACCCAAGTCTAATTTTACTTTACACTTATAGTCTAGAATTGAATGAAAAGTGAGTTGTATTGCAAAATATTATTTGACTACCAACTTTCTTATTAAGAGAGGAGTAGATATTTAATTGTGATATATTTGAACATCACTTACAATATTTAACAAATGTTTGTGAAAGTCATCTCCACCACATGTCATTTGATGGTGTTTTTGTTAAGTAGTTTATCTTTAATTCTTTAATCTTTACTAATAATGCTTATTAAGTTTTGTTTATTTTTTTCTTATGAAACAAGTCATACCATATGATATGAACTATCAGACTCGATCTAATGTGCACTTTTATTTAAGGGATTCAATCTGCTTGCCACACAATTCTTTCAAAGAAACATGACACAATTCTTTCAAAGAAAAACAGAGACACTAACGAAAATTGAATTTCGTGGAAAATACTAACCTCCTACAATGTGATGAGCCACGATTAAGAGAGGTGTCTGCTTATATTTAATGATTAACAGAATCTACTTACAAAGCCGAAGAAATTTGTAGGAAACTAAAAAACAAAATAATATAATGATTCAAATATGATAAGGATTTTCAATAATATAAAAAAATATGCTCTAGTATAATTATAGCTGCTAAATTGTAAGAAGTCTTCTAGGCACAGAAACATGAGTATCCCTGTTAAGATCATTGACAATAACATGTCATGTTTTGTAGTTAAATTTGGAAGACAATAGAACACTTCTTCGAGTTAATAATTTTCCAGTACATATTCATGTTGTTTATGAGACAACCAAGATATTGTTTTAATATTTTTAACTTTTGAATTTAATTCTCCGGTGAATAAATTAATTATACTTGGCGAAGTGCAGACATATTTTCTCAATGCAGTTGCCGCATTCCCTTGAATCGTGTCTAAAAGATGGAGATTAGATTATTAGATTTTCATTTAATATACATAATAGAAAATGGATGAATCGAAACAATGCATTGTTTTTATACTTTTAAATTATAATAAATAAATTATAAAGGATACAAAAAGATTTTAGCTACTATAATAAGGGTAAAATTGAAAGAAAAAATATAAGGTATAAGCTCTAAGTTTATAAGCTACCTGAATTTCCTTATAAAATCTAGGTTATAAGCTCATGGATGACTACTACCAAACATGTTTTATAGCTTATAAGCTATAAGCTCGCTTGTTTGCCTTGCTAAACAGACTATCTTTTCTAATATTTAAACAAAAATTGATTAAAGAAACTAGATATATTTGCTTCAAGAATCAAATACATCAATCTTCTTTTGACAAATTTTTGTTTATTCTTAACTTAATTGTATTTTTTTTTTTGTCCTTTTTATTCTTACAAATTCACGAAATTAAGTAATTT
>JBBPBR010000003.1:29554184-29578892 GCA_037974775.1 Cicer pinnatifidum | reverse complement strand
CATTTCAAGAATTTTTAACATCTTGATTATATTTTTCATTTGAACAGTAAAATAATAGAAACATAATAGTAGCAAAATTTTTAAAATAATTTGTATTTCTTCTTGTACTGAATATGAAACACAACAATCCCATCAAGTACCATAAACTTATGAGTAACAAAAAATTTAATAATATATCATTAGTTTTCCTTTAAACAAATGAAATTTGGAGGTATGGTATTAGATCTTCCCAGGATTTTTTAAAACGATAATTCTTTATTTAAATTATAAATAATATTAATAATATAAAAAAAATTTAAATACCATTAATAATATTAAAAAATCTGATTCACTTTTTTTTAATAAAAAATCTGAATTATTTTTTTCTTTCAAAAATTTTATTTTATCTTTGAATTTTGAATTTTTTTGTTTCTGAAACGTATAATGTAAGTCAAATTTTTATCTCTTAATAGTATTTTTATTTTTTTGGGACCGTTTAGTACTTTTGAAAAGATTAAAATAACTTAGTTCTGGTCAGCCATGATATTTGGCTACATGTTTTTGATAGTGACTGTTGACACCTAATTTTGTCCGACTTTTATTTATTTTTTATTTTTTATTAAAAAAGGAAATAATAATAATAATAATGATAATAATAATAAATATATATATATATATATGTGAAGAAATATAAAAATAAAAATAAATAATTAGGAATATAGGATTTAAACAATCACAAGTGTTTTCGGTTCTTGTTTGCCTCTAATTCTTGTTCAGACTCTTTTCTAAAATATAAAAAAAAAATAATAATAAATAATAAGAAATAAAAATAAAGGAAATTGAAAAGAAATGATTTAATTGTCATAAAAATCGATGCAATGATGATCAAAATAAATGGAAAAAAAAAACCGAAAAGAAATTGATTGGTAGTCATAAAAATCAGAATAATGGTGATCATTTGAATAGAAAAGAAACCGAAGAAATGAATCAATGGCAATAAGAATCGGTATAATTGTGGCCAATTAAAAGAAAAGAAAACCGAAAAAAGTAGATTAATGGTAATCAATCGACAATTATTCTCTTGTCTTTTGCAATCTACACCCAAAAGTCTATAAATAGTCTGCCACAAGAGGGCAAAGAGGAGGAATTGGAAACACAAACTGAGAGCACAAAAAAAATAGAGAGATTAGTTAGCAAAGGAGAAGGAGAGAATCCGATCTTGAAGTAATCAGTCTAGTAAGGTACCATGTTCTTATTCTTTTCTCTAGTCTGCTTATTAGTTTTTTTTGTTTTTACATTTTTTTTTATATATATTTTTTCTCTTTCTATTTTTTTTTATAAAAAATAAACTCGTATGTTAAGCTTTCATTTTATTTTTTAAATCGTTTAATCTTAAAAATTGTCTTCTTTGTAATATAAAATAATAAAGAATATAACTAGTTGATGTCTATAGATCAAGAAAACAAATTTTATCATATTATAATTTAATAAAAAAATTCATAAAATGTCTTTATCAAATAAAAAATTTATAACGGTTAAATGATTTTACCCTTCAAATTAAAATTAATGGTTGTTGCCGCCGGATGAAATTCATCCTTGCTCGCTACACCATATTATTTACTTTCAATCGTTGGTGGCCTTTGTGTCGCGACAGATCCGACAACGTTACGAAAATCTTTTTCTTAAAAAAAATTAATTTCTTTTTTCGTTAAAACAGACAAATATTATTATTATTACTATTATATTTATTATTATTATTATTATTACACTTTTATTTTTTTTAACACGTATATAAATAAAAATAATAATAAAATCGGTCAACACACCAAATATTTTCTACCCAAGAACTTCGTGTGTTTTGATTTCCTTATTGCACCTAGGGATACGTAGGAGCAAGGTCCTCCCCTTGTCAAACCGAATTAATAAAAAATATATTTTTCTTCTTTCATTAATGTAAATAATTTGATTTTTTTATTATTCTTTTTGGGGTAAAAATAAATAAATAAATAAATAAATAGTTTGTATATAATTAATTATAGGGTAACCGTTTTAACGGACGTTGTAGGGTGATAATACTTCCCTACTCGTAATCGACTCCCGAATCCAAATTTTTGCTGTCAAAAATATTATTTTAGGTTTTACCCAATTTTTCCTTTAATAAAAAAATAAAATTGGTGGTGACTCCTTTTTCGCGGACAAACTGGACGCGACAGTGACCCATATTGGTTTATATAAGAAAAAATGTCCACCATAACAGAAAATGAAAAAATTCTACAATTGTGTTATAGGAAAAATTTTAAATTAATGTATGTTGTTCGATCTATCGATCTCGATCTGAAGGTGTCAGCCATGGTGATGAGAGTAGAGGGTAAAAAATGATTAGTTAGAGAAGATGAAAGGGCGAATGAGTATATGAAAATATATTGACTATATATATGTACCGATGTTATTCAAATTGAGACTTATAATATGAATATAATTTATTTTGATCTAATGGTAATTTTTTCCTCAATTTCACATAAAAGTATTATTCTAACCGTTAGATAACCTATATATATATATATATTTATATTAAAATTATAATATAAAAATATAACGTAAAAACTTAAAAATTAGATAAAATACCAACAACATTGTTTAATGACAATTAAAGAATAATATCATGGATTTTTTACAATAGTTAGAGTTCTCTCAAACATTATGACCCGTACATCCTCACCCTCCAGATCAAATGTTTGAATTATAGTTACAATATTCTAAGACAAGATTATAAGAGAAAAGAAGAAAGTTAGATACAAAAAGACTAATTTGTATAAAATGAAGTAACTAAAAATGACTCATGTTTTTATTATTATTTTAAAATTGAAGGTATGAACTTTAGTTTATAAAAAAAGGCAAATATATATATATTTTTTTTAAAGTATGTGTTTTGTTGTGAAAAGATAAGAATTTGTTAAGATTATAAAAATGGTGATATTTCTACCGAAAACTCGTGCAACAAAATGGAAGATACAAAGTTTAATACCTGTTAAGTTAGGAAGAGATTGAAATATAAAAAAGGAAGAGATAATTGGAAGAATGAAATTGCGATTCAAGAATGACTACCTCGTTGTTGTCGACGAAATCAGAGAAGAAGCAACATATATATATATATATATATTTGTGTTAATAAGAGAAATAGAACATCTTACTAATTTAATTTAAATTGTATGTAAATTATAATTTAAATAAAGAAAATTTGTATTCTAAGAAAAGATGTTCAAATTCAAAAATAAAATATAAGTAGATAATAATCGGATAAAATTCAAATTAAAGATAAAACATGTGTCAGATATCCTACCATTGATAAATGAATTGGTTTATAACTCCATTATTTTAATGAAATATTTAAAATAGATTTGAGTCTCGTAATCAAATTTTTTGTACAATCCTATCTGCCACCTGCTGCAGCGGCCATCCATCGCCGCAAATAGAACGTCGCTAATAACGACATTCGCTCTCTTCTCTTCGCGCGACACTCTCTTTGTTCGACCCTGGGTCTCAATCTTCCATTCCTTTGTGCATATTCTCTTTCCCAATACCAATCTTCTAAAATAGTTTTCGATTTCACGTTTCAATTTTTATTTATCTTTCCCCCCCTCCCTCTTATTTTTACATTGCATAACATGTATTTTAACATGGATTACTGCTATAATTATTGTCAAGTACTATACACACTTTGTAGATTATAAAATATATACATACTTTCTATTTTCTATAATTACTCAAATTGCTTCTTTCTGGGTATTTGATACTCACATGTTTCAGATTGGTGTATTTTAGATCACAATTTCTTGAAATATGTGAGAGAAGTCGAGCTTGTGATTTATCAAGTCAGAGAAGAATTTTAAGATACGAAAGTTGTTGTGTGCAAAATTGTAATAATTTAGTTCAGAACAATAAACCAAACCACTGATTTAAAAAATCAGTTCAGTTTGGTTATGAGTAATTCCAAACTAGTTAGTTTGACTTTTTTGAAGTTAAAATTGGTTCGATTCAATTTTCAAGCAGTTTTGTTTCATAAATAACACTACGCCAAAAATGACATTTAACAACGCTTCTTTTACAGCACTTGCTAAACACAAGTGCTGTTGTAAATATATTTTAAAAATAACGGAGCCTTTTACAGCGCTTTTTTGACAAGCGCTGTAAAACAAGCGCTGTTGTAGGGTCATATAACGTTTGCGCATAATGTTATAAGGCTTTTACAGCACTTTCCACAAAAGCACTGTAACATGAAGCGCTTTCGTGTATTATTTTACAACGCTTTTTTCACAAGCGCTGTAAAATACATGCGCTTTCAAATAATTGAACTACCTATTACAGCGCTTTTTTCACAAGCGCTGTAAAATACATGCGCTTTTAAATAATTAAACTACCTATTACAACACTTTTTTCCCAAGCGCTGTAAAATACATGCGCTTTCATTCAATTTAACTATCTATTACAACGCTTTTTGTACAAGCGCTGTAAAATACATCTTTCAAATCAATATCATTTACTTTTAAAACAAATTTACGAACCCTCATCACCTCTACTCTGGGAACCCTCATATCCTCTACGTACTGTGCGGCCATCTACGTTGTCTCAGGTATTTTTTAATTTGTTTTTAATAATTGAAAACTAAAAATTGTTATATATTAAATCTCTTCTACTAGTCAAAAACTCATACCACATGATCTGTTCTGTTTTGAAATTGTTAGTTGATATTGGTTTCTTTTTGAAACTTGTTGATATGTTTTGAAAGCTTATTATTTTTGTAACTGCATTTATATAGGTCGTATAATATGGATAGGAAATGGATGTCTGCCAATCGATTGTCAAAAGAGTATGAAATTGGAGTGAAGGAGTTTGTTGAGTTTGCAGTGAAGAATGCAAAAGATCCAAATAGAGTAGTTTGTCCTTGTTTAAAATGTTGTTTTGGAAAACGTGTTAGAGAAGATGAATTAGAAGGACATCTAGTATGTAATGGAATTGATGAAAGCTACACATGTTGGATAAGACATGGTGAGAAAAAAAAAAGGAAACATTAATTTTGAGAATAGTTCGACATATGCTTCAACTGGAGGAGTTCGAACGAATAATGGGATATCCGATGAAGAGGAGTAAACTGTACCAATACATGGAACACTACCCATCACTGAAAACAATTGCTGAAACGTTTGATATCCCTATAAAGGAAATAGAAGACAATAGAACCAACAAAGATAATTTGATCGGATTTCCGATAAAATATCTTGAGGAGAAAGCAGTAAACTTAGCAAGAGATGGAAAATGGGATACTTTCATGGATGTGCTTGCCTTAATTATATATGGAATTGTTTTATTTCCAACTATTAAGGATTTTGTGGACTTCACGGCGATAGACGTCTTTTTGGACGAGATGTTTATGATGCCAGCTTGATGAGAAGAATACGTAAGTCTTGGGGAGATGTTGTTAGAAGAGGTCAAGAATTAGGGCCTAGAAGTTGTGGTATAGGAGAGGAATATCATAATTGGGTGAAAAAGAGGGCATTAGAGGTCAAGTTGCCTTTTCATAGCACCATAATTACTCCCGAAGTAGTAACAACAGAATCTTTTTTCAGTACTGAAGATTTAGAGGCCGACTTAGCTCTCAAAGGACAAGAAATTGAAAAATTACAAAAAGAATTGGAGATGGCTCACCAGGCTTATAGAGATATGGAGTATAAGAATATTTAACAACCCCTTATCCTTGAGAAAGCACAAAAGAGGGCAAGAGAGGAAGAAGAAAGCAAGGAGAGAACTCGAATCTGTTTGCGGGGTGCGAATGAAGAGTTAAGACTCAGACGTCAAGAAAGGGATGATGCAATGATGGAAGGTCTTAGACTTAAAGAGTTACTAAAGAAATCTGGGGAAAAACATGAAGTCCTCCGTCGACAAGAAGCAAATCTAAAGCAACAAATAGAGAGGGTAAGAGCGGAATGTGAAAGCAAGATCATGGTAGAAAAGCAATGTCAAGAAGAGATCATTGAAGCATACCGAGTAGAACTTGCAAGAAAAGAAGACGAGATGTATACACAAAAAGACACTATCGAGAGACTTGTTCAAGAAGGGATGTTTTGGATGGACCGTTTCTCCAAACTAGTTTATTTGACCAACTCTGCTATCGAAGATATTCCACCATTATTAAGGGCCGCTGATGGGATGGCTAATCCACTCTCTACCCCTCAAGAGATCTCTATTTTTATTGAACATTGTAAAAGTTTAATCGAGCAAATGAAAAAATTGATTGCTCATTAAATCTACGAATTTCGTGTTTAGGTTTCAACTTTCGTTCTGTGGTAAAACTTGTATTTTTCTGATTTTCAATAAATTAAATTTGACTCTACTTTTGGTCCCATAACTCTCTCTTTATTGGTTAAGATATTCACAAACAAGCAATAAATAGTTCTTTGACATTCATGTACAATTACATTTTCATACATCATGTTGCATACTCATGCCATATTCTTTCACAGAAAAAATAACAAAACAAACAAAAAAATTGGTGCTACGACACCGTTATCGGACACGATCTCATTCAAAAATCATGGATGAGCTAGAGCAAACAGAAATAAGAGAAGACGTGAACCAACTCAAGGAGCAAATGACCAAGATCTTGGAGATTCTACAAGCACTTGGAAATAAAAATGATGGGAATCCTTTGGTAGACGAGGGGGTGTCACAAAACACTCTAGTTCACCCAACAGGTGCTGCTCCACACCTTCACACTAATTATCAAGAAGGGAAGACACAACAATTTCCACCTTATGGTTTGCCGACAGGCTATACCCCACCCATGGACACTCATCTCCCCAACAACAATCCGCTGGTTGTGGCTACAAATCCACAAACTAGTATCGGTGAATTCCCTCAAGTGCAATCTTCACCCCTTACTTCGGGATTTCCTGGAACTTCACCGCAAGGAAAAATTACCGAAGCTACGCCGGTGATGTTAAACATACATCATGAACCTCGACCGCTCGAGAACAATCAATCCCAAGAAAAATGGCAAGCCATGGAAGAGCGCTTGAGAGTTATCGAAGGGGGAAACAATTATGGATTTGATGCTTCAGACCTATGCCTCGTTTCTGATGTTATAATACCACCGAAATTCAAATTGCCTGAATTTGACAAATACAAGGGAACAACATGCCCCAAGAACCATCTTATTATGTATTGTCGAAAAATGAGTTTTTGCGCTCATGACGAAAAACTACTAATCCAGGGAAACCTATACAACCACCCTACCCTAAAGGATATGACTCGAACGCCACATGTGATTACCACTCTGGGGCTGTAGGACACTCTACTGAAAATTGCCTAGCTTTAAAATTTAAGGTGCACGATTTGCTTAAAGCAGGATGGTTGAATTTTAAAGAAAATGAACCTAGCGTGAGAAATAATCCCCTACCAATTCATGGTGGGCCGATAGTGAATGCAATCGAAGAAAATCACCAATTAATAAAAGAGGTTGAGAAAATTAAGATGCCGATGAAACCGATTTTTTATCAGCTATGTAAATTTGGATTAATCTGAGGAAATGCCAATGGGAAATCAAGATGCAATTTCCACCTCAATGAAGATCATTCCATAGAAGAATGCAAGGAGTTCAAAAATGAACTTCGAAAATTGATAAACATAGGCACCATTCAAATAGGTCGTTGGGAAAAGAATGACGGTATGATTGCAACCCAATCAGAAGAAAAACTTGGCATAACCATCCCAAAGCCATTGGTCATTCATTTCACTAAGGAGGAAAGTGTGAATGCCCCTGGTGATCTGAGGACCTTAATAGTTCAGATACCAAGCCCTTTTCCATATAAAGACAACAAAGCGGTACCTTGGAACTATAATATAGAGGTACATATAGTTGAACAGAAGAACAAAGATGTTTCTAGCTCTAAAACCACCGATGTCACGAATGTTTCAGGGATAGGAGGAATGACTAAAAGTGGTCGGATATACTCCCCAGAAAAATCACAAAGAGAAATGATAGTGGCGTTTGAGAAGCCATACACAGATAAAGGGAAAAAGAAAGTAATTGAAGAAGTCGAAAAGGAGAAAATAGAAAATGAGAAAGAGGTTTCTAATGAAGAAGCTCGAGAATTTCTCAAAATCATCCAACAAAGTGAATACAAAATAGTCGGCCAACTCAACCATACTCCCACAAAGATTTCATTGTTATCCCTCTTGATGAATTCTGAGTCCCACCAGAAGCTATTGATGAAAATACTAAACGAGGCTCATGTCACTCACGACATCACTTTGGACAAATTTGGAGGCATAATAAATAAAATCACTGCCAACAATCACCTAACTTTCACAGATGACGAGCTGCCAACCGAAGGAAGAGGACATAATAAAGCACTACACATATCAGTAATGTGCCTCTACCATATAATATAAAGAGTCCTCATTGACAATGGCTCATCGCTGAATGTCATATCAAAATCGACATTAGCAAAATTACCTTGTGATGGTACGTATATGAGACCAAGTCCCATGGTTGTTAGAGCTTTCGATGGGAGTCGCAGAGAAGTAATGGGGGAAATTGAACTCCCAATTCAAATAGGCTTGGTCACATTTGAAATCACGTTTCAGGTGATGGATATTGTACCCGCCTATAGTTGTTTATTAGGAAGACCATGGATACATTCGGTCGGCGTAGTGCCATCAACCTTACATCAAAAGCTGAAGTATGTGGTAAATGATCAATTGGTAATCGTGTCTAGAGAAGGAGACTTGTTGGTGAGTAAGTTGTCCACCACGCCTTATGTTGAGACAACAGAAGAAGCTCTAGAAACTGCCTTCCAAACACTAGAAATTGTGGACACTTCTTATGTCGAGACGACACCTATAGAACCACATATGTCAAACACGGCTATTATGGTGGCCAAGTTCATGTTGAGCAGAGGACACCGTCCATGGCATGGGTTGGGGAAGGATGAAGAAGGGCTTAAAGAGCCGGTGGAACTTCCTGAGAATAGAGATAAGTGGGGTTTAGGCTACAAACCCACCAAGGCTAACAAATGGAGATTAGTCAAAGAGAAAAAAGAAAAAAAAATTAGCTCGAATTGAAAATCGAGAACCAAGAATTGAAAGGATTCCCATCTGTAACATCCGACAGAATTTCCAAAGTGCAAGACCAACAAGTGAGATCCATATTGCAGTAGTTGAAGATGACATGTTTGATGGGGAGGCTAATTGGATTCGTCCGTGTGGTGCAGGAGCAGAAGTTAGGAATTGGAGAGTAGTCAAGTCACCTATAATATTTAATGCAATTCCCATGTAATTCTAAAAGCATTATTACTATTACCACGACCTTAAGATGCTTCATTATATTTAGGATGGTCATAATTTTGTTTTCTCAATATTTTGAATTTTAATAAATGCATTCTCATTTTGTTTTCTTATTGTTCTTTCTTACCACTTTCATTTTTTAATATTCATTCGCCATTTTTTTTTCTCTCTCTCCTTCTTTCTCCTTATCCTAGCCTTGAATCCTGCAGATTTGGGAATAGTTCATTCACAGACGACTGTACTAAGATCTCGCAGCATAATCTTAACTATCTTGTTAGTCAGACAGAAAAAGAAAATGAAGAAGATTATGAACCCCCTCTAGATTTGTTAAGAGCGGTAGAACGGGAAAACAAGGGTATCATGCCCTTTGAGGAACCGATAGAAATTGTTAATCTAGGGACGGAAGAAGGAAGGAAAGAAATTAAGGTTGGCACCATCTTAAGGAAAGAAGTATATCACAAATTAATCCAACTCCTACATGAATACAAAGATGTTTTTGCCTGGTCATATCAGGATATGCCTGGACTGGATACTAGCATAGTGGAACATAAATTGCCCTTAAAACCCGATTTTTCTCCGGTCAAACAAAAATTAAGGCGAATGAAGCCCGATATGTCATTAAAAATCAGGGAAGAAGTACAAAAAAAATTTGACGCTGGATTCCTCGCGGTGGAAAATTATCCTCAATGGATAGCCAATATTGTACCAGTGGCAAAAAAGGATGGCAAAGTACGAATGTGTGTTGATTATAAGGACCTTAATAAAGCCAGTCCTAAAGACGATTTCCCGTTACCTCACATCGATATTTTGGTTGATAATACGGCTCACCATTCACTCTTTTCCTTTATGGATGGTTTCTCTGGGTATAATCAAATTAAGATGGCAGCTGAAGATATGGAAAAAACGACTTTGATCACTCCTTGGGGAACATTTTGTTACAAAGTAATGCCTTTTGGTCTGAAGAACGCTGGGGCAACCTACCAAAGAGCTATGGTAACCCTATTCCATGACATGATACATAAAGAGGTCGAAGTTTATGTAGATGACATGATTGCTAAGTCACAAACAGAAGAAGAACATATTATTGATCTAAAGAAACTCTTCGAAAGACTTAGAAAGTTTAAGCTAAAGCTCAACCCTTCCAAATGCACTTTTGGTGTGAGATCGGGCAAAGTATTGGGATTTGTGGTTAGTCAAAGAGGAATAGAGGTTGATCCTGATAAGATTCGAGCCATTGCAGAAATGCCTCCTGATAACTCTTCATTATATGCATAATTTTCCACTGTTTTAGTCTTATTTATCTTCAATCATCAGTTAAATTAAGGATTTATTTGATACATTTGGTTTATTTTTGTTCTTTGAAGTTATTAATAGGTTATGCTTGTATTTCAGCGATTTAGTAGGAGTTTTTCGTAATTTTACATTGCGTTTTGTTTTTAAGTGCAGTGCTGAATTTTGGAGAAAAATCAACATGATACATCTGGAGTATTTCAGCCATATCTGGAGTTCTAAATGTCCCATTAGAGTCATTCCAAGTGCTAATGAAAGCTAAGATCCATATCTACAACTTTCATGAAGAGACCAGGACCAAATTCAGACGCGAAAGCCAAGAAAAGTGCAAAATACGTCAGACAGCAGATGTTGCGCGCCTGGGGCCCTGCGCGCCTGGAGCGCATTTTACAGTATTCAACTCTGCCAACGCGCGCCTGGAGCGCATTTCACAGGATCCAGCTCTGCCAACGCGCGCCTGAAGCGCGCCCTGCACGCCTGGAGCGCGTGACGCGCATCAGCAATCATAAAAACGCTATTTTTGACTGTTTTAGGCATCTTTTTGACTCTTGGGAAGTTGGGAGACTTGTGCCCTAGCATAGAAACTCAAAGACGGTCGTTTCTAACGCCATTGAAGCAGTTTTATCAAGAATCATCCATGAATCATTCTTGTAATTCTTCTTTAATCCTTATCTTTTGTATCTCTGTCATGAGTAACTAAACCCTATTTGTTGGGGATGAGTGTAACCAGATGAAACCCTTATTTTTCTAATTTGATTTCTAGTTATATGAATGAGTTTATTGAATTATTTTTCTCATCTCTGTGCTTAATGCTTTTTATTGCTTGATCAACATTAAAATGTTCTACGATTTGTATTTTGAAACGGAAGTAGACTTTACGAATGCTTGAGATGAGAAATTCATGAATTTGTATTCTAGGGATAGATGCAGGTCATGAAACCAAATAAATTAGTTGCAAAGCAATAGTTTACAAGAGAATTTCTATACGGTAATGCTTAATTCTAATCTTAAATCTACTAAGGAATTAGGGGTTACTTTGGAATTAAAGGTTCTGTCACTAAGACATTAGGGCAAGAATAATAAAGAGAATTCGGTAGTAATTCAATAAAGGAATTCAATAATTAGGATCAAATTAGACACCAAGGTTGGATTCGAAGTGAAACTCATCCCTGACATTTTTCTCATTATAAAAAATCAATTTTATTACTGTTGTTAATTTCAAATATTATTTCAATCAACTTGGGAACCTTTTGTTCAATTTTAGTAATTAAATATAATTCAATAGTAAAACGCAATCCTTGAGTTCGACACTCGGTACTACCGTTTTATTATTACTTGCAACGATTCAGTAGACTTGCGGAAACACTATCAAGTTTTTGGCGCCGTTGCCCGGGATTGCCATATCACTATTGAATTTAATTTATTTACTAAATTGAAATTTTTTGCTCTGCAATAAATTTTCTTCTTTTATTTTATTTCTAATTAAAAAAAAGAATTCTGATTTAAAACTCTTTTATTTTTACTTAATTATTTAGCTTTCTTTAACTGTTCATTACTCATAATTTGTCTAACCTTGTATGCGAGGCTAGTCCTCAGCTGAACTTTTCTTTTATCTAGAAAAAAAAAACTGTGAAAGCAAATCAAAAAGTGGTATGCTGGAATTGAATGCTTATGAGGTTGGGTTGGCTCAAGGGATGTTTCTCTCAAAACATATAAAAGATGTTATCGCCGCTGAGATAAAGAAGGGGATGGTAGCTCTAAATATACAACCCCAAGTGGCTCCTGTCAAACTACTAAAGCATACTAGTTGTAACATTTGTGGAGGAGCACATAAAACCAGAGTATGTGAAGCACGGGATGACAATGAGGTAGAAGAACTAGAACGGGTAAATTTTGTGAGTAATAACAACAGGCAGAATAACCCCTACTCTAATACGTACAACCCTGGTTGGAGAAATCATCCAAACTTTTCTTGGAGAGATCAACAAGGTGGATCTCAGGGTCAACAAGAAGCTCATACAAACCAATTCCGACCTAGAAAGGCTGCTTGGGAAAGTGCTATAGAAAAGAGTCAAATGGCTATAGAGAAACTAGTTACAAGCACAAGTTCTTTCATTGAAGAGTCAAGAGCCGTCCAGAAAAATCACTCCGCCTCAATAAAAAATCTTGAGACTCAAGTGGGTCAACTTGCTCAACAAATGGCACAAAGAACGTCTGGAAATCTGCCTAGTGACACAGTTCCGAACCCAAGAAACAATGTTAATGCAGTGACCACAAGGAGTGGCAAAGTGAGAGAACAAGTACCACCTGAAGCTTAACAGAGTAAAAGTACCTTGATCTCAACCCACTTGGAGGAAATGGTCACACCAATATCGGGGGAAGAGCACATCGCTATTGAAAAGGAGGAAGAACCTGTGGTACAAAAAAGGGAACCATTGCCCAAACCAGAAATTAGACTTCCATTCCCTCAAAGATTAAGGAGGGAAGAAACTGAAAAACAATTTGGGAAGTTTCTTGATGTTTTTAAAAAATTACAGATTAACATCCCTTTTGCAGAAGCACTAGAGCAGATGCCGACATATGCTAAGTTCATGAAAGAGATTTTGTCGAAAAAAAGAAAAATCGGAGGAGAGACTGTTATGCTTACGGAAGAGTGTAGTGCTATACTACAAAGGAAGTTGCCACCGAAGCTCAAGGACCCTGGAAGCTTCTCAATCCTGTGCGCTATTGGAAATAGAATTTTTGGGAAAGCTTTGTGTGATCTTGGAGCTAGTGTAAGTCTTATGCTCCTTTCAATATACAAAAAGTTGGGCATCGAAAAAGTCAAGGACACACAACTAATGTTACAGTTTGCGGATCGCTCAATGAAACATCCTTATGGAGTAGTGGAAGATGTGTTGGTCAAAGTGGATAAGTTCATTTTTCCAGTAGATTTCGTAGTACTAGATATGGAGGAAGACAACGACATTCCTTTGATTTTGGGGAGACCGTTCTTAGCAACAGGGAGAGCTATGATTGATGTAACAGATGGCACCTTAACCCTGAAAGTAAATGAGGAAACCGTCACTTTTAACATTCTGAAAGCCATGGAACACTCAAAGGAAAGAGAAGGGTGCAATCGAATCGAGATTTTAGATGAGATAGTCAATGAAGAAATAACGCATCAAACACCCAGCCTGCCGTTAGAAAGAGTTTTATGTCTACCCCAAGATGTCGTTCAAGAAAGTGAAGACCCAAAGATGAAGGAAGTGTTGGCCATGTTAGAAGCGTCACCATCCTACTCCCCTCGTTTTCCTACTAGATGGGAGGAGTTGAAAGGAAATGAAGACAAGTCCGCGGAGAAAAAGACACCACTGATTGAACTCAAGCAGCTGCCTATTCATTTGAAATATGTATTCCTGGGTGAAGAAGAAAAAAATCCAGTCATAATTAGTGCAAGCTTAAGCGAGTTGCAAGAAGAAAAGTTGTTGAGAATTCTGCGGAAGCACAAGGGTGCTATTGGTTGGTCCATCGATGACTTGAAGGGAATAAGTCCGACTTTTTGTATGCACAAAATCCTCATGGAGGACAATCACAAACCAGTAGTACAACCTCAAAGGAGATTGAATCCGGTAATGAAAGAAGTGATCAGGAAAGAGGTGGTAAAGCTACTAGAAGCCGACCTCATATACCCAATTTCAGATAGCCCTTGGTAAGTCCCGTTCAAGTTGTACCGAAAAAGGGGGGAACGACTGTCATCACAAATGAAAAGAACGAGTTAATTCCTACTCGAACGGTTACATGCTGGAGAGTGTGCATTGATTACAGGAGATTGAACAGTGCTACGAGGAAGGATCATTTCCCGCTCCCTTTCATTGATCAGATGCTTGAGCGGTTAGTCGGACATGAGTATTACTGCTTCCTAGACGGCTATTCAGGGTACAATCAGATAGCTGTAGCACCCGAGGATCAAGAGAAAACGGCATTTACATGCCCGTATGGGTATTTGCTTATCGAAGAATGCCATTCGGACTGTGTAATGCGCCAGCCACGTTTCAAAGGTGCATGATGTCCATATTTTCTGATATGATTGAGAAACATATTGAGGTATTCATGGACGACTTTTCTGTATTTGGGTCGTCCTTTGATAATTGTTTGATTAATCTATCTCTTGTATTAGAAAGGTGTGAAAAATCTAACTTGGTCCTAAATTGGGAGAAATGTCATTTTATGGTAAGAGAGGGAATTGTTTTAGGCCACCGAATCTTCCACAAGGGGATCGAGGTAGACAAGGCCAAAGTTGAAGTTATTGAAAAACTTCCCCCTCCTACCAATGAGAAAGGCATTAGAAGCTTTTTAGGCCATGCTGGATTTTATAGAAGGTTTATAAAAGATTTTTCAAAAATTGCAAAACCACTTACAAACCTACTTGCGAAAGACACACCTTTCAAATTCAATAAGGATTGTCTGCATGCCTTTAACAATTTGAAAAACCAGCTGATAACTGCCCCATTATCACTGCACCTGACTGGTCACTACCTTTTGAAATCATGTGTGATGCAAGTGACAGTGCTATTGGGGCAGTTCTGGGACAAAGAAAAGACAAGATGTTGCATGTGATCTACTATGCTAGTCATGTTTTAAATCAGGCACAACACAATTATGCTACAACTGAAAAAGAATTATTAGCTGTAGTCTATGCTTTTGATAAATTTCGGTCTTATCTATTAGGATCGAAAGTTATTGTTTACACTGATCATGCTGCTTTGAGGTATTTGTTTACTAAGCAGGAATCAAAACCAAGGTTGCTTAGATGGATTCTATTACTCCAAGAATTTGACATTGAGATCCGGGATAAAAAGGGATCAGAGAACACTGTGGCTGACCACCTATCTCGATTGGAGAAGGTCGAGGAGAATGAGGATATTAGACCGATTCGAGATCAATTTGCTGATGAGCACATCTTCGCCATTACCATGGCATCGTGGTTCGCCGACTTTGTCAATTTCAAGGTGGGGGGGTACAATCCCATCTGATTTCACTTACCAACAACGAAAGAAGTTTATCCACGATGCCAAATTCTATGTATGGGATGAACCCTTTCTGTACAAAAGAGGAGTGGATGGGCTGTTGCGAAGGTGTGTTCCCGAGGAGGAACAAGAAAAGGTAATATGGCACTGCCATGACTCCGAGTATGGGGGTCATTTCAGTGGTGACCGAACTGCAGCAAGAGTTCTACAATCGGGGTTGTTTTGGCCTTCATTATTCAAGGATGCATTCAACTATGTGAAGAAATGCGATCGATGCCAGCGCACCGGTAACATTTCAAAACGGGATGAGATGCCACAAAATCCTGTATTAGAAGTAGAAGTGTTCGATGTGTGGGGTATTGATTTCATGGGTCCATTCCCATCGTCATATAATAAAGTTTATATTTTAGTGGCAGTGGATTATGTCTCAAAATGGGTTGAAGCAATAGCTACTCCAACAAATGATTCGAAACAGGTTATCAGCTTTCTCAAGAAGAACATATTCGCTCGTTTCGGTGTGCCTCGAGCCTTGATTAGTGACGAAGGCACCCATTTTCTAAACCGGAATATGGAACACCTTCTGAAGAAATATAATGTGCGTCATAGAGTGGCAACCCCATATCATCCACAAAAGAATGGGCAAGTTGAAGTCTCCAACAGGCAGCTTAAACAAATCCTAGAAAAGACAATAACTGCCTCACGAAAAGATTGGTCAACGAAACTTGATGATGCACTTTGGGCCTACAGAACAGCTTTTAAGACCCCCCTGGGTATGTCACCGTATCAAATGGTGTATGGTAAAGCTTGTCATTTACCTCTCGAACTTGAGCATCGAGCGTTTTGGGCGACGAAGTATTTGAACTTTGACTTGGGCAAGGCAGGCGAGGCGAGAATTCGTCAACTTCACGAGTTAGAGGAATTCCGGAATTTCGCCTATGAGAATTCCAAGACATATAAAGAAAAAACCAAGAAATGGCATGACAAAAAAATTAGATTCAAGGAATTCCAAGAAGGAGAACTAGTTCTCTTATTCAACTCAAGATTGAAGTTGTTTCCCGGAAAACTAAAGTCAAGATGGTCGGGCCCTTTCAAGGTAATCAAGGTATTCCCCACGGAGCTGTAGAGTTGAAAGATACACACTCCGATCGAAACTTCAAGGTCAATGGACAAAGACTCAAATCTTATTTCGGGGAGGAGTCAAAACTTTCGATGGAGTCCATCCATCTCGACACAACTTGAAGAGTGAATTGTCAAGCTCAGGACACTAAACGAGCGCTTGTTGGGAGGCAACCCAACTTCGTATCCTTTTCATTTTAGTTTGACGTCACTTCATTTAATTTCAATTTTAGCTTTTAATTACTAATTTTATTCATTCTTGATGTTTAGTATAAGCAAGAAATCAAAAAAATGTGTTAGGAAGTGTTTTTTTGTTGAGAGGGAGCAAAAACGCGCCTGGAGCGCGCCTCATGCGCTTGAAGCGCATTCTGGAAATTTTAATCTGTGAATAACGCGCCTGAAGCGCGCCTCATGCGCTTGAAGCGCATTCTGGAAATTTTAATCTGTGAAAAACGCGCCTGGAGCGCGCCTCATGCGCTTGAAGCGCATTCTTGGATTTCCATTCTGTATACTGCGCGCCTGGAGCGCGCCTCATGCGCTTGAAGCGCATTCTTGAAATTCTGCTCTGTACAACGCGCGCCTGAAGCGCGCCCCGATGCGCCTGAAGCGTATTTCACAGATTTGCCACTGACTTGCCAGCGCCTGAAGCGCGCCCCATGCGCTTGAAGCGCATTTAACAGCCGTTTGGCACTTTTGGGCTTTTAAACACTACAAAGAGGTAAACATTCTCTCTTGCACACACACCATCCTTCTTTCACAAACACCCTAATCATTGGAGGTCAAGCTCCCTCTCTGCACACAGTCACGAATTTGTCTCATCCTCAAGTAAGTGTCTCTCCCCTATCCAAATCCCATCCTCAAGTAAGCTTCTAGAAACTTCTAATAGCAACTCATTCTTGGTTACTCATGCATGTGGTTTTTTTTTTTTTTTTTCGCTTGTAAACGTGAATTTATACTGAATTGTATACATGATGCATGCATGTGTGTTGTTAGTTAGTTCGAAAAGGGGTAAATGGTTGTGAGATTAGGGGTTTTTCATTCATTATTGTGCCTGCATGCCAACTGTTTGCTAAAATGCCATAACCAATATTGTGCCTGCATGCCAACTGTTTGATAAAATGTCATAACCAATATTGTGCCTGCATGCCAACTGTTTGATAAAATGTCATAACCACTATTGTGCCTGCATGCCAACTGTTTGAAAAAATGTCACAACCATCATCATGCTTGCATTCCAACTGTTTGTTAAAATGACACAACCAATGCACATGCATTATTATCACTTAGAACGTTAGTGGACAAACTCATGGTCATGTATGATGTTATTTCTCCAAGGTCGACCGTGCTTAAATTAATTATCTCTAACTTGGAATATTTCGAACTTTGGGGGTGACTACTTGTTTTGCAGGACCTAATGGCAACCCAAAAAAAGGCAAAGTGAACTAAGGTTGCAACTACATCCTCTGCCCCACAACACGATGCATTCCTATTCAAGAACATGGCAACACAAGAATACTACGCCAAACTCCCAGCAGTCCACAAGTTCGTAAGTGAAAAGAATTTTCAGTTGGAAGACGACGAATTTGTTGACATCCAGGCTATGATTGCTGCCAGAGGATGGGAGAAGCTGACCACATTTGTCACCGTAGCTAGCAAATCATTAGCTGTGGAATTCTACTCTAATGCCTCCGATCTAAAGTCTGACCAACCATTCCCACTTGACCAATATGTGAGTTATGTGAGGGGAAAAAGGGTGCCTTTCACGCCTCAAGTCATCAATGAAATCTTTGGCCTGCCGAACTATAATGACTGCCGCTTTCTAGCTATGGAAAAACAAATTATAAGAGCAAGCAGTCAGGAAATCCTACACATTTTTTGCAGACCAGGCATAGATTGGGTACGAAATAGAGATGGCTCCGTTCGGAAATTACGCTCATTGGACCTCACCCCGATTGCTAAAGCATGGAGTACTTTTGTCCATCATACACTATTGCCATGTTCGAATGTGTCCGATATAACATTTCAAAGAGCATGTCTACTACTTGCTATCTTGAAAGGCGACAGAATTAATGTGGGCATGTTAATAGCCAATGATATTCGGGGCACAGCCGTTCTTGATCCTCCAACAGGCTACATCCATCACGCCTCCCTGATAAGCAAATTTTGTGAATTGGTGAGAGTGGTACCAAAACAAGGCGAAGAAATGTTGAAACCAGCTACTCCAATCACTGCAAGATGGATAACAAAACACTATGATTCCAGCAGACTACCCTGTTGCCCCACCAGCAGCGATGCTAGCAGAGGAACATACTGAACCACAGGAACCACAACAACCCCACCCACACCCTGTCCAGCCGTCTAACGAAAACAGAATCGGTAGATTGGAAACTATGATGGAACGAGTAATGATTGATCAGCGAGATAGACACGCCAGATTAGAGTTGGGGATGACCAATCTCTATCGAGCATTCGCCTCTTCTCAACAGACACCGGGAGGCATGTTTTATGCTGATCTATTTACACCTCACCATTACACAGGCGACCAGAGCGGAATAGGAGCAGATGATCTAAACGAGGATCCTTGAATTGCTAAACTAGAGAAGTTTTCTTTCTTTTGTTTTGAATTTTTTTTCTTTTTTTTATTTTTTTTTTCTTTTTTTTTATTTTCTTTGTTTCTTTTCTTGTTCTTCTTTGTTTTAGGCTAGTCTATTTGCTTTTCTTTGTTTCTTCTTGTTTTCTTGGTTTGATGATGAAAAGTTGTAATAACTTGCACTTGATCTTTAAGTTTCTGTTTGGGATTTCGAAAGTTAAACTCTATTTCTTTGATTATGTTATTGCCCAAATCGATAAGTCTCCCTAATGCATACATGCTTGATTACTAAATGGTTGCAGAAGGCTAATAGGCCATCAAGTTTTTCAAAAATACAATGTTAACTTTTCGAATACATGTTTGGCATTATGTTGATTGTTCATACTCTCTCTTATTATCCTAGCTGTGAGCTTTTGAGCCTAAACACTTAAATTCTTTGCTGTGTGATTATCCTTACATGTATTATCCCTTCAGAACTTGCACTAATTCTGACTTGCATCACTTGTAACTAATGCATACATTGAGGCAATTTTATTTGGTCGTTTGAGCCTTTCTAACTACCCTATAAAAATGTTATCCTTTGCTAGCCCCTTTGAGCCTTGCCCTTTATTTCGGTTACTAGCCACATCACAAAACACAAAAAAAAAAAAAAAAGACCCTGCTTCAATTACATCACCATACTTGGAGTTAGGTAGAAAAGTTTTGTTATGTATTGATCAAATTTTAAGTTTGGGGTTGCTCATGGGATAGCAACCTTTTAAGTTTGGGGTGGTGATTCTCACAAAAAAAAAAAAAACGATAAATAATATATTTCTGGTTCTTTGTTCAATGTTGAGAATCTCCATAATGAAAAAAAAAATTGGTAGAATAATTGGGAAGTACATACCTAACTCCAAGCAGTAAAGCCTACTATCCCAAAATGTCCTACCCTTACCTAAGCCCCATTACAACCCGGAAGTCTTCTAAAAATGTATGTATTTGATGCATAGTGATGACTAACTAGAATTTTTTCAAGCCTATGGTAGCGTGATGCATGTTCTAGGATTTGAGTGATAAATTCATAACCCTTCTAAACACTTGAGAGAATTTTGGTGAGATTGTGTGAAGAGAGAGTTGAATTTGATAAATGAATGCCAATGTGTACAAATCTTGTTGTAAATTTTTAGCAACCATAGAGCATGAGGGATGTTTGCAGTAGCTGAAACTGAAAATTGAGTTTGATGTGATTTGAGAAATTGGGTTTAAGGTTATTTTTAACTACACCAAACATGAAATTAATTGTTGCTTGGGGACAAGCAATAGATTAAGTTTGGGGTTGTGATAACTCTTCATCATATGCATAATTTTCCACTGTTTTAGTCTTATTTATCTTCAATCATCAGTTAAATTAAGGATTTATTTGATACATTCGGTTTATTTTTGTTCTTTGAAGTTATTAATAGGTTATGCTTGTATTTCAGTGATTTAGTAGGAGTTTTTCGTAATTTTACATTGCGTTTTGTTTTTAAGTGCAGTGCTGAATTTTGGTGAAAAATCAACATGATACATCTGGAGTATTTCAGCCATATCTGGAGTTCTAGATGTCCAATTAGAGTCATTCCAAGTGCTAATGAAATCTATGATCCATATATACAACTTTCATGAAGACACCAGGACCACATTCAGACGTGAAAGCCAAGAAAAATGCAAAATACGTCAGACAGCAGATGTTGCGCGCCTGGGGCGCGTCCTGCGCGCCTGGAGCGCATTTTACAGTATTCAACTCTCCCAACGCGCGCCTGAAGCGTGCCCTACGCGCCTGGAGCGCATTTCACAGGATCCAGCTCTGCCAACGCGCGCCTGAAGCGCGCCCTGCGCGCCTGGAGCGCGTGACGCGCATCAGCAATCATAAAAACGCTATTTTTGACTGTTTTAGGCATCTTTTTGACTCTTGGGAAGTTGGGAGACTTGTGCCCTAGCATAGAAACTCAAAGACGGCCGTTTCTAACGCCATTGAAGCAGTTTTATCAAGAATCATCCATGAATCATTCTTGTAATTCTTCTTTAATCCTTATCTTTTGTATCTCTGTCATGAGTAACTAAACCCTATTTATTGGGGATGAGTGTAACCAGATGAAACCCTTATTTTTCTGATTTGATTTCTAGTTATATGAATGAGTTTATTGAATTATTTTTCTCATCTCTGTGCTTAATGCTTTTTATTGCTTGATCAACATTAAAATGTTCTACGATTTGTATTTTGAAACGGAAGTAGACTTTACGAATGCTTGAGATGAGAAATTCATGAATTTGTATTCTAGGGATAGATGCAGGTCATGAAACCAATTAAATTAGTTGCAAAGCTATAGTTTACAAGAGAATTTCTATATGGTAATGCTTAATTCTAATCTTAAATCTACTAAGGAATTAGGGGTTACTTTGAAATTAAAGGTTCTGTCACTAAGACATTAGGGCAAGAACAATAAAGAGAATTCGGTAGTAATTCAATAAAGGAATTCAGTAATTAGGATCAAATTAGACACCAAGGTTGGATTCGAAGTGAAACTCATCCCTGACATTTTTCTCATTATAAAAAATCAATTTTATTACTGTTGTTAATTTCAAATATTATTTCAATCAACTTGGGAACCTTTTGTTCAATTTTAGTAATTAAATATAATTCAATAGTAAAACGCAATCCTTGAGTTCGACACTCGGTACTACCGTTTTATTATTACTTGCAACAATTCAGTACACTTGCTGAAACGCTATGTTTTAATATCTCCCAAAAAAAGGTTCATACCTATCGTAGCGCGATTGTGTTTTGATTGTACCAATAATATGGCGGAATATGAAGCTTGTGCCATGGGAATTTTAGTGGCTTTGGAATCAAAAGCGAAAGTTCTAGAAGTATATGGAGATTCAGCCCTAGTCATTTATCAGCTTAACCAAGAATGGGAAACTCAAGATAAGAAGCTAATACCTTATTTTACCTACATAAAAGAATTGTCTTAAGAATTTGACAAAATCACGTTTCACCATGTCCCTCGAGAAGACAATCAATTGGCTGATGCTTTGGCTACTTTATCATCTATGTTCCAAATAAATAGAAACGATGAAATCCCATCAATTAAAATGGAGAGTCGAGATTATCCAGCCTATTGCCATGTAATGGAAGAAGAAACTGACGGAAAACCGTGGTATCACGACATCAAACATTATCTTATAAATAAAGAATATCCTCCCGGAATATCGGAGAATGAGAAAAGAACTCTAAGACAGTTAACCGCAAGCTTTTTTGTGAACGAAAATATTTTGTATAAGAGGAATCACGATATGGTACTCCTCAGATGTGTTGATGTCAATGAGGCGAAAGAAATTCTACAAGATATCCACGATGGATCTTATGGGATCCATATGAATGGACACGCCATGTCTAGAAAGATTCTCCGGGCTGGATATTATTGGCTCACCCTAGAAAAAGATTGTATTAATTATGTAAAGAAATGCCATAAGTGTCAAATATATGCTGATAATATCCACGCCCCACCAGTGCCCCTGAACACCCTTTCAGCGCCCTGGCCGTTCTCAATGTGGGGCATAGATGTCATCGGAATGATCAAACCAAAAGCATCAAATGGACATCGCTTCATCTTGGTGGCAATTGATTACTTTACCAAATGGGTAGAGGCCGCTTCATATGCCAATGTAACCAAAAATGTGGTAGTCAAATTTATAAAAAGGGAATTAATATGTCGTTATGGTCTACCAAGCAAGATCATTACTGACAATGCCACAAATCTAAATAACAAAATGATGGATGAATTGTGTGCCACCTTTAAAATTCAACACCACAACTCGTCCCCATACAGACCAAAAATGAATGGTGCAATTGAAGCAGCAAATAAAAACATCAAAAAAATTATTCATAAAATGGTTATAACATACAAAGATTGGCATGAGATGTTGCCGTTTGCACTACACGGGTACCGTACTTCGGTACGCACTTCAACTGGGGCAACCCCTTTTTCCTTAGTATATGGGATGGAGGTTGTGCTACCTATTGAAGTAGAAATCCCCTCGCTAAGAGTATTAATGGAAGCTAAACTAGAGGAATCGGAATGGGTACAAACACGTTTTGATCAATTGAATTTGATTGAAGAAAAAAGGTTGACAGCCTTATGCCATGGGCAATTATACCAGAAAAGACTAAAAAAAGCATATGAGAAAAAAATACGTCCTCGAGAATTCCAAGAAGGAGACCTGGTACTGAAAAAGATCTTGCCCATTCAAAAGGATTATCGCGGGAAATGGACTCCTAACTATGAGGGCCCATACGTTGTGAAAAAAGCTTTCTCATGTGGAGCTTTGATCCTTACGAATATGGATGGAAAAGATTTAGCTCTTCCTGTAAACTCAGACGCCGTAAAAAAGTATTATGCTTAAATAATGAATACCCGCTAGGTTGAAAACCTGAAAAGGCGACCTAGGTAAAATTAGGGTACAAAAAAATATACCCGCTAGATTGAAAACTCGAAAGGGCGACCTAGGCAAAAACAATGGTAAAAAAAAAACCCGCTAGGTTGAAAATCGGGCAACCTAGGCAAAAATTAGGGTACACAAAAAATATTTGTTGGGTTGAAAACCCAAAAGGGCGACCCAAGAGAAGAAGAAAATTAACGACAAAAACAAGGATAGAGAATATGTACTTGAAATGATAAGACCAACAATATGGATTATGTTATGGCATGAGAAGTTAGTACAGTCTACTTTTGAATTACTAGTAACCAAGTCGGGTCTTCCACCCATTTCTTTTGTTTTCTCGTATGTATATATATTTTCTTTCAATATATTGATATATACTGTTGTCACCTTTATAATTTAACTCTTTTTCTTGAATGTACTTATGATTATCATGTATTGGAAAATAAAACATTATCATACCTCAATATAATGAAATCGGATATAACTTCAGATCACACTATTAATTCTTCTTCAAAAAAAAGAGAGGAAAGAACGAAAGAAAAGGAAAATAGAAGAGGACAAAGATCAAAGATATCACGTTCAAGAAAAGGGTATAAGTGCTTTTTCTCATTCATGATTTGAATGACCGTGTCTAATAAAAATATTGATAAAAACCGACATACTCATTCATTCATTCATTCACTCATTCATAAATTTAAAGCCGAGAAAACAACTCGCACGTTGAAGCCGGGAAAACGACTCGCACCCAAAGCCGAGAAAACGACCTGCACGTTGAAGCTGGGAAAACGACTCGCACCCGAAGCCGAGAAAATGACCCGCACGTTGAAGCCAGGAAAACGACTCGCACCCGAAGCCGAGAAAACGACCCGCAGGTTGAAGCCGAGAAAACGACTCGCACCCAAAGACGAGAAAACGACC
>JBBPBR010000003.1:29514382-29545249 GCA_037974775.1 Cicer pinnatifidum | reverse complement strand
TTTTTTTTTTTCCTTGTGTAGTGAATTCCACATGATATTTCAGTTACCATTTGATCAAATTATCTACCTATTTAAGAGTGATTTAACTTTATAAATTCATAGGTTTTCTAAAAATATCCTTAAGCACTTAGTCAATTCTAAATCGATTCCAATTTCATTTGGTATTGTGTGTTCGATTATTCAAAGAATTTTAAACCATACTATTTCTTTCACTTATGATAATCGTTTTCAATTGATAAAGTAACATCAAACTTCAATTCTATTCTTATTTTATAGAAAATTTACCTTTTTGAGTATTAATTGTATTCAATTAAAATATTTATGTTATGAACAACAAAAAGTCATGCCCTCTGCAATCCGAGTTAATAATCTATATAATTGCTGGTAAAGGTAAAAAATTGGTTAAACTTTTAACATAGATTGAATTCATTAATATGTGTATTAAATAGAGATGTCTCGCGATCACTAGATTTGCACCGACCATTTAGTTGTTTAGAAGCGATGTGGGGTCACGGGGATATATTATATGTTTTATATTTAGACTATCTTTTATGATACTTCACTTTTTTTTTTATATTAAACTATGATATTTGATAATGATATGTTATCTAATCATTGTCGTCATGATTGATATTATGTGATGAAATTTGTGAATTTTTGTATTTTGAAGTATGTTGATGGTAAGTGTTTATACTTGAGAGTTAGGAAGAACTATATCTATGAAAACTATATCCTATTATGTGTTGATAGTCCATTAGTATTAGCATGGTAATCAATTAATGAGATAAGATCAATCGATAATTAATGAGATAACATTAATTGATTAATGAAATGAAATAAGATCAATTGACAATCAGATTAATCGATTAACGAACCCCATAATATACTTAAGGTGACGAATAACCGATCAAAAGGACCTCAATAATCAATTCGAGTGGTTAGGACTTAGTATGTTATGAATAATGATTAAGATATTAGTAATGGCTAATTAATCAATTAGGCTAAAAATCAGAGTTAAAAAATGGTTAAGTTATAGATTAATCAATTCGGGAAGATTAATTAATCGATTAGATTGAGAATCAAAAGTAAGAAATAGTTAAGTTATAAATTAATTGATTAGGAGAATATAATTAAACATTTAGTTTAATTAGAATTGGTTAGAGGTTAAGATTCATTGCTTAAACTATGTTACAATTACTAAAATAGATTATCAACTAATTAGTAATGAAAAGTTAGATAGTATGGTTAAACTATTAACTTAGGATTAAGTTAATGTGAGTGATAATGTTGATATGATAATGATAATGATAAATATTAATTTGCGAAAGCACACCTAGTCATAGATATTGGGTGAGTTGTCTTTCTATTTGAATAATGATATTGCGAAATCACACTTAGCCCAATTATTAGTGATGGTTCTTCAATTAAAAATGTTTGACAAAAACTTATTAAGAATGTTAAATAGAAGTTATCTAAGATAGAATGTTGTCTCTCACACACACAAAATGGATTTTGCAAAATATATTGTTGTACGACTTTGCAAAATATTATTTCGGTCTTGACTATATGCAAAAATAATTAATTTCACACATATTAAGAATTTTAATTAAATGCAATTAATCTTCTTGATCTCATAAAAAAATGGAAGTACATTCTAAAAATTGTCCTTCCTAGAAACTTGTTTTCTGAGAGTAAAATAGTCATTGAAAAATAAATTTTACATTAATTGATAGATATCATAATATAACATAAAGATAAGTTATATTTCCTTACATGAGAAGCGCTAGTAACTCTCTCTTTTCAACATTCATTCTTTCATTTGATGAAATCCATATGAGTCTCACCATTTTATGTAGGATTCATTTTTAAAGTATGACACACATATTGATTTGACCCAATAAAAGAGTGAATGCTAGAGTAAATATTGAAAAGATAGTATTCTTAATAATTTTCTTGCTTGAAGATATTTGAGATAAAACTACAAGTATTTGATTACTTCTTCAAGTGAAAACTTGAAGGATGCTTTTCTAGTAACATTATGTTATATATTGCCGATTGTGTTTGTTGAGTAAACAAAACACAATTTGTGTTTATATTGATATAATTTTGATAAATATTTTTATTTAAATATTATTTTCATAATTATGTAATTGTTTATTAGTTTATTTTTAAATCAAACCTTAAAAAAAAAGACAAGCGTTATAAAATACGAAAATGAATTTAAATGTTAAATGTGCTATTAAAAAGAGAGATTTTTCCGTTTCATCTTATATAATTTCATTTATTAAATTTCAAGTTCAATCTTCTTAAAAATACACTTTATTTAAATATACTACGTACTATAAAAATCATCATCAAAGTTTAAGAACATCTTACGAAGAGTTTTTCAATGTGAATTGTAAAGCCACTTGTGTGGCATGACAAAAGTTATGAGGTCCAAACCATTGCCAAATGTCCATGATGCATGTAAGACTGTATGTGATGCTAAGTGAAAAGTTTCACGAAAGACAATTGACTTGTTGTATGGAGGGAAAATGGCTTGTTGCATGTAAGAAAGTTTGATATGTCTCTCCTATAAATAGCATGTTGGACAACACATTCGTATCATCCCAAGATCAAGTAGTAACACAAGCACTAGAGCTTGTTGAGAGTGACATGAAATATAGTTTCTACATTAAAGTTTCTCTTAGTATTAGTATTCTCCTACTTTTGAAGAAGGTTTAATTGTTTCCCATTGCATTCAGAGAGAGGTCTTGTAATTTCATCCACTTAGTGAAAATTCTCTACTTTTGCCATGTGATTTTTTTTACCCTTATTTGTTGAGGATTTTCCTTGTAAATATTATTCGTCTAGTTCCTATTTTCTTATTTCTTATTTTAGCTTGTGATATTATTTTGTTACTCTGGAATCCAACAGTGGTATTAAATCCACTATTTGCGATCATTGTTCTGATGTAGCGAATTGACAAGATGTTCGATTAGTAAAAAAGTATGTTTTATGGTTGCAACATGTTTGAACTTCCGTTTCAGAAAAGAATTATTCTTGTTACTAAAAAGGGTGGTAGTGAAAAAGTATATGTCTAAGAAAGTTTTAGTTAGAAATACTTGGTATTTAAGTGTGTCCATTTGTGACCCACCTGTCTTTCCTAGGAACTTGCCAGATGTATTTTTCCGAACTATGATTGTTGTTCTAGTATATGTAGCCTTCATGGAAAAAATTTCTACACGATCGCAGTTGAAAAATTATTTGGTGTAAAATCATGACAACAAAATTTGAGACAAGAAGTTTTATGGGAGAAAATTTTACCTATCGAAAATGAAGATAAGAGCAATTTTGAGAAAAAATAATTGCCTAGATTTAATAGAAGAAAAACCTGTAGATATCATTGATTAAAAGTGGAAAGAGATAGATGATAGAACTATTTCCAATTTGCACCTAGTAAATACAAATTTTGTGTTGCTGAAAAGAAGACATCAAAGAAGATCTAGAATACTTTGATAAAGTTGTACGAGGTCAAATCCATTCATAATAAAATACTCTTAAAGAGGAGGTCCTACATTCTTCGAATGAATGTATCCACATCGATCACAAATCACGTCATAACCTTGAATACGTAGTTTGCTCAACTAATAATTTCATATTTTAGAAGAGAAAAAATAAACAAATGTGTGGTACTTCTACTTCAATGTTTATTAGATTCATATGATCAATTCATCATCAACATTACAAACTATAATGTAGTTGATACTCTTTGATTCGATAATGTCATTACGCGAAAAATAAAATTTTACAGCACCTTTTTTAAGCTATTTACAATGCTTTTTCAAAAAAAAAAAGCGTTGTAGAATCGAGCGCTATAAAACGATACAACAACGCTTTTTAAAATAAAAAAATGCTATAAAAAATGTAGATATATTGCGCGCTTGTTATGCACATTTTACAGCACTTTTTTGAAAAAGTGCTGTAAAATGTGCACTCAGTATATGCATTATAATGCACATTTTACAGCGCTTTTTCATATATGCGCTGTAAAATATGCACTCAGTAGATGCATTATAATTCACATTTTACAGCGCTTTTTCGTATAAGCGCTGTAAAATATGCACTCAGTATATCCATTATAATGCACATTTTACAGCGTTTTTTCATATAAGCGTTGTAAAATGTGCACTCCGTATATGCATTATAATGCACATTTTACAGCGCTTTTTCAAATAAGCGTTGTAAAAGATGCAATTTTTTTTTATTTAAAAACGTTATAAATTAAATTTTTAAAAAGCGCTTTTTGGTTTTTTATGGCAATTTTTTAGAAAGCGCTGTCTTTTAATT
The DNA here is from genome assembly GCA_037974775.1 of Cicer pinnatifidum. Classification (NCBI taxonomy): domain Eukaryota; kingdom Viridiplantae; phylum Streptophyta; class Magnoliopsida; order Fabales; family Fabaceae; genus Cicer; species Cicer pinnatifidum. Next base: position 29,540,920 of record JBBPBR010000003.1, on the reverse strand, counting down.
TTTTTTCCAAAATTATTTTCATCCATAATCAGTTCACAATCAATTCACACAATCAGTACACAAACAGAACTATATGACTTAACTTTATAACTTTAAACAACAACATAACTATATTCATATACATATTCAGATATCGTACAACAACACATATTGAGATATTGTACAACAACACATATTCATATATTATGCCCTATTCATATACATATAACTAACAGAATTACACAGAACATAACTAGCTACCATATATTCAGATCCCTTGCTGCATGCTATTTCCCAACAAATCAAATAATTTTCATTTCAAGCACATACTGACACCAGTCTTCCTTTAATTCCATTAGATCTTTCTCAGAGTATGTTGGACTAGAATTGTCAAAGTACTGTGCAATATAAAAATTGAACATATTAAGTTAGAATCAAATATATAGATAATTTATATATGAAAATCATATAATGAAAATACCGTACTGTTTCTGGGATAATAGTTTGATTCATATTAACAATCTCCTTCATGAATCGCAATACATAGTACCCACAGTCGATGATGTTAGTTTGACGAGGGCACTATAAAATAAAACATATAAGTCAATAAAATATTTGTGCATTGATTGTAAAGGCATATATTTGTAAATGAAAATTTAAAGGCATATATTTCAAATCTTTATTGGAATCCATGTGATATTATTAGACTTTTACTTCGACACTGTAGCACCTCTTTGAGCTCGAAAAACTTGTAAAGCACTATCAAATAAATAAATGTGATTATTATAGCATTAACAAACACATTATTTATATATATGTGTAAGAAATAAATAAATATTACTTACGTGTCGAACATAGTCTTTTTATCGGAGTGATTGTTGTAATTTCCGTGCAAGGGATCTAAATAGTATATAACTTCAGAGGTCGCATTGATTGCAAATAGCACCCAATGTGCCCTACAACAACAAAAATTTGGTTGGCAATTTTGTTTACACAAATAATAAATTAAGATCTCATAAATTAAAAAAGATATAAATAAATAATATATAATTACGTACCCTGAATTATATGGTGCAAAGAACAATTTATCCTTCTCTATATTTCCTAATAACATATCTACAATGTATTTCTTTACATTCACTGCATCGAGTTTACACATCGAAAGCTTATGCGGAGACAAGAATGAATATCTATATGACAATCTGCGCATGCACACCAACTTCTCATACAAAAACTTTCAATGAAAATTTCAACTTAGATTAATTACCAATAAATTTAATTAATTACCAATATATGCAATTAAAAGTATTTTTTTGCCTAATGCACAAGCTGATGACAGCAACACTCAGCTCCTTATGGTTGAGAAGTTCGTATATGTGCTCTTTTTCAATAAATTCTTCATACTCATCTCCGAATATAGCTTTATTCATGGTTATGATGCGTGAATCTTCGTTGCTGGCCATATTCCTTTTTACTTGGATGTCAAGACACGCCCCGTATTTAGCAAGGCATGGCTGACTTATTTTAGGAGTAGCAGCGACTGATTTTCCCCAATCCAGCTTTTTAGCTGCAACTTTGGCAGCTTTATTACCCTCCAACTTTGGTAGTTTTCCAGCTTTATTACCCTCCAATTTTTGAAGTTTGCCGGCTTTATTTTGCTGTGCAGGTAGTTTATTTGATTGAATATGAAAAAATGAGGCTAAATGTTAGTTTATTGAATATGAAAAAATGACAAACCTTTTCGGGCGATGTAATTGACTTGTTTCTGGAAATCTTTTTATCATTCCCTTTAGGCTTTTTAAGAATCTAAATATAAATGTGAAATTAAAGTTAGCAGCGGAAAAAAAATCAGCACTTAAATATACATATCAATTAAACATACATTTCAATTAATTAAACATACCTTGCCAAGGGCAACAAAATGTGTGGGCCATGCCACGTAACTTCCAATTGCTTCGCCCAAAAACTTCATATCTGCATCGTTGTCCGGTATAGGCAACGATGCATTTTGTTCGAAAGCAATAACAGGTGATACTTTGACATGGCCCGCAGGGATCGGTGTGTTGTGCAATACTTCTCCCGAAGTATTATACAATGTTCCTTTTTCGACCTTCCGATGAGTAGGGGAGGATAAATACAACACGCAAGGAGTGACACCCTAAATCAATGGTTAATACATAAGTATGGTTAATACATAAGTATAGTTAATACATAAGTAATTATATAAGTAAGTAATTAATTACCTCGGGAAGAGTTTTGAGACCAATGTTGCAACTCGCGTTTTCCCTCTCCATTTGTATTTCACGTTGGAACTGATCTGCGAGTTGCTTGTCTTTATTCGTCTTCACCAAGAGTGCCACTTGCTCTAATAAGAGTTTGAGCTTCTCTAATACTTCCTCATTGGATGGATTTTGGCGCTTCTCTTGTGAAAAATAGCTTTTAGGAGTTACGCCAAATCATTTCCCTCTCACACGACCGGAATATTCAGGAACATTAAACACTTTACCGAGAATGTCCCTGCAACTAGCTTTGTTGTCCTCTTGATTTTCTGAACTTTGTTCAATATTCTTCTAAAATACATGTAGGATTAAAAAAATAAGTTCGATATCATTTTTAAAATACAATATTAAAAAATATTAAAGTGATAATATTAAAGTGATAAAATACAATATTAAAAAATATTAAAGTAATAATATACTTACACAAAGTTCTATTACTTTTTGAACATTTTCGTTATCAACCACTCCATCCTTATTTACACGAGCTTCCTTCCACAAGATATGACGACTCAACGTTTGATTGGATTGGGTGTCTTGTCGCTATTTGTTAAGATCATAAACAAAATATTAGTTAGAAACTATAGTTTATAATACAAATTCCTTCATTATATAAAAGTGATGTTTAATTACTTTCAAGTTTTTGCTCTAGACGTGCATATCCCATACGTATTTTTTGTATGGGTGCGTTGGATTTCTTGCCCTCTCGCGATTTGCCTTACTTATATTCTATATAAAAAAAATAACAATCGTATAAAAATTTAAAATACGCTATGAATATGAATAATAAAACACAAATACTAATAAAGTAATCACTTACCACAAACGCGGGGTCCGAACGTTTTGATACAAATGCACTTCATTCTTCATTTGATATATAATGTTTATATATTCTTGGAGCTTCAACAATCATATTTCCTTCACTATCTTTTAGATAGAAATTTGAGAGGTGAGATCTAAAACCCCGGTCTATTTTCTCGGCAACTATCAAGACGTAATTCTTTCTCACCTCATCAAGAACAAAAGCAATATGCAAGCGAAATAAAGATATTATAAACAGCAAACAAAGTATTACAATGGAAAAAATTATAAATGACAAATGAGTGGATCAAAAAAGTTACTTGTATATCATTCCACTTTATATCTTTCGCATCCTTCAATGCCTTATCTCTCCAATCATCAATTGTAATGGGGATATTCTGACGAACAACAGTCCCAATGTAACTTACAAACATGGAGCTGTTGGGGTCAATTGGCTGACCACTCTCATTCCATCCAACCTAATAAACTCAACTAGTAAGTACATGCTTTCAAAAAAGATAAAAAATAAACAACAAACAGAGTATAGTATACCTCAAATTTTATGCCACTGCTCCTTGCTTTTATGACCATTTGCATGATGGTTTCACCACATTTGACTTCATTTTTGTAAGTCTTAGTATTGACAACTTCCTCATTTTGGCAATCTAAATCTTTGTTGGTATCTATTTATCTACAAGAAGTTCAATATGCAGTTCATTATAACTTCAACAAGCTCAACATGCAGTAGTCTAAGTACGTATCAGTAAAACTTCAACAAGTGCAACATGCATTTTAGTGATAACAAAAAATTATTTTAACATCAATACCTGAATAGTGAGGGTTCGAAGAAATAGGTAATGCGCATAAATGAGGGTTCGCAAAGGAAGAGAAACTGAAGTGTGGTTCGAAGAAATACGTAATGAGGGTTACGTATTTCAATAAAAAGAGATGGTGTGTAATGGGAAAGATGATCGTGGATGGAAATATGATTCAAAATGAGAGAGATGATCGTGGAAATATGGTTCGTAATGGAAGAGACGATAGGGTTCGCAAAGGAAGAGAAGAATGATGAAGATGAGATGATAGTGAAGTTTATGTAATGACGAGGAAACTGAAGCGGTTTACTGTTATATATAAAACCATATTACAGTGCTTTTTTAGAAGCCTTTTAGAGCGCTTGTTGGAAAAGCGCTCTAAAAGACCTAAGCCTTTTATAGCACTTGTTGGAAAAGCGCTATAAAAGGCCTCCTTATTTTATTTTTAAAAAGGCTCTTTTACAGCGCTTTTTCAAATAAGCACTGTAAAAGACCTCCTTGTTTTCTTATGTTATACAACTACTATTTTTAATAGCCTTTTACAACGCTTGTTGGAAAAGCGCTCTAAAAGACCTCCTTATTTTATTTTTAAAAAGGCTATTTTACAGCGCTTTTTCAAATAAGCGTAGTAAAAGACCTCATTGTTTTCTTATGTTATATGACTACTTTTTTGAATAGCCTTTTACATCGCTTGTTGGAAAAGCGCTCTAAAAGGCCTCCTTATTTTATTTTTAAAAAGTCTATTTTACAGTGCTTTTTCAAATAAGCGCTATAAAAGACCTCCTTGTTATCTTATGTTATATGACTGCTTTTTTTTTTTTAAACCTTTACAGCGCTTTTTCAAATAAGCGCTCTAAAAGGCCTTCTTATTTTATTTTTTGAAGCCTCTTTTACAGCGCTTGTAGAATAAGCGCTGTAAATTACCTATATTTGGATTTTTATTTTCAATTCAGTTTATCTTCAGTTAAGTTCAATTCATGTAAATGATTAGTTTATATTCAATTCAGTTCATGTAAATTACTAGTTTATATTAAATTACATGAACTTAGTATAAAACACTAAGATCAAGCTAAATATAAGCAGAAAATAAATATAAGCAGAAAATCAAATACATGGCTGCTTATATAAAACAATTAAACATGTTCATTAAGATGCCCTTATTCTTTTTCTGGTGGCATTCACATTTGTTTTTCCATTATTAACGATACGAAACGATGGGTTAGTCCAAATTCCCTCATCATGATCATCTCTAAGTTATAAACCATCATCAATTGAATCAATTTCATCTGGTTGTGATGTTGCAAATAAAAGATCATTACCAACATCTTCATCATTATTGTTATCATCACTTATTTTATTGGTCGATAGGACAACAAACCATTTATCATCAGCAAGATCAGTGACATAAAACACTTTTTGAGCTTGCGACGCTAAAATAAAAGGCTCGTCTTTGTATCCCACCCTATTAAAATCGACAAGCAAGAACCCTGACTCATCAATCCGAACGCCATTATTATTATCGACCCACTTGCAACCAAATATGGGAACACGAAACATTGTGTAGTCTAACTCCCATATGCGCTCGATAACCCCAAAATATGATAGATTTGCATATATTGGTTTTTTGTCTTTTGCACTTGAGACATGCATCGTGTAAGACCCGTAATTTAAAATCCTAAGTTATTCAATTTTAGGGTATTTTGTGTTAATTTTCTTAGGCTTTTAGCCCAGTTTTCGGTATTTAGCAAGTTAAAGGCCGAAAATATATTTTTGGAAATTGTATTAAAATTATTCGTCGAAGAATAAGTTATTTAGGTTTCGAAGAATATAATTCTGGGCGGTTTTGTTTAAAATATCACTCGGTGCTGAAAATTCATTTGACAATTGAGTTGCGACGAGAGTAGATATTTTATCAAATTAGATTGAGATGGGAGTGAAGTGATGGGTGTGAGAGTTGTTAGATATTTATTGATTTAGTTGTAATTATAATATATATATATATATATATAGTAAGTAATATATATATATATATATATATATATATATATATATATATATATATATATATATATATGTTAGAAAGAATAGCAAACAGAGGAAGGAAAAAGAGGAAACGAAGCCTTTCCATTCTCGCGACCCACACATTTTCTTCCATCCCTTTTCTTCCATTTTCGTGGTTCCTTTGGCCTCAAGAATAGAAACCCAAGATTAGTGGGTGTGAAAGAACAAACTTCCAGCTTCCTCCTCCTTCTCGGATTCGAAAACGGCGTTGGTGATTTCAAAACCATCAAACACAAACTTTCCCGTTTCATCTAGATCTAAGCTTCGTTTTGCAAAGAGATAGAAGGGAAAGTTGCTCACTACCATGCTACGGTGCTAGGGAACCAACTTTGGAAGCGACGTTGCGAGCGGAGATTTTACCGGATTTACTCGCGGTACCGTAATCGCACGTAAAAGCTAACGTGAAGGTAAGGGCTCCTTCCAAACTTCTAGTTTGCATTAGGGACTTATCTGTGGTTGTGTGGAAAAGAATTTGATTATGGTTGGTGTATTCAATTAGGGAAAATGAATTTAACTCATTTATGTATAATTTTGAGTAAATGAAATTTGATGTATTTGAGTGTTATGATTGCGTTGATTTGTGTTCATCGTACTTGGCATGTTCATACTTGATGTTTGTTGATTGATGTGATTTGGTGTGAATCGTGGGTTGAATTGGATATTATGTTTGAGTTTGTTTGGTGTGGAATTTGAAAACCATTAGAGTTAAACGAGTATTAAGAATGGGGAATCTCTTAATATTTCTGTTTACTTAATGCGAGTTTGTGAAAATCGTTTAAGTTAAATGAGTATTAAGAATGGGGAATCTCTTAATGACTTATTTACTTAATGTTGTCGTGAAAACCATTAGAGTTAAACGAGTATTAAGAATGGGGAACCTCTTAATCTCTTGTTTACTTAATGTGTGTTTTGGAAAATCGTTTAAGTTAAATGAGAATTAGGAATGGGGAATCTCTTAATGTCTTGTTTACTTAATGTGTGTTTTGGAAAATCGTTTAAGTTAAATAACAATTAAGAATGGGGAATCTCTTAATGTCTTGTTTACTTAATGTTGTTTTCTTTGGGGGCTGTGGAGCCTTTGGTTATAGATTGTAAGTCAACCTGTAGGTTGTGAGTCGTTATCTGATCATTTGTCGGGGTAATTGGTCTGAGTTGTCATATCAAGGGTAGTTATCATGTGTTGATATATTCGAAACTTAGTTTTGGAATTATTCGAAGTGGTGTTAACACTTCTTCTTGATGTTGGTTTTTTCGGAAACACAACCTCCAAGAGAGAACGACGTTGCAAGGATGAACGTCAGTAGGGATGATCAAATGGTTGAAGCTACAAATAACATGGATGTTTTGTTGTTGCATGAACTGCTGCAAAGACTCGACGGGATCTGTAGAGGAGGGAAAGAGGGATTTATGCTATTAAATCAAGAGGATTGAAAGATTTTCGTCGTTACCATCCTCCAAAGTTCAAGGGTGATGAGAACTCATGAAAAGAGATGATTAGTGGATTCAAGAAATGGAAAAGATCTTCGAGATGACGAATTGTCAAGCAGGCCTGAAGCAAATCATGACGGCATGGAATTTATAAAATGGTTCCAAGGACACAAAAGCTATGTGTTGGTGTAAACTCAAAGATGATGAGTATGGATGGATTAACATTAGACTAATAAGGGATTTCAAGTAAAGATCTAAGTTGAGGACTCTTGTTAAGAAAAGTATTAGATGTTTTCCTGGTAGATTTCCGGATGAAACTGGATGAAGTTTGACAACTGTCAAGGAGATGTGAACATCATGGAACTATTGAGAAGATAAGGCTTCCATTTGGAATAACATTTGGTGCTTAGGTGTCAATGAAAGAGACTGGTATTGAAGTTAAGGGAGCGTTGCACATTAGGAGTAAATACTCCTTTGGTTAGATAACATAAGCTTTGAGGATTAGTCGATACCTTAAGGGATAAAGTCGAGCATTCGAGTTAGACTGGATTCGCAACTTGGATTATTAAGTATGGATAGTAATATTGGATGAATCTATAGACACGTAAGTGTGAATTTTGAGCGATGTTCAGAAAAACCTAATGAGATAAGCCTTGATGTATTGAACTCTATGTTACCATTAAGTGGAATTTGAAGTAATCGAGTACGAGAATACTTGAGATTGCGGTAATATAAGTTTGAGAGTCTATTAGAGGATGGAAATTACTAAGAGGATGTTAATATTTTGATAGGACTGAAGGATTATTCGAGATTTGATTTGGGACTCTAAGATGGTTGATTTTTAGCTGATGATTTAAAATCTCGCAAGGTTGGATGGAGGACCAAGTAATGCTTAAAACTTTCATAATCGAAGGAGTTGAGGCAGGCAAGTGATAAATAATTCATGTTAAGGATGGAAGTGTTTGGAGATTTTGAGGATCAAATTTTAGAATCCTATTAAATGATAGAAAGTGAAAAAGAAGAGATGTAACGAATGATTTATGATTTAGTTGTTGATCTTGGGAAATCAAGCGTTGAGATTTCAAATGAGTGTCTCATTGACTAGATGGATGATAAAAGGTACGTGGATCTCTGAGATATTTTACTACAAAGTATGAGGAGGAAGTTTACAGATAATTATTTCTTAGGAAATACTTAATGGGAACAGTTGAGAAGTCGTTCTTTTGAACGTCCGAATGTTAGGATTCTTTCAGTTTATATCTCGGTGATGGTTGAGAAGGCATAAGAATCCAGCGAGTGAACCAAATTTTGGAAAATGTGCCAAGAAAACTTGTTGGAGCAGCACATAGAGATCTAGCTTATGACGGTTAAAGATTGATGAAAGGAATTATCTCTCCTAAAATTCAGACAATGTTATTAGAAGGGTATGTCAATGATATACAAGCACTACTTAAGTGCATGTCATGGAGGTTGCTATTGTGTTCGCCAATCAACAGAGTTAAATGTTTGCTTAGTAGAGAAGAATTGAGCATTAAATGGAAAAAGTTAGGTGGAAATTAGTGATGCTTGATTTATTGAAATCACTATAATGAAGATGTATCAAGGTTCAAGGTAGAAATTTAAGTTTTGTATAAATGGAAAAGTGATGGAGGGAAAACAATGCGGTTGACCTGTCATAATGAAAGGATAATCATCAAGTTGCAAATGAAGGACGGAACGAAATTGAGAAGTATCAGAATGAATGTTGGCAGTAGATGTAGGAGAATTAATTTTGAGTATGTGTAGAATTGCGAAGTATGTAAGAAATTTTCTAGTGAAACGTGAATTTGAGGCGTTAGGCATGAGACAAATGTAGACCTTGATATGTGAATTAAATCCAAGTTGGATTTTGTTGGAAATGTGACTCTTGAGATGAAGTGCTAAACTGAAAAGAAGGTTGTGTGTCCTAAGTAGTATAGTCTTTGGCATGATTTCGAAAATATTTGAGGAAGCTTTGATCACCAAGCATATGTGGGGATGGAATTATTAAATTTACAATTGGAATAACATACTGATAAGAACACTACAGTTTGACGTAGTTGTACGACTTAAGAAAAATCGAGGATTTGTGGACAAGGGAGAAATTTAGGAGTTCTCGGATGTAGTGATTGTTCTGTGCTCAGTGTGTTGGGGTCATTCTAAGTGTTTCAGTTTGGTACGAAATGGATGTTTCGTACCAAGTGGATGCAAATAAGATTACGTGACATAGGTATGGGATATTTTACTTCGTTGACAGGATCAAAGTTATAGGAAAATAAGGGAAACTCAATGGACTTTTAGAAGATTGTTGACTGCTTGCACATTAAGATAACCTCAGTTGTAAGTTGCAAGGATCGCTATTACAATTCGGTTAAGATAGTCTAATCCACAATCATGGTTGTTGGTTATTTATTGACAAATTGAGGGACTGATCATCCTTAATCTCTTGTTGATAGTAGACAAAATCATGTTGAATGGAACGGACGAGTCTTACCGACTATGGATGTGTGTAGAGTTATTAAGCACCCTATGAAAACGCGTAGACAACACTTTCTGCGAAAATGCCGGGTGGAACAAGTGGTGACTTGAATGTTGGATTTGAGTACAAACCTAGTGTGGATTGTTACTCGTACTTTATGTTTTGAGGATGAAACTAATTTTAGGGGGGGTAGTAATGTAAGACCCGTAATTTTAAATCCTAAGTTATACAATTTTAGGGTATTTTGTGTTAATTTGCTTAGGCTTTTAGCCCAGTTTTCGGTATTTAGTGAGTTAAAGGCCGAAAATATATTTTTGGAAATTATATTAAAATTATTCATCGAAGAATAATTTATTTAGGTTTCGAACGGTTTTGTTAAAAATATCACTCGGTGCTGAAAATTCATCTGACAATTGAGTTGCGATGAGAGTAGATATTTTATCAAATTAGATTGAGATGGGAGTGAAGTGATGGGTGTGAGAGTTGTTAGATATTTATTGATTTAGTTGTAATTATAATATATATATATATATATATATATATTAAGTAATATATATATATATATATATATATATATATATATATATATATATATATGCAAAGTAAGTATTATATATATATATGTTAGAAAGAATAGCAAACAGAGGAAGGAAAAAGAGGAAACGAAGCCCTTCCATTCTCGCGACCCACACATTTTCCTCCATCCCTTTTCTTCCATTTTTGTGGTTCCTTTGGCATCAAGAATAGAAACCCAAGATTAGTGGGTGTGAAAGAACAAATTTCCAGCTTCCTCCTCCTTCTCGGATTCGAAAACGGCGTTGGTGATTTCAAAACCGTCAAACACAAACCTTCCCGTTTCATCTAGATCTAAGCTTCGTTTCGCGAAGAGATAGAAAGGAAAGTTGCTCACTACCACGCTACGGTGCTAGAGAACCAACTTTGGAAGCGACGTTGTGAGCGGAGATTTTACCAGATTTACTCGCGGTACCGTAATCGCACGTAAAAGCTAACCTGAAGGTAAGGGCTCCTTCCAAACTTCTAGTTTGCATTAGGGACTTATCTTTGGTTGTGTGGAAAAGAATTTGATTAGGGTTGGTGTATTGAATTGGGGAAAATGAATTTAACTCATTTATGTATAATTTTGAGTAAATGAAATTTGATGTATTTGAGTGTTATGATTGCGTTGATTTGTGTTCATCGTACTTGGCGTGTTCATACTTGATGTTTGTTGATTGATGTGATTTGGTGTGAATTGTGGGTTGAATTGGATATTATGTTTGAGTTTGTTTGGTGTGGAATTTGAAAACCATTAGAGTTAAACGAGTATTAAGAATGGGGAATCTCTTAATATTTTTGTTTACTTAATGCGAGTTTGTGAAAATCATTTAAGTTAAATGAGTATTGAGAATGGGGAATCTCTTAATGACTTATTTACTTAATGTTGTCGTGAAAACCATTAGAATTAAACGAGTATTAAGAATGGGGAACCTCTTAATGTCTTGTTTACTTAATGTGTGTTTTGGAAAATCGTTTAAGTTAAATGAGAATTAAGAATGGGGAATCTCTTAATGTCTTGTTTACTTATTGTGTGTTTTGGAAAATCGTTTAAGTTAAATGAGAATTAAGAATGGGGAATCTCTTAATGTCTTGTTTACTTAATGTTGTTTTAGAAAATCGTTTAAGATAAATGAGAATTAAGAATGGGGAATCTCTTAATGTCTTGTTTACTTAAAGTTTGTTGTGAAAATCGTTTAAGTTAAATGAGTATTAAAAATGGGGAATCTTTTAATATCTGCATTTGCTTAACAATTGTTGTGGATGGAGTCAGTATACGCTCATGCATTTTCATGCTTTTTGTAAATCGTGTAGACCTGTGATATGTGGCACCTTGATAAATAGTACTTTGGCCTGTGATAGGCGGTACATTTATGATTTACGTTTTTGTAAATTGTGCAGACCCGTGATAGGTGGCACCTTGGTAAATAGTACTGTGGCCTGTGATAGGCGGACATTTATGATTTACGGTTTTTTGTAAATTGTGCAGACCCGTGATAGGTGGCACCTTGGTAAAGAGTACTTTGGCCTGTGATAGGTGGTACATTTACAATTTACGTTCTTTTAGTAAACCGTGCAGACCCGTGATAGGTGGCACCTTGGTAAACGATACGGGCCCGTGATAGGTAGTACGTTTATGGTTTACGCTTTTTAGTAAATCGTGCAGACCCGTGATAGGTGGCACCTCGATAATTGGTACTTTGGCCTGCGATAGGCGGTACAATTATGATTTACGGCCCTTCGAGGAGGGTTTTGGTTTGGAATTCCGAGTCCATGCATTTTGGCATATACGCTTTGCATTAGGGTGCTTGGCACACGAGTCGTGTTTGATTCAAGTTTATGATTGAGTGTTTTGAACTCAAGTTGTTGTGGTGATTGTGCTATAATTGCTAAGTGTTATGTTTTGGAATTATGTGTAAGTGTGATTGATTGCAAAACCATTTTGAAACTTAAGTTGTCGTGGTAATTGTGTTATAATTGCCAAGTGTGAATGTTTTGGAATTGTGTGTAAATGTGATTGAGTGTAAAAATATTTTGAAACTAAAGTTGTTGTGGTGATTGTGTTATAATTGCCAAGTATGGATGTTTGGGAATTGTGTGATCGTGTTTTTGACTGCAAAACCATTTCAAACCTTAAGATGTCGTGGTAATTGTGTTATAATCGCTAAGTGTTCTGTTTTGGAGTTGTGTGTAAGTGTGATTGATTGCAAAACTGTTTCGAAACTCAAGATGTCGTAGTGATTGCGCTATAATTGCTAAGTTTGATTGTTTGGATTTGTGGGTAAGTGTTGATTGATTTCGAAACCCTTTGAAAAGCTGAAAAATATTTAATTTTGATGTTTTTCTGTTGTTGTCTGATGTGTATTCGAATACAGACATGTTGTTTTGCCATTGACTTATTGTGTAGTCGAATACAGACTGTTGTAATCGAATACAGACATGCTGTTTTGCCACTAACTTACTGTGTAGTCGAATACAGACTGTTGTAGTCGAATACAGACATGTTGTTTTGCTGCTGAATGCTGAAATAGCCTTGTATTCGAATACAAAGATGCTGTATTCGAATACAGCAGTGCTGTTTTGTTAAAAACTTTATTTTTCAACTTTGTTTATGCATGTTTGGCATATAGAAACCCTTTTAAGGTGTATGCTAAGTTGAAATGTTATTTTGTGCATTTAAAAACTTAAATGTTATGTGTTAATTGTTAATTTCGGTTGGTGACCCTTTACAACTATTGTGGAAATCTGGGCTTTGCCCTCAGATGAGAGCCAGGACAATCCTACCGGTTCGTACCCTGTGGATGGGAATATAGATGGGAATGCCTGACTGGAGCTATGTTAGGAGGATCTTACGGGGCGCGTGGAGATCACTCAGGGTGTATAGTTTTTTGTAGAATGATCAGATTAGGTTAACATGGAGGAAACAGATGTCTTTCATTTAGGTTGCTTTAATTTTAAATTGGAAGAATGTACATGTACTAATATTGTCAACATGACATGTTAATTTAGATGGATTCCATGTACCGCTTCTTGATGTGTAAATGCTTTGGATTCATATTTCGAAAAACTTTTCCGCTGCTTGTAAATGTTAATGACTTATATATTAATCCAAAGATGTTTCTTTATTTGTTTCTCTGTTTTATTTTAATCTCTTTTGAAAAAAAAAATACACCCTCACTTTGAAATTCGGGGTGTTACACATCGCTTCAGCTACGAGAGTGACTCCGCTATTTTGCATAGTGGTCTGATCATCTTATTCTTTGGTATAAAATGTGTAGCCGTTAATAACATAACCAGTGTAAGAAAAGACATGTAAACTCAAACCATTTGCTAGCCACCTCAATCTTTGTGAAATTGATCAGGGGTCTATATCAAACTTTGATTTTATGTGATTTTTTTAACCATGTTATAAAACTTCAATTGTGCTCTTGAGTTATCCAATTTTTATTGCTATTCATGTTCAAATGAGATAACTGATCCATGTGTATTGTAGCATACGATTGAACCTCATCATCATTGTGCAGAACATACAATTGTGCCTGCTCCCATTCTATCCTTGATATAGTCATTAATCTCCTTCCAATTGTCCCTTCTCTTGATATTCTTCCCGAATGATGAGACATGGGAAGCCCTATGGATTCAACATTGGACAGATATTCAGTACAAAATTCAGCAGCTTCTTCAACAATGTAACGTTCAGCAATACAACCTTCTGGTCGACTTCTACTTTTTACGTACCCTTTTAATATTTTCATATATCGTTCTATCGGATACATCCATCTCATATAAGTTGTCCCACAAAGTTGTGTCTCCTTAACTAGATGAACAATAAGGTGAACCATTATATCAAAAAATGAGGGTGGGAAATAAATTTCAAGCTCATCAAATTAACAACGATTTCCCTCTGCAATGTCGGAAATTTCTGAGGATCGATCACTTTCCTACAAATTTCCCTGAAGAAGAAACATAATCTAGTTAAGGTTAGTCGAACTTTTTCAGGTAAAATGGAACGTATACCTATTGGTAGCAAATGCTCCATTAGAATATGAAAATCATGGGTCTTCAAACCTTTTAACTTAAGGTCTTTCATACAAACCAAATTTTTAATGTTTGAAGAGTATCCTTCTGGAACTTTAACTTCGTGTAGAAATTTACATAAAACAATTTTTTCCTTTCTAGATAGAGTATGAGCGGCTGGAGGTAGATATGTGCGATTTCCTTTCTTTACGAGACCCAATTCATTTGTTATTCCCATATCGACCAAGTCCAATCTTGCATTGATGCCATCTTTAGACTTTCCTAGAACATTGAGTAACGTACCAATAACACTATCAAATACATTTTTTTTCAATATGTATCACATCGAGGAAATGTTTTATATACAATGACTTCCAATATGGCAATTCAAAGAAAATTGACTTTTTCTTCCACCCAGTTTTGACCAGCTCTCCCGCAAAAGGTTTGCCAAATTTATTGGTCAAACCTTGTACTTTTTCAAGTATTTGATATCGAGTCGGTGCTTAAGGAGCTTTACCTTCCTCTGATTTTCCATTGAATGCATTTCTCCACCCACGATACTGATGACTATAAGGTAAAAATCTACGATGTCCAAGAAATACATTCTTCTTACAATGTTTCAACTGCATCCAATTTGTACTCTCCTCACATATAGGACATGCACACTGACCTTTAATGCTATATCTTGATAAATTACCATATGCTGGAAAATCATTAACTGTGCCGAACAACATAGCCCTCAAATTGAAACATTCTTTCCTACACCCATCATAAACTTCCACACATGTCTCCCAAATAATTTTTAAATCTTCAATTAAATGAGTCAAGTATACCTCGATATCATTCCCCGGTTGTTTGTGTCCAGAAATTAACAGAGACAACATTATAAACTTACGCTTCATACATAACCATGGAGGTAGGTTATAAATCAACAAAATCACAGGCCACGTGCTGTGTGAGATGCTTTGAAGACCATGTGGATTCATTCCATCTGTAGAAAGTGCAAGTCTTAAACTTCTTGACTCTATCCCGAATTCAGGATACTCGTGATCTATTTTTGCGCATTGTGGGGAATTTGTAGGGTGTTGAAACATTCCATATCTAATTCTTTCATTTGCATGCCATGTCAAGTGTTTTGAATCTTCTTCACTGCAATACATGCGCCTAAATCTTGGTATTATAGGAAAGTACAACACGACTTTTGCTGGAGTAGATTATTTCTTCTTATATCGAGAGATATTGCATTTCGGTAGTGCCTTTAGTAATTCATATTCATTTCAAAATAAAATGCAATCGTTAGGATACACATGAATCTTTTCGTAACTCATGTCAATAGAGCACAAAATCCCTTTAGCCTCGTAGGTTTGCCTAGGAAGTTCATTATCATCTGGCAACATATCTTTTAAGAGTGTTAATAATCATGTGAAGCTTTTATCAGAGCATCCATTACTCGCTTTTAAGTTGTACAACTTTAATATCACCGACAGTCTTCTGAATTTAGTACAACCATTATATAATGGTTTCTCTGCATCACTCAACAACCTCTCAAACATTTTAGGACAATCCCCAAGATCTTCTTCAACTGCTTTTGCAATCTCCTCAACTCGGTCTGGCTAATATGTATTTGTATCTATGTCAGTTGAAGCATATGTCGAACCATTCTCAAAATTAATGTTTTCTTTTTTTTTTTTCTCACCATGTCTTATCCAACATGTATAGCTTTGATAAATTTAATTCCATACTAAATCTCCTTCCAATTCATCTTCTCTAACGTGTTTTCCAAAACAACATTTTAAACAAGGACAAACGACTCTATTTGGATCTTTTGCATTTTTCACTGTAAACTCAACAAACTCCTTCACTCCATTTTCATACTCTTTTGACAATCGATTGGCAGACATCCATTTCCGGTCCATATTATATGACCTATATTAATGCAGTTACAAAAATAATAAGCTACTGATAACATTATACCAATATATAGTACACATATCTAATATTGGAAAATGGAAACCAAGGTCCATTATTATGTAACAATTTCAAAACAGAAAAGATTTCAAAACAGAACACATCAACAAATTTCAAAAAGAAAAGATTTATTATGTAACAATTTATTAGTTTTCGTGACAACAACAAATTCATAAATATAGTACCTGAGACAACGTATCCAATTTTTTTTTAAAGGAAGAGCAATAGATTGCCGCACAGTACGTAGAGAAGATGAGGGTTCCCAGAGTAGAGGTGATGATGGTTCGTAAATTTGTTTTAAATTTGTTTTTATTTATTTAAAGTAAATGATTTTTATTTAAAGTGAATGATTTTACAGCGCTTGTAGAATAAGCGCTCTAATAGGTCCTTTAATTATGTGACATTTTATAGCGCTTGTAACAAAAGCGCTCTAATAGGTCATTTATTCATTTGAAAGCGCAAGTCTTTTACAACGCTTATCAAAAAAGTGTTGTAAAACATTATGTGAGGGCGCTTCATTTTACAGCGCTTGTGTAAAAGCGTTGTAAATGTCTTGTAAACATTATGCGCAAACGCTATATGACCCTACAATAGTGCTTTTTCCACAGCGCTTGTCAAAAAAGCGTTGTTATATGCTCCGTTATTTTTAAAATATATTTACAACAGCACTTGTATTTAGTAAGTGTTGTAAAAGACGCACTATAAAATGTCATTTTTCGTGTAGTGTGTTACTAGAATCTAAGTGCATGAACAAGGAGGAAATATAAGAGAATTCAATGCAAACTGAGGATTTGACGATGATGAGAGTTAGGTGAATGAAACATAGGTCGTAAGAGAGTCAAAATCTTGGTATATTAAAATATAGAAGAAAGATACTTCAATGTCACAAAGATGTGTTAGACATACCTCAAATGACGGAGATATCCTTTATAGTAAAACAACAACTAATTCCAATGGAGAAAGACGACTTAATGATGTCTAGATAATGGATTCAAGTGCAACATGTTACATGGAACATGTCACATCACTCCACATTGAGATTTGTTTGCAAACTTGTGGTAACAAAAGTAGAAAAAAAATCATAAGTAAACTATAAATGCTTTTGAGAGATTCGTTACAAGAGGAAAATACATCAATTGATGTAGTCAACCAAGAAGAAACAGTGATGATATGTCATCGAAAACTAGGCCATATGTCAAAACGTGGCTTAAAGGTCCTTGTAGAACACAATATACCTCACGGGCACAAGATGATTGATTTAACATTCTACGAGCACTGTCTTATAAGAAAGCAACATAGATGGAAGTTTGCTAGAGCAACTGTAAAATACTTATGTTTTTTATGAAGACAAAACAATCAAACGCTTTGAAGTCTCAACAACAACAAGGTTTTGTCATTATCAAAAAGGGGGAGAATGTAAAATACTTAAGTTTTTTATGAAGACAAAAAACAAGGAAAGTGGTCAAGTTGCAAACTCAAAAAGAAGACAAACAATCAAAGTCAAACATGGTCAAATATGCTAGAAGTCTTATAATGTAAAGGTACATGATGCAATCTTATATTCTTATATTTCAAATGCACATGAGAACCTTTCATTTTAGCATATGCATTAAAAGAGTTTTCAAAATGTCAAAATGCATTAACAATGTTTGAAAATCAAGTTTTTGACAAAAATCACTTTTGTATTCGAATACGAGACAGTGTATTCGAATACAAGTGCTAAGTCAGTAGCTCAGACTACACATTTGTATTCGACTACAACCTGATGTAGTCGAATACAAACAACGAGTTAGTAGCAAAATACTCTTATATAATGATGCGCAAAGTGCCATTAAAGAACTACTTATCGAATGTAAAAATCTTTTTAAAATATTGTCAACTCAAAAGAAACAAATCTCATCTCTTCAAGAGAAAATTGACACTATAGAAAAGGATTCTGAAAAATTAAAACAGAATTTTACATACAATAAGTGTGATTCTCTTTCTTTCAAAATTGTCCAATTAAATAGAGCAATTGAAAGATTTGAAAATGGACAAATTGGATTGGAAAATGTTTTAAATATGCAAAGATCTTCAAATGACAAAGGTGGTCTTGGTTACTCACAATTTGATAAACCAAGTATAAATAAAACTATATTTGTTAAAGCAATTAACCAATCCAAAGAGAAAGTTATAATTATAAAAAGATATCATCATTTTAAAGATGAAATTATTCAAAAGAAATCTCATATACATACATATAAAAGTACAAATACTCCTACATGCTTTACTACAATGACATGTGGCTTGTTACTTGTACTTTCATTTTTGAAGTACCTATATCCTTCTTTGGAATGGTTGGCTCTTGGTTCTGTTGCTATTGAATTTCCTAAAGTTCTTTTATGAGTTATAACTTCAATTAAGGCTCTTATTCTTAATATCAACATTTTGTCTCATATTATGTTAAGTGTCTCATCCAAACTATTTATTTGTTATTTAGATTATCAATGAAGTATTAATCACTTTTTCTACAAATATACTCTTATTTATCTCCACTAACTACTAATCAAATGAAAATTTTAGTAGTTGCAGCTTGTTTTATCATAGAAGTTAGTACACTTATTGATTTTATTAAGAAGTTTGCATATTACTATTGTGATGTATAAAGAAAAGTGTTTGCATATGTGAAACATGAATATGATTGAGTGTTTTGTTTACGTTTTATCATTTATATCTTGTAGTATGTGGTACTGTTGCTATACAAGATTTTACAGATGGTGGAGTCATCATCTATCTATTTTCCATTGCTCAATGGCTTGAAACAAGAGCAACTCACAAGGTTTTGTGATTTCATTATTTCCTTCTTGAAAGAGATCAACAAGACTTGAATTTGAAGAAATGAGAAATGAAAGAGATCAACTTCGAGAGGAATTTGCTAATACAAATAGAGCAGTTGAGTGCAACAACCACTTGATAAAACAATTGACGAATAGTTTGAACTTTAAACCCACGCCATATGCTAGAGATCAAAATCATAAAGATGAGATTGGTGATAATGATGATGATGATATTGGCGATCATGATGCTGGTGATTTTGAAGATAAGATTGGTGATAATGATGTTGGTGATCATGATGATTAAGAGTTAGATAGATAGTGAGAAGTTAATTCGAAGAAACAATATGTTCAATTTGTTATGACTAATTATATTTTGTTTACACTGAAATTTTGTCTATATTATTTTGAATACTTTGAAATATTACTTAAATGTATTATATTCTTTAGTTATATACATGAATATGATTAATGCACTTAAATGGTTTTGGTGTATGAACTTTTTAGATATTAAAATCAAATTAAAAAATTGTTTTCATTGTTATTTTTAGACATTAAAGTAATGGATTTAAAAAAAAATGTTAACATTTAGAGACAGAATTAGCGACCAAATATTAATTAAAAATAATAATTTATGTCACAAATTTCGTCTCTAAATCAGTTGTTAATGACATAGAAAATTTATTCAAAATGGTTACTAAATGACTCTCAAACATTAGTCACTAATACAGTCTCCAAAATCAGTCACTAAATTCAGTCACTGATTTGGTCACAACAACTAGCGACTAGTAGTTTAACAACCAAATTTAAATAGTAGTTGATTCGGTCACTAAAAGCAATAAATACTGATTTTTTAACAATAGCGATCGAAAAATCGGTCACTAAAAGTGAAATTTCTAATAGTGTGTGTTCACACTTGCAAGAGGAGCAACAATTTGATTATCAAAATTACAAATTGTTGTAGCTTTGTCAACTATAGAAGTTGATTTCATGGCAACTACCTAGGGTTGCAAGGAAGCTACTCGATACAAGGTCAATGGCGGAACTTGAGCACAACAAAAACAAAAGTTACTATGTATCGTAACAATTAGAGTGACGTGTGAATGTGCAAACCCGAGAATAAGAGTTGAATTATATTTGACTAAGTTGGATTATTTTTGCTAATTTATTTAAAACTAGTTCGAGTTTGGTGACTTACTTACAATAAAAGTAGTAACAATTTGGTAAATTAAAGTGACACAAGAGTTCATCATGGTTCACCACCAACTTGGTAGCTACATTTAGTCCCCTCACTTAGAAGAATTTAATCCACTAATTCAAAACTTTAATTACACAATACCTGATCCTACAAGTTGTTCTCATAACATCTTGACATCTACAAACTTTTTTAGGAACAGAAACACCCTGAATTTACAAGCCAAGTCTTCTGAACACAACCTAAAAACCTATAGATTTCATGAGAAACACGAAAGCCACTATTGGTTGGGTTACAAGAGTTTGGAACATATTGGTTTACCTCTAACAAGCTGATTGTAAAAGTGACTCTCACACCTAGAAAATATTTCTTTCAGCAAGTGTTTCTCTATACCTTAACCTTATGAACTCTAATGACTTAGAAAATTTTGTCTTTGCGAGTTCTCTTATTTTCTTCCTCAGTATGTAGTATCTATTTATAAAATAGGTTAAAGTTTTTTTTTTTTGTCCTTGCAAAATCAGAACCATATCTTTGTAAATAATAAACGTATCTTCTTGTAAACAATTTTAGATCTTATCTTCTGGTAAATAATTCATATCATCATGTAGTTTTTGATCAACTCTTCTTGTAAATAATTCATATCTTCTTGTAGATTAATCTTAATCAAATTTTATTGTAAGTAATTCATATCTTCTAGTGATAAATCTTGATCACATCTTCTTGTAGATAAATTTTGATCAAATCTTCTTATAAATCATTCATATCTTCTTGTGATCAATCTTGATCAAATCTTCTTGTAAATAATTCATATCTTCTTGTTGATAAGATCTTGATCATATCTTCTTCAAATCTTGACTATAGCTTATTCTAAACTTGGTCACAGATTTTCTTCGATTATAACTCTAAATAAAATCTTATTTTAGATGGTATTCGAAAACACAACTCTTCTTTCATACTATTGCTTGATTTCAGCTGGAATGGATTCGAGTTGTTCTTGGATCTTCACAATTTTTGATTCAGCTAAATCTTCGTTTCATACTTAATTCTTTCAATTTCGGAGGTTGAGTTTCCATTAGAGGCATTGACTTTCTTGTTGGAGTGAAATGTTGGTTTTCTTAAAAAATGATACATAGAGGTTGACTTTCCATTAGAGACTGCATATATGAGGCATCATTTGGAGTGTGTTGTATTGTTTTGATCACCAATTTGTGAGCTTTGAATTTATGATTTGGAAAATCTCTTTATAGTTCATTATACTTTGATATGAACTCTTCAGATGCATGTTGAGTTTCTTCACATTAGAGACATGCAAGGGTTTCAAAGGCATGCTTCAAATTCAGTCTTCAGAATCAATTTTAGAGTCAATCTTTTGACCCAATTATCTTACCCAATCTTCAGACCCAAACTTCATACCCAAACATCATAGGCAATCTTCATAATCTTCATAGACACATTACTTTCAGATACATATGTTTAGAGGCAGACGTGTATACTTTGTTTTTCTCTGATCTAATTCTCTGGTTGCTTCCTATGATTTTATGCTTCCAATTTTTGCATACTTAATGAACTCATTAATCCAAATTTATTGTTCGCATAAAATACTTTTGTTAACATCAAAATAATAAGTGGAAAACGAACTTGGTTCCCACATGTTGTACATTGCAAGAAATCCAATTTTTCATTCAAAGGCAAAACATATAAGCGTACAATATAATTTTGTTCAAAAAGTAGTAGAGGAAGAAATTGTAGATATGTATAAAATTCACACTAATCATAAAGCCAATCAATGCTGACAAGTTTATATGGTATCAATTATTGTATGACCTATTAAAAATGTTGCACATAGGAGTTGTTAAAGTAGACATTTTAAAAGCTCACAATCATAACTTGAAGTGGGAGATTGTGAATAGTACAACAACTTTTGTGTATAAGAGTTATGGGGTATAAATCATTGTCAGATGTCTATGATGCATGTAAGACAAATTTTATTATGCATGTCATGCAAAATGGAAAGTTGCATGGGGGAAAATGGTTTGTTGCATTTTGAACATATCGGTTTGTCTCTCCTATAATAAGCATGTTGTGGAACACATGCATATCACCCCCAAGATTAAGTTGTAACACAACAACAACAAGCACAAGAGCTTGTTGAGAGTGAAAGGAAAAATTGAGAGAGGAAATATAGTTTCTCCTAAGGGTGGACAATGAGCGAGTTTGTGTTCAAATCTCACATCCGAATCAACCCACGAGTGACACATGTGGACTCATATTTCGACCTTTTATAGCGGTTTGGGTCGGGTCTTGAGTTTGACGGATTACACGGGTCGAATTAACTCAATGGCCCATTGAAGGGCTAATGAGTTTTTGGGCAGTTTTTCATAAAAAAAGTTCTTAAAAACAAATTTTTTAAAAATAAGAATTCTTTAATGTCAATCCATTTAGTTAAAGTTTTTTGGCCTAATTTTAAATTTTTTTTGGTCCAATCTATTAAATAATAGTTGCTAGTAGTTATAATGCTTTCTGGTCATGACTATTACAAGTCACAAATAACTTATCAAAAGATAATATAATACTTTGTAAAGCACATTTAAACTTCCAAAGATAATCATAATGATAATTTAGTTTGCAAGCATTGAGGGAATAAAGTCTTCCTCATAAGTTAGTGTTACAACACATGCAACAAAACATTGAGGGGATAAAGTCTTCCATATAACTTTGTGTCACAAAACAACCAACCAAACTAAACAACATACAAATAAATATTAAAATTACAGTTCAAATTCCAATTTTAGTTTTATCACTGAGACAATTTCAGTTTCATCACTTAGACAGTTTTAGTTTCATCACAATTTTAGTTCCAGTTTCATTGACTCGATACTTATCACATCGACAATACATTTCCACTGTAAACAACAAACTACAAATTGGAAAGAAAAAAATGAAATATTAAATCAACATATCTATAAAATATTAACATGAATGAAGTTAGTTCAATGTAGAGAAATTGAGTTAAATTTAAAATTAATTATACTTTGGCTACTCTTGTTTTTGCCTGATCTTGTTCATGCCCACCTTCAAACTACATTTTTAGCTCATAATCATATTATTTGAGCATAGCATAAAATTACATAATCATATAAGTTCATAATCAAATTTATACAAACTGAAACTCATAATCATAACACATAATCTTATAAAATTCACTTTGTCACTTACAAATAGCATACAAGTTTAACAAACAAATAAATTATATAAATTCATACAAACTAAATCATGTTCAGCTCATAAACACAGACTACACAATAGACAAGTGAACTCATAAATTTTCAATAGACTTAATTACCATATCACATGAAGCAGATTATTATCATGCACTAAACAATAAACAAGTTAAAATATTCTAAAAAAACTATGTAGTGCAAAAATAACATACACAATATCTTTTTAACGAGTTGATTAAAAAATAATTTATAATGTGTTTAACTTACAGTTTTTTGGCCTAGCTCCTTACATGCTCCTGCCTCCTTGGTCTTGCTTCAATATTCCAAAACAGAAAAGTTCAAAAAACACTAAGTATTGAGCAAAATCTACAATGTAACAATATTTAATTATAACGAGACAAATATGAATCCAAAACTAAACATAATAAACAAATCAAACATAAATATAAAACTAAAAAGTATAAACAAACCAAACATGAATGTTAAACTAAAAAAATTAAACAAATCAAACATGAATGTAAAACTACAAAGAATAAATAGGTCAAACATGAAAGTAAAAAGTAAAACTAAAAAGAAAAAATAGAGCAAACATAAACATAAACTCAGTAAACATAAAATACCTTAACCCCTAGATAGGGAGAAACTTACTTAAAAAGAATAAACATAAGAAACATGAACATCAAACCATAAACCAAAACTCAGAAATTACAAGAACATAAACCTTAAAATAGAAAACATTATCGATTGGATAAGAAATCACAATAAATTACACCATTATCTTAGAAACATGAACAATAGTAGTATAATCAGTACCTAAGAAATCATAAAACACTAAGAAATCATAGATTAACCTCAAAAACTTAAAAATACATTAAGAAACCTTAAAAGAAACTCTAATAATGTAACCTTCTCTAAAGGTTCAAAGAGGAAAGGAGATATGGACAACCTCTATATTATAAGTACCTAAACATAATGGAAACATCACAAAACAAATGTTAGTAAAAAAAAGATCAAAGGAAATATACCAGATAGATTTCATTGCATGTTTGTAGACTAAAGTGAGACGGCGGCAATGGTGACAACAACGATGGTGAGACGGATGTGATTAAGTGTGTTTATATTGATTCTAAAACTGAAGGGAATGTGTTGTTAATTGGGTTGGGGGAATGTGTTTTAATTGGAATTTAAAAAAAAAAAAATCATTGGACCAGGCTGTGGCTGTGTGAGTAGTTTACATATTAATATAGAATATAAAATTTATAATATAATTAAAAGAATGGTTTCGGTCGGGTTCGGCTATCGATGGATCCAAATTATCCATTCGAACTGACCACATAAACTCATATAAACTCTTACTTTTTACCCGCTTAACCCATCAACCCAAAGAAACTCGTCCACAAACTTAAATTTTCTATTGGCTCGATCGATTTTCGGCGGGTTCGAAAATGTTAGTTTCTCCATTAAGGTTTCTCTTAGTGTTAGTATTCTCCTACATGTAATTTCATCCACTTAATGAAAGTTTTTTACTTTTGTCTTGTGATTTTTACCTTTATTTGCTAAAGGTTTTCCATATGAATATTGTGTTTTCAGTTCCTCTTTTCTCATATCTTATTTTCGCTGCATAATATTATTTTATTACTCAAATATCTAACATTCAACTTGATGGTTGTGTTTGTATTATTTAATATTTCTAAGATCATATGTCTCTTTGACATGTTAACTCCAAATTATAACAACTTGAGAGAGTTTAAATTAATTTCAAGTTGAAAATTTAAAATTGTCACACTTAAATCCACTGCATGCTAAAGCTTAAGCATGCCAAATCTCACAAGACATTCTTATTAGATATATGGTCATTAGTCAACATCTAAATTAGACAAGCTAAATAAGTGGAATGTTATATTTGACAACTCAAAACTACTCCTTAATGTTTTTTTAGGTGCTCAAAAGTGAATGAATGAATTTTAAAATGTTAAGTAACTATCGATGAACAAATTAATCAACAATTGATATATGCAAATATGTAACATGTATAAGTGTTGCAATGTCAACTATGCATTTTTTATTTTACCAACTATTCACTTTGTTGAAGGCAAAACTATATATGTTTTCCGGACGAAGTGCATACAACCTATTATGTCACAACAAAAAGTTGGCTTGTTTAATATTTTCAAGAGAAAATAACATATTTGAGACAAATTTCTACTCTCTTTTTTCATACAATCTCATAAATTATATATCATAATCAAGTGGTTACTAAAACAATCTTCTATTCAAACTTTGGATTACCATGTCCCCTTATCTTATAAAAACTAGAGGATGAAGAAAAAATTGAAATAAAATATTTGTAGGAAAAATATATATTTTTTGTTCATTAAATTTAAAGATATACATTGTGAGTGACATCTTATAAAAATCTATCATGGGCCCCATCACCCTCACTTTTGTAAGGATACCTTATAATTGATGGAATAATATGGTAGAATCTCGTTAAATAGAAGAATCCACCTTGAGCTAATTAGGGACAATTGTCCCCACTAAATTATTTTTGTAATAGTAATTGAATAATTTTAATTTAATAGTAATTAATTATTGTCCCTACTTTAGTTGTATAGAATAAAATTATTGAACAAGTTTATGATCACTCATAAAGTGAAAAACTAATATATGAAAACATTAATTAACAATTACAATTCATAGATTTTGATGTGTGTGTTTTGGTTTTTATTATTATAATTTTTTTTTATAATAGATGTTTTGGATGTATAACAAAAACAGTTTTGTAATTTTGAATTTGTTTTTATGATAATGATATTTTATCATTTTATGGATTGGTGTATTTTTTTATATAAATATTTATAGAATATTGGTGTATTTTTATAATAAATATTTTAGTACATCTATTTAACTGC
>JBBPBR010000003.1:29464857-29502035 GCA_037974775.1 Cicer pinnatifidum | reverse complement strand
AAAAAAAAAAAAAACGCTTTTTTCCTATTGTTTTATAAAAAACAACTGGACGGTGTTTTTTGGACTTACACTATAGAATTTTTCACTTATTAATTTTAACACTATAGAAATATAATCTAATTTATATACACTGTGAATGTAATTTATTATTATTATTATTATTATTTATTTAATTTTAATTAAATTTATAAATGATTTTAATGTATTAATATGTAAAAAGTTTATACTAACAATACATATTCATAAAAATATGTCCATCATCTCCTTTTAATTAATTTTTATTTAATTTCAATCAAGTTCTATAGCTAGTGCATGTGGAATAAAAAAAATTGAAGGTAGTGGATGCGATTTTCTACCCACATATTTTTTTCTTCACTTTTTTTAATTAAGTGATAAAATAAATACAAAAATAATTAAAAATTATAATTATTAATTAATAATATTATAAAATTAATTAGTAAAAAAAATTATAAAAGATTAAATAGAATTTTCGATAACATTCAGACAATATTTTAAGAATCTCCTCTTATTTTATAGCCTATTTACTTATTAACTATTTACTATTCTTTGTGACATTGCAAATAAACTAGCATCTCTGTCCTATTTTGCAATCTAACCAAATTCCCATTTTGCAACCGATTTTTGTTTATTGAAATATGAATTAGCATATATGAAGTTGTTTAAACTGTACGTTCAAATATTTTCGTATGTCACGTTATTTTTTTTTTGTCGACATTAGGAATAAAGGAAGATAGATTTACTTACATTAGAAATAAAATGTAATTCAAAATATTGTGTGAAGGTTATCAACAACTCTATTCAGTCTCTTTAATTTTTTTGATTAATTTTATATTATCATTAATTAATCATTTTTTATCGTTAATAATTTATTTATTAATTTTTTTTATATTATTTTGATATAAAATAAAAAAAATAAATATATGAGTAGAAGATCTCATCTAAGGATGCGACCAACTACTAGTCTCAATATTTTATTTATTTACACAATCGCATCCTTATAATGCGATTTAATAAAGATTCAAAAAAATACAATATTTTAATATATATTTTTTTTAATGTGAGATATTTTGATATTTTCTTTTTAAAATTAAGGATATACGAGAAAAAAAAATTGTACATGTGTTCATTATTTCATATTGTCGTTGACATAATTAATACAAAGAGTTTAATGCTAAATAGTAGTAATTACAAGCATCTCGACCGTTCAACTAAACACAAACGACTACACTTAATCCAATTTCATAATTATATATGGTCAAATTTCAATAACTAAAATGGTCAACTACTGATCAAGAAGATACAAATCAATTACGTCTAAAATATAGTTTCTACTATTTTTTATCTTAAATAATCTAACAATGAAATCCACTCAAACTAAATTTAAAGAAAGTGAAATATCGTGATTTAGAATCCGCACTCTAAAATATTATTATGTTTGCTATAGTTACTATCTAAAGTATACTTACGAGATACCTTACCTACCTAGCTACAACTAGATATGTTCTACTAGTTACACTGATGAGTGATATAGACCATATCTGCCACATAATTATAGGTCTATATACTTATTTAGTTGATTTCCATTGTGTTTTTATATATAAAGTGAGTTTCCATTTTAAGAAACCCCACTCACATAGTTATCTAGTGCGAGTAATAATGGGAAAATGCTTAGCAGATAAGTATTACGTTCGTCGTGTATTTATGCTGGTGGAGTAATTAATATAATACAAAATATATGCACATACGATTATTTGTTCAGATAAACATGATTCCCGCGTGTATAATTGGAGATAGACAAATACAAAAATTCATTTCAAAGTGGTACATGCATCATTGAATTTATCTTATAAAAAAGTGATTCCTCTATCCTATATAGTATATATAACAAATGATTCATTTATAAAAAAAAATTCTCAAAATAATAATTTTTTAATTTTAAATATAATATTATTATTTTTTAATTATATCTAATTAGTATTATACATACAATCATAATCTAATTGTTTATACTTTAATTAATAATAATGAATATAACAATATTTGATAAGAATAATTTAATAAAAATATTATATTCTTACCATAATTTTATAAATCTTTTTTAAAATTTTCATAAAGTTTTCTGGACGGAAACGAGTGATTAAGGATATAAGAGGTAATCTTGCACTTTTTTCACGAGAGTTAGATCCTTTTATGTCACTATCCCTCAATGGATCCAAGGTGATGACTAGGATTTAGATTATACTTCTTGTGGATAGTAAAAACTGCATTTTTGGGTTGAGTTTCTGCTAGCAATTTTGGTAAGCTATTGGCACCCCCATCGAGTAGCACAATGGGCTAGATTCAATAGCTACCATTTGTGTTCAGAAGAGTATGATATGCCTAACTAAAAAGTTTAACTATCTTTAGAATCCATATTTTAATAAGCATTATTTCATATAAACACTTACATTGTGGACTAACAAAAATGAAGGCTAATATAAATGAGTGATTTTTTATACCTCATCTCTCTCTCTCTCTCTCTTTTTAATAAATTATATTAAAATAAATGAATTTTATTAAAATGTTATAAAAGAGAATTATTGATGAAACTCATTTAATAATTTTTTTTAAAATAATGAGTTAGAGAGACTTAGTTTTTATCATATTTATTAAAAAATTATAAAATAAATTATGTATATAAGCGGGACCCACCTAAATGCCCAAATAGAGAAGTTATATTGTAGATGCTCTTAAGTAAACTTAATTTTGAGATTGAAATTGTTTTGTTAATTTTGAGTAGAATTTTATAGTTTAATTATAATTTTAAGGAAAAAGTATTAACAACAATATATAAATTAAATTTGTGAAAAAAAAATTAATACATCGTAAAACTTTTAGAGTTTTAAACAAATAAATAAAAATAAACATTTGAAAAATTGAGGTGTTAAAATATGTGGATGGCTCTGTTCTAAATGAAAATATGAATATTTGCTTATGAGACAACTTTCCAAACTTTATTTTGTTCATTTAATTACAATATGTTTATAACGTCATTATGAGCTCATCATGTATTCTAAAATGTAATAATCTATTTTACCCTTGTTTACAGCAATTGAGTTTAGTGAGAGGTTAAGCTACTTTGGAATAGCAACAAGTTTGATCATTTATCTCACAAAAGTGATGCATCAAGACCTTAAGACAGCTGTTAAAAATGTGAATTATTGGTCTGGAGTCACCACTTTAATGCCACTCTTTGGAGGCTTTCTAGCTGATTCATACTTGGGCCGTTACACCACAGTAATTGTATCATGCATTATCTATCTCATGGTAATCTCAATCACACAATTCAACTAGAACACTATGTAACATTCATTTTTTTTTTTTTTTAGTTTGTATAACTATATGTTTTTTGTAGAACAAAATACAATCAAAAAAATAATGACGTTATATGATATAACAAGGTTATTCCATTGTAATTAAATACTTATTGATTTGAATTTTGTTATATAGTTTATTAATAATGTTAACACATGTTTTGTGGGGGAAATCAATAAAACAGGGTTTGATCCTACTTTCTCTGTCATGGTTCTTACCAAGCTTAAAACCATGTGAACATACAAATATGTGCATTGAACCAAGGAAGATACATGAGGTGTTCTTCTTCCTAGCCATATATTTAATATCCATTGGAACTGGTGGACACAAACCTTCTTTAGAGAGTTTTGGAGCTGATCAATTTGATGATGATCATGTTGAAGAAAGAAGGCAAAAAATGTCCTACTTCAATTGGTGGAATTGTGGTCTTTGCAGTGGCCTCATTCTTGGAGTGACATTGATTGTTTATGTACAAGATCATGTAAATTGGGGAGTTGCTGATCTCATTCTCATATTTGTCATGACTATCTCTTTGCTTATCTTTGTGATGGGAAGTAAGTTTTATAGATATAGGATACCAAATGGGTCCCCCTTGACTCCAATGTTGCAAGTTCTTGTTGCTGCTATTTCCAAAAGAAAGCTTCCTTATCCTACCAATCCAACTCATTTCTATGAAGTTTCTAAGTCTGAGGGCAACAATGGAAAATTCCTAGCTCACACCAAGAATCTCAAGTAAGTTTTGCATGAATTAATTAAGGTTGAAAATTACCATTATTGAAGTTGTAATAAAAAATATAAAGTAGAACATGAGTCCTATGTAGTCACAATCAATGTTCCAATTGTGGTCACGATCATCGTTGTAATTATGCATATGGCGCGTATTCAATTGCAATGCAATGGTGATCGCAACCACATTTGACTACAATTCTCTGTAATGTAAAGGATCATAAATTAAGTGATGGTATATTTTGTTTCAGATTTTTTGACAAGGCAGCAATTGTTGAAAATGAAGGAAACTTAGCAAAGGAACAAAGTCCTTGGAGACTTACAACAGTGACTAGAGTTGAAGAAATGAAGCTTATGATCAATATGATTCCCATTTGGGTATTTACTTTACCATTTGGAGTTTGTGCTGCACAAACTTCCACTTTCTTTATCAAACAAGGTGTTATAATGAACAGAAAAATAGGAAATGGTTTTGAGATTCCACCAGCTTCAATCTACACTCTTGCTGCTATTGGTATGATAATTTCAGTGGCAATATATGACAAAATCCTTGTACCAATTTTGAGAAAGATAACTGGAAATGAAAGAGGGATGAGCATCCTTCAAAGGATTGGTTTTGGAATGCTTTTCTCAGTTTTTACAATGATAGTAGCAGCTTTGGTTGAGAAAAAAAGGCTTCATATTGTTGAGATGAATCCAACAAAAGGGTCACTTTCAATGAGTGTTTTCTGGTTGGCTCCACAATTTCTAATTATTGGTTTTGGTGATGGATTCACTCTTGTTGGTTTGCAAGAATATTTCTATGACCAAGTTCCTGACTCAATGAGAAGCTTGGGAATAGGACTTTACCTTAGTGTGATTGGAGCTTCAAGTTTTCTAAGTAGTGTGTTGATAACAATTGTTGATCATGTGACAAGTAAAAATGGGAAAAGTTGGTTTGGTAAGGATTTGAATAGCAGTAGTTTAGATAAATTCTATTGGCTATTAGCAGCTATAACCACATTGAACATGTTCATGTTTGTGTTCTTTGCTCAAAGGTATACTTATAAAAATGAGCAAAAGGTTGCAGTGGCTGATTGTTATGATGGAAAAAGTAATGATGGGGGAATTGAGACAATAGTTTGAATAATTTGAATAATTTGTAAATGTGGTTATAAATCGTGTGTTAGTAATTACTTTGCTTTGAATTTAGAAGAATATTCATAGAATATTGTCGATTGCTTATGGTTCAATCCAAGAGGTTTTGTAATTATATATTTATGGATTATGTGTGTAATATATAACATATGAAGCAATAAAATAATGGATTTTATAATTTCAAAATAGTTAATTTACATTATTTTGAACTATGGATTCATACACATCACAAAGAATTTTCGTAATCTGAACTATTGCATTGAATTGATTCTAAATTGAATGAATGATTTGCATTGAGATTTGAGCATATATAGATGCTAGTGATACCGACTTCTATTAGCTAACGAATAACAACCATATAGCTTACTCTAACCAACTTCAGTTTCAATGTTTTTATGTTAGGTGCTTTAATTTTTTTGTCAGATTCTTGAAGTTATGTTCCGTTTGCACTATTATCATCCATGTTTGGTTATTCTCTGTTTGCATTTATATCATTTTAACAGTTTGGTTAAAAAATACATAAGTTACAATATTATAGTAACTACATTTTCAACAGTTTGGTTAAAAAATACATATG
The DNA here is from genome assembly GCA_037974775.1 of Cicer pinnatifidum. Lineage (NCBI taxonomy): Eukaryota > Viridiplantae > Streptophyta > Magnoliopsida > Fabales > Fabaceae > Cicer > Cicer pinnatifidum. The sequence continues at coordinate 29,496,220 of JBBPBR010000003.1, read as the reverse complement.
TTACAAATCTTGTCACGGCATCTTCTATATTTTATTTTTTTATATATATATATATATATATATTATTAGTTATTTTCTTTCTATATATAATAATAATATCAAAATAATAGTAATAAATTATTAAAATATTCTCGAACCTTTATAGTTTTGAGAAATGACATAGCATTGCTTCTTCCTTCTTCACTTATGTACCTCTCTCCTATCATATCTATTAAATTTATTATCTCTCTTAAAATTTATACTAATAAAACTAATACAACAAGCTAACCAAGGGTACGTCCAGTCCTCTTGCACACCACAAGAGATTGATCCACTAATTGTCAGAAAATGTACAACTCCCACCTGTGATTCTTGCTACAAACTTCTAACAACACTTCTAAGATAGTACACCACTATCTTAGATTAAGCTACTATTAAGAAAGTACTACTTTCTTTTACAAGTGATACAATATGATTTTGAATAAGGATAATGAGAAGTATATTGATAACAATTCAATAATAATTCAAGTACTTGAGAATTTTTCTGAATGATATGAAAATGAAATGCAAGTACTTTGTAAAAAATTAGAATTTTGTTCAAAGTAGTTCAAGATATTGATTCAAGGATTGTGTAACGTTTGATCTGAAGTTATGGGGTATTTATACTCCATAAACATCTCTTCAGATTCGTGGCCAATGATCCAAGAGGTTTGATGAAAAATACAATGATCTGGAGCCATTACATATCTAAAAAATTGTATTGCTTCTAGTTGTATTCGAATACAAGATGTGTGTATTTGAATACACCTCTTTGTAACGTTCAAAAATATTCAAAATTTGCACCTTGTATTCGAATACACCTTGCATGTAGTCGAATACAACTTTGTGAAATTTGCCACTGACTTACTTTGTATTCGACTACAGAAGGTTGTAGTCGAAAAAAGATGCAAAGATTTTAGCCACTGACTTGATGTGTATTCGACTACACATGGTTGTAGTCGAATAAAACTGTGAGTCTTTTGCTTTTGACTTGCTTTGTATTCGATTACATGATGCTGTATTCGAATACACTCATGCATTTTGTCAAAAATATTAGTTTTAAAACTTTGTTAATGTTGTTTTGACTTTTGAAAATACTTTATATGCATATGCAAATATGAATGGTTCTCATGTATTTGATGTATTGGTTTGTATCATATACCTTACATTTTAACATTTAATATGTTTGGTTTCGAAGCTTATTCATAAAGATATTTGAACTTCTTTTTGAGCTTGTTGCTTTGATCATAATTGTTGAGCTTTGTCTTCATCAAAAACATGTAGTTTACATTCTCCCCCTTTTTGATTATGACAAAATATTGTTGTTGTGGAGAGATGGTATAATTCTAATCATTGCTCCCCCGTAATATATGCATACTCCCCCGTTGATCTTGAATGTTTGTGATCAACTTGAAAAATTGTTTGAGGACCTACAAGGTGTTTAGGGCAACAACAATACCAAATTTTCTCCCCCTTTTGACATGATCAAAAAGAAGGAAAAATATAGAAATATACAATTCCAAGCAAATAAACATGAATAAAGGGAAAATGAGTACACATTGTAAACAAAAGAGAATGACACAATGAAGGATGGAGTCATGTTCAAATAAGTACATCACATAGCAAATGTTGCAAATTGTCAGCATTAAGCGATACATAACCAAACTACAACAATGAAAATCCTAGCATCAAAATATTACACAAACAAGACGAGAATAAATAAACTCCTAGCATCGAACTAATCAAAATCCGTTATCATGCAATTTCAAAGATCATTTTCATTTAAAATGCCAAGTTCTCTTCGTATTTTGTAAAATGAGTCCTTAGGTAAAGGTTTTGTAAAGATATCAACCAATTGATTATGTGTATCCACATAAGTTACCTCAACATTACCTTTAAGCGCATGATCGCGTAGAAAGTGATGACGTATATCGATGTGTTTAGTTCGAGAGTGCATGATTGGATTCTTTGAGATGTTGATTGCACTTATGTTGTCACATCTTAGGGGAATGCATCCGAGATCAAGTCCATAATCATGTAATTGTTGTTTGAGCTAGAGAATCTGGGCACAACAACTTCCTGCTGCTATGTATTCAGCTTCAGCAATACTAAGTGCAACACAAGCTTGCTTTTTGCAAGACCATTATACTAATGCATTTCCTAAGATATGGCAAGTGCCGCTTGTGCTTTTACGATTTGTTTTGCATCCTGCATAATCTGAATCAGAATATCCAACTAGACTACATATGCTAACCTTTGGATACCATAGGCCTACATTGGTTGTTCCTTTCAAATATTTCATGATTCTTTTTACTGCTACAAGATGCGATTCTTTCAGATCTGCTTGAAATCTTGTTCACAAACAAACACTAAATATAATATTTGGCCGATTGGTCGTTATATATAATAAAGATACAATCATACCTCAATATTTGGATATATCGATTGAAATACCTGATTCATCTTTATCAACATAGGTTCCGGAGCCCATTGGAGTCGCACTTTCCTTGTAGTTTTCCATGTCAAATCTTTTGAGTAATTCTTTGCAATACTTTGCCTGATTTATGAAGATGCCATGTTCGAGTTGCTTGATGTGAAGGCCAAGGAAATAGTTTAATTTTCCGTCATGGACATTTCAAATTCTCCTTGCATTATTGAGGAGAATTCTTCACAAATGTCATTGTTTGTTGATCTGAATATTATATCATCAATGTAGATTTGGACCAATAAGGTGTGACCATTATCTCTTTTAACAAATAATGTCTTATCGACTTTCCCTTTTTCAAATCCTCGGTCACATAGAAAGGTGCTTAATCTATCGTACCAAGCTCTTGGAGCTTGTTTTAGACCATATAGAGCTTTTTTTTAATTTGTAAACATGTGAGAGATTTTTGGAATCTTCAAAGCCAAGTGGCTGTTTGACATATACTTCTTCATTAATGTATACATTGAGAAAGGCACTCTTCACATCCATTTGAAATAGTTCAAAGTTCATAGAGCAAGCATAAGCAAGTAGTAAACGTATTGCTTCTAATCTTGCTACTAGAGCAAATGTTTTGTCAAAATCAATCCCTTCCTCTTGATTGTGTCCTTCAGCGACCAATCTTGCTTTGTTGCGGACAACTATACCATTCTCATCAAGTTTATTTTTAAACACCCATTTTGTACCAATGATGTGTTTATTTCCAAGATTAGGAACAAGTTCCAATACTTTGCTTCTTTCGAATTGATTGAGTACTTCTTGCATGGCAAGTATCCATTGATCATCTTTCAGGGCTTCACCAATTTTGGAAGGTTCGATTTGAGAAACAAATGCCATGTTTAAGCAAGCATCTTGTAGTTTTAACCTTGTTGTGACTCCTTTATTGATATCACCTATGATGTTATCAATTCGGTGATATCTATGGGTTCTCCATTCTTTAAGAAGATCATCATTTTGCTTTTCAATGTTGACTTCACTTTCTTGACTTGGTTGATCAATTTGATGTTCTTTGCTTGTATCATCACTTTCAAAAACATCATCATCACAAGAAATAATATTTTCCTCTTTTATGGGGTTAGTTTCATCAAAAGTTACATGCATTGATTCTTCGACTAATAAAGTTCTTTTTATTGAAGATTCTAAATGCTTTACTAGATAAAGAGTAACCGATAAATATACCTTCATTTGCTTTTTCATCAAATTTTCCAAGGTTGTCTTTACCATTGTTTAGCACAAAACACTTACATCCAAAAATATGGAAGTGAGAGATATTGGGCTTTCTTCCTTTGTAGAGTTCATACGGAGTTTTCTTAAGAATCGGCCGAATGATTACCCGGTTGGAAATATAGCATGTTGTGTTTACAACATCTGCCCAAAAATATTTTGGTAGGTTTGAGTCGCTTAGCATAGTCCTTGCGAGCTCTACCAAATATCTGTTCTTTCTCTCAACAACCCCATTTTGTTGTGGTGTCCTTGGTGCAGAAAAATTGTGGAAAATACCATTTTCTTCAAAAAAATTCTTCAAATGAAGTATTTTGAAATTCTCCTCCATGATCACTTCTAATTGATACAATTTTGGCAGATTGTTCGTTTTGAACTATCTTGGCATAGTTTTTAAATGCTTTAAAAGCTTCATTTTTACTTGCCAAAAATAAGGTCCAAGTGAACCTTGAGTAACCATCAACAATAGCTAGTCCATACGAGTTTCCACCAAGACTTTTGGTTCTTGATGGACCAAACAAGTCCATATGTATCAATTGTAGTGGTCTAGAAGTTGAAATGACATTTTTAGGTTTGAAAGAACTTTTTGCTTGCTTACCTTTTTGACACGCGTCACACAATTTATCCTTTATAAATTTCATTTTTGGTAAGCCTACAACAAGATCATGCTTGATCAATTTGTTTAAATGATCCATGTGAATATGAGCAAATCTTTTATGCCATAGCCATGTATTATTATTGTCGCTTACGAAAAGACATTTCATTTTTAAGGATAAATCGTCAAGATTAAGTATAAAGATGTTTTTGAAACGCTTATCGATAAATTGAATTTCATTTGTAGCTTCATTTTGGATGATGCACTCATCTTTGTTAAAGACTATCTTGTATCCTTTGTCGCAAAGCTGGCTAATGCTTATGAGATTGTGTTTTAGACCTTCAACATATAAGACATCTTCAATCGAGGGGGATGGTGCTGTACCGACTTTTCCAATGCCTAAATTTTTACCTTTGTTGTTGTCTCCATAGACTACATATCTCTTTGACTCAAGCGTTAAGGCTGAAAATTTTGTTACATCACCCGTCATATGTTTAGAGCATCCACTATCTAAGTACCACATATTTGAAGTACCTTGTGTGCATACCTACAAAATTGAAATTAAATTTTATTAGGTACCCAATGTGCTTTGGGTCCTTGATGGTTAGTACCTTTCTTTACCCATACGTAATGCCCTCTTGGAACACCAATGTTTCTAATGTGACAGGCATTAGATATGTGACCATTAAGACCACAATAAGAACATGTAGGAGTAAATCTATTTTTAGTAACATGTATATGAGGTTTATTTTGTGTACTTCTTTCTTTATAATGATGATCCTTTTTCATAATTAAAATATTTTCTTGATTTGATTGATTACTTGCTTTAACAAAAATGGTCTTATTCAAGCTTGGTTTGTCAAATTTTGAATATCCAAGACCGCTTTTGTCATTTGAGTATCTTTGCATATTTTAAATATTTTCCAAGCCTATTTGTCCCTTTTCGTATCGTTCAATTACCCTATTTAATTGAACAACCTTGAAACAGAGGGAATCCCATTTATTGCATGTAAAATTCTGTTTAAGTTTTTCAAAATTCTTTTCCATAATTTCATCTTTTTCTTGAAGACTTGAGATTTGTTTCTTTTGTGTTGACACTAGTTTACACAGATTTTTACATTCAATAAGTAGTTCCTTAATTGCGTTTTGAGTATCATTATATTCTATAATTAAGTCACTATTAGTTTTATAATGATGAGGAGAGTCTATATTACTAACCTCTTCTTCATCATCTGATTGATGCGATGCCATTAATGCAACATTGGTGCATTCTTCACTTTCTGTTTCTGAAGATGAACTTACTTCGTTGTCTTCCCAAGCTATGTATGCCTTCTTGAAGTCTTTCTTTTTTATGGTATTCTTCTTAGCAAGGTTTGGACAATCTGCTTTGATATGTCCTTGTTTTTCGCATTCAAAGCAAGTGAAGTTTTGATTTGAAGTAGAACTATCTTTCTTTCTAAAACTTTTCTTTTTGAAGGTTCTGTCATTTTTAAGAAACTTACCAAATTTCTTAACAAGAAAAATAATGTTTTCATCTTCATCTGAATTGTCATCCTTGATTTGTTCTGTTGATTCAATCTTTAGAGCAATATTTTTGGTCTTCTTTTCTTGACTTTCATTTTGTTCTAACCTTCCAAGTTCGATTTCGTGCTCTTGAAGTTTTCCAAATAGTGCAGAAAGAGACATTTTGGATAGGCTTTTCTTTTCAGAGATTGCTGTCACTTTTGGTTGCAAGGCCCTTGTCAATTATCTTAGTACTTTTAGATTTAATTCATCATTGGTGAAGATTTTTCCGAGTATCGTCAAATGGTTTGTTAAGAGAACCTTTTCTGTAAGTCTAGAATAGACTCTCCAGACTACATTCGAAATAACTCATATTCTTGTGATACTGTATTTTTGAGTTTAGATCTTTTTATCTCAATGGTGCCTTCGTGAGTTACTTCCAATGTATCCCATATTTCTTTGGCTGTTTTATAGTAAGATATACGGAAAAATTCATCTATTCCTAGTGATGATTATAGTATATTCTTAGCCTTCTTATCGAACAACACTTTTCTTTTATCATCATCAGTCCAAGAACTTTTTATCTTTATTTCTTCTTTGTTATTGATGATAGTTTTTGGAATGTGAGGACCATTTTCAACTGCATCCCATATGTCATCTCCTTGTGCTTCAAGATACGCTTGCATACGTATCTTCCAAAAATCGTAGTGCTCTCCAACAAAACATGGTGGTTTGGTACTACTACCACTGATGGTATATGTAACCTCTGTTTGATAGAAAAATATGCGGAAGAATGCCTATTCTAACAGATATGCGCAGCAGTTTAACAAATTGTAAATTTATTAAACACAACATTAAACAAGGTACCTAATATACAATTCTAATGAATGTCAAACTATATGGATCATGGTATATATGGAGAAATGCATCAGAAACAATTATTCTTCAAGATATTGATTTTCATGCAATCATGTTAAGACAATCAATCATGTAAATTCACTTAACACAGAATCTTTATCATGCATTCAATCAATATCAAAAACGTAATAATTGCAGAAATTTAAACGAGATAAGGGAAAGAAAAGTGTACGCGGATTTTTATACTAGTTCAGCCGTCTCGTGATGACTTACATCCAGTCCCAAGATCCAACTAGATCTTGGCCTTTCTTATAGAACTTCTTAGAATCAGTTTACAGATTATACACAGCGCCTCGCACCAATCTTAAACTATTCTACCTGTTCTATCTTTCCCTCCCTGAATTCCCAAGTTTAAGTCCCATAAACTTGACCAAGAATTCAGTCAAGCGTCTTCTTGTTGACAGCCCTCAACCTCGAAGAACACCACCAGTAACAACTGGATTTTCTCAAAGTAATTTCGTTACAGAAAATGATTTACAGAAATTGAAACAGATCAATTTTACAAAGTTCTTGATCTTCCTTCTTCTCAAAGCAATCTTTCTCAATTCAGTCTTTTTCCATCTTTGTTGATCACAAATGTAGATTGTTCATGACTGAAAAAGATGTTCAAAGTAATATCAGATGAGAAAGAATTAGTGGTGTATGATTGTAATTGATATTATTGTTATTATGTGTTGTTGTTGTTATTATGAGAAGAAGAGAATGAAAGCAGTTTATATAGGTTCAGGAAAAACAACACATGAATCGATTTGCCCAATCGATTCATTAAAGTTATATAGCATGCTAATCGATTGATCCAATCGATTTTGCGAATCTTGTTTTTCTTGAATCTTGAAACTGCATAAACTAATCAATTTACCTAATCGATTATTTTAAATGAGTTCTTCAGACTTTGATGAATGTATATAATTGAATCGATTGTCATAATCGACTTGAAGTGTTTTGTTCAAACAACGAGATCAAAACAATCGATGTACTTAATCGATTCAACCATTTCAGTCATCTCTGTTTCTAAAACTTTTTGTACCAATCAATTTGGTCAATTGATTGTGGACTTTAAGTCTGAAGCACATTTCATCAGTTGGTTCATTCAATCAATTTACCAAGTCAATTGATGCCAATATTTGTACCAAAAGAAGTATATAAGTCGATTGTGCTAATCGACTGTGTATGTTCCAGACCAAGGTTATTTTGAAACTTGTTTTAGTGAATCGATTTGCCTAATCGATTTAGTAAACATTGGTTTGGCTCTGGGACATTCACAATCAATTGTGTCAATCGATTTAGACAAAACAGAATAAAGAAGTGATTGTATCAATCGATTTGCCAAATCGATTTGCTTGCAAGACATGCCACTGACTTGCACATTTTAATTTCAGCAAATGTACTAATCGATTTGTCTAATCGATGTAAACAATCAGTTCAGTCTTGGTGATTTACACAATCGATTTGCCTAATCGATTTGTGGCAAACTGGCTCTCTGACTTGCACAATTTAATTTCTAATAAGTGTACCAATCGATTTGGCTAATCGATTGATAACCTGTTTGATTTTTCAGAAGATGTGCAAATCGATTTTGCCAATCGATTGGTTAATCCCAGACTGCATAATATCATTCGACCCTGTTACAGAATCGATTTTACTAATCGATGTGCTTATGGATCTTCAAGCTTTTGTTGATTTCTTGAGTTCCAAGCAATTGTCTCAAGTTTGTAGGATTGAATTGTTGTTCCTGAAATTTTTTTCAGTTTACAATGTTAGATTTATTTCAAGCTGTATGTTTGTCAATAACATCAAAAACGAACATATGTCTAACAACCACCGTCTCTGAAAACAGGTTGTGCGGAAAGCCATGAGTAATGATCAAGGAATAAGTTACCTTAACCTGCTCTGATGCCAATTGTAAGTATAGAGGTAAATTTTCTTGTTTTCAGTGAAATGGTAGTTGAATTTTCTAAGTTAATATAATGTCTACTAATAAAAAGCTGCAGTAAATAAATGAACGCAATAGATTTATCATGGTTCCCCTTATAACCAAGGGCACGTCCAGTCCTCTTGCACACCACAAGAGATTGATCCACTAATTGTCAAAAAATGTACAACTCCCACTATCTAAGATAACACACCACTATCTTAGATTAAGCTACTTTTAAGAAAGTACTACTTTCTTTTACAAGCGATACAATATGATTTTGAATAAGGATAAGGAGAAGTATATTGATAACAATCCAATAATAATCCAAGTACTTGAGAACTTTTCTGAATGATATGAAAATGAAATGCAAGTACTTTGTAAAAAATCAGAATTTTGTTCAAAGTAGTTCAAGGTATTGATTCAAGGATTGTGTAACGTTTGATATGAAGTTATGGGGTATTTATACTCCATAAACATCTCTTCAGATTCGTGGCCAATGATCCAAGAGGTTTGATGAAAATATACAATGATCTGGAGCCATTACAAATCTGAAAAATTGTATTGCTTACAGTTGTATTCAAATACAGGATATGTGTATCCAATACACCTCTTTGTAACGATCAAAAATATTCAAAATTTGCACCTTGTATTCGAATACACCTTGCATGTAGTCGAATACAACTTTGTGAAATTTGCCACTGACTTACTTTGTATTCGACTACAGAAGGTTGTAGTCGAATACAGATGCAATGATTTTAGCCACTGACTTGATGTGTATTCGACTACACTTGTTGTAGTCGAATACAACTGTGAGTCTTTTGCTTCTAACTTGCTTTGTATTCCATTACAGGATGCGTTATTCGAATACACTTATGCATTTTGTCAAAAATATTAGTTTTAAAAATTTGTTAATGTTGTTTTGACTTTTGAAAATATTTTATATGCATATGTAAATATGAATGGTTCTCATGTATTTGATGTATTGGTTTGTATCATATACCTTTACATTTTAACATTTAATATGTTTGGTTTTGAAGCGTATTCATAAAGATATTTGAATTTCTTTTTGAGCTTGTTGCTTTGATCATAATTGTTGAGCTTTGTCTTCATAAAAAACATGTAGTTTACAAATTGTTTTAATTAATATATGTATTTTTTTAAGAGTGGCACAGTGTTTAAACATAAGAAAATTGATACATTTTTCAAGAAAAGTGTTTTCGACAAAGATGAAAATCGTAAAATGGATATATTTTATTTGATTGAATTGTGTGACTTGTGAAAATTGTAAAACTTGTGAGAATTAAAATTGTAAAGAGTTGTGTGAAACTCTAAAAAAAATTATATGACTTTTAAGAATTTGAATTATAATATTTTAGTTAATACTTATCACTCCCCGCCTCCCTCGATATTTTGTGTAAGATCCGCAACTGATTATGATGACCTATATTGTTTACGTTAGTTTATCTTCTTTTTCTCTCAACTTAAAAAAATTATAAAAAAAAATGTAAATAAAAGTAACATTCAATTTGATCAATTGGAAATAATAGATTTTTTAAAAGCATAATGATTACATCTTCACAAATTTATTTCACTTTTAGCATTAATTTGTACAATCATAGCAATTGAAGGAATTGATGTTTTCACTAGGAAAAGTTTAAAGCATTTCTAACAATCAATCACTATAGAATTTCTCCACTAGGGGAAGAAGGAAAATGGAAGCAAAGAAAAAAAAAATTATCAAACATCATTAGCGACCATTTCTTGCTCATCTAATTTTATTTATTTTTTGTGAATTAAAATAATAGATCCAAGTTTGATAGTATCATCGATTTTTTTTTCCTTCTTTGCCATTCAATTTTAATTTCAAATTCGTATATTTATCAACTATTCTCTCCTAACACAAATCCATCTCTCTTTCCCACAAACCCTTATTCACCAAAAATCCTCCTTTTTCTTTTTCTCTCACAAATTCATGTAAAAACCCACACGTATGGACAAAGAATGCAACTCATTAGACTAATCTATTTTTGTATAGTCTCATATGTGTGTTGAGACAAAATCTCAAATTAATATTTTGATGATAATTAAACAAAAGGTTAATTAATACTTCTAATTATGATATTAAGTGTTTTGATATTTAACATGTGTATTTGAGTGTGTTAAAATATGATAGGTACCAAACATTACAAAGCAGATCTTATTAAAATCAAGAAAACAAAATCAGTAAAATGGAGAACGTTTGTTGACAGAATTCTAGAAAATAAAGAACGTTATATACATTTGCCATAAACAAGAATGATCATATTTTTATGAGAAAGATTAGATCCAGGGAGTGTAATTCATTCCATATCTTCATCAGAAATATAGAAGGATCAGTATAAGTAAGAATTATTTCAGAATTCAAAGGTTCAACACTTTGCTTCAAAAAATACATAAAGCAAGATCATTCTCCAAGATAAGCAAGTGCAAGTACAAACTGACAGACTAGAAAAGACACTGTTGTTGTACCTTCAAATAGACATGCACATGTGATTCAAGGCTTGTAATCATTTCAGACAACTGTTCAAATCAAAATATAAGTCAACTCATCTCAAAACATATTCGAAGAATGTTCTTGGATCACAAGAACATTCCTGGTTTCAACAAGAATATTTTTGCTTTATGGTTGATCTTATCCATTCACTTACTCATGACAACTGACCTATTTTCAACAGCTAAATAAGCTTTCATAAGCTCTCTTGAAGCCTATAAATAAAGCTTCACAATGAAGAACAAATTAGAACTCAAAGTGCCAAGCAAAACATCACTCATTCAATCATACTCGAGCTTCTCAAATCATTCTAAGTTGCAGTTCCATTCTTAGTGTGATATTAGAATCAAAGCTTACTGAGTTCTAAAATATAGAATATATTTCTCAAACAAGAGATAAGTATACCCATATTCTAACAATCTCAAATATCATTACTTTGTAACTCAAGGCTATATTGTTGACAAAGCTTGAGTAGTCTGTAAAAATCCTTTTATGATTTAAAAGGTCACTTGTAAAATCCTTTTTGAAATATTGTAAGGTAACCTGTGGAAATCGTTTCTAGGCAGAAACGTAAAACTTTGTAATAGATCAAGTCTGATATGTGAAAACCAAAAACATTCTTGCTTTTAGCACATAGTGGATAATCTCACATTTGTGAGGACTGGACGTAACTCGTGTTGGGTGAACCAGGATATATGCTTGTGTGATTTCTCTTTCCTTATATCTATTTATTCTTTGTCTTACAATCAATTTTTATATTGATAAATTAATATTGTTATTTTTCTACTAACCAAGAATGTTTTTTGTTTGTAACCAAGATTAATATTGAGTTAAACATATCAGTTTTTTAAACAGGAATTTTTAAAAGGGGCAATTATAATTCAAACCTCCTTCCTTATAAATGACATTGTTACTTCAATTGGCATCATTAGATAACAAAATAAGAGTGAAGCCAAAATTATGACTACTCTCGTGCATCCATCATCCTCATTAGATAAAGATGAAAATAGACAATCAATTTCTGAAAAAGAATATAGGGGTATGATGGCTCATTACTTTATTTAACTACAATTAGGCCTGACATTGTTTTCGTAGTAGGATTATGTGCTATGTTTCAATCTTCACCAAAAGAATCTCACTTAACTGCAGTGAAAAGAATTTTTCGTTATCTTGTAGGTACTACTGATCTTGGCCTTTGGTAAAGCAAAAGCTCTCATTTTGATTTTGTAGCTTATTGTTATATTGATTATGTCGGTGATAAGATCGAAAGAAAGAGCACAAGTGGGGCTTGTCAGTTCATAGGAGAAGCTTTGATAAGATGGTTTTGTAGAAAGCAAAACATAATTGCTCTATTAACCACTGAAGTTGAATATGTCTCAACAGTAAATCGTTGCTCCCAAGTCGATCAAAAATCAACTTGAAGATTTTTCAGCAAGATATCCTCATATTCTAATATATAATGATAATATTAACGCCATTAATTTATCTAAGAACCCTATTCAACATTCAAGGTCCAAATATATTCAAATAAAACACCATTTTATTAGGGATCATGTGAATAAAAAGGAAATTGAATTAATCTTTGTTGATACAAAGAATCAGTTAGCTCACATTTTTACAAAGCCTCTTGTTCAAGAAATCTTAAATTCTATCAAAGAATGATTAAAAATGATTAAAATCATGCTCAAGATCGTTAAAATTGAAACCAGAACATTCTGGTCATAACGGATAACGTTCTCCATTTTGAGCATGTTTGCGACAAATAGCTTACGAACGATCTTCATTTTTCATCATGAAAAACTTTCAAAATCAGCTTTTAAACTTAAACGTCTACTACTTTACAAAAGGTAACGACTACCCATGTTTGTCCTGCCACAACACATGCATGGCACTCTCTCCACTCACAAATCAACTGAAAAACTCAAAAATGTTCATCTCTTTTCACTAAACAACAACTTCATCCTTCTTTTTTTGAAAAGGTTCATCTTCTTGTCCCCTTCATCGTCAACTCTCATGTTTTTTTTCTTTTCAAAAATGGCTTGCATCAAAGCAGCAACATACAAAAACCCTAGCTCACTAACACCTTCATCATCTCCTTCACCATCTCCAGTTCATTCACCATCACTTCCACCAAGACCAACACCTCCACATTCATCTTCAGATAGAACATTCTCTGATTACAAGTCTTTCTTGCCGAAATCTAGTCCCCCACCGATCACACTGAAGCCTCTTGGAACTATTATTCCTCAATTGTATCAATGTCATCTTCCTTCAATCAGTCAAGCTCTACCCATCTTCGTAAATCCCTCAACCCTAGTTCTAACACTTCATCTTCCAAGAGAAGATCAATGTGCGTTCTGGCAGGTATTGGCACTTCAAAGTACAAAAATATAGACACAACAATCTAAACAATTTATGTTGATGATTCTAAATGTAACAAAGAAATAAATAAGGAAATACTTTTGGATAAATATTTAAATCGTAACACAATGACAAATAAGTCAACAAAATTTACAAGCAGCGAAATAGTTTTTGAAATACGAATCCGAAGTATTTACACATCAAAAAGTGGTACATGGAACCCATCGAAAATAAAATGTCAAGCTCACAATATTGGTATAGGTACAGTCTTCCAAATTAAAATAAACACATCCCAAAAGAAAGACATCTAGTCCCTATACGCCAACCTAATCTGATCATTCTACAAAAAACTAAACATCCCAAGTGATCTTCACGCGCCTCGCAAGATCCTCCTAAAACAGCTCCAATTAGGTGTGTCCAACTACATTCCCATCCACAGGGCACCAACCGGTAGCATAGACCTGGTTCTCATCTAAGGGCAAAGCCCAGATTTCCACAATAGTTGTAAAGGGTCACCAACCGAAATTAACAATTAACACATAACATTTAAGTTTTTAAATGCACAAAATAACCTTTCAACTTAGCATGCACCTTAAAAGGGTTTCCATATGCCAAACATGCATAAACAAGGTTGAAAAATGAAGTTTTTAACAAAACAACACTACTGTATTCGAATACAGCATCTCTGTATTCGAATACAACATCTCTGTATTCGAATACAGCATGTCTGTATTCGAATACACATCAGACAACAGCAGAAAAACAGCAAAATTCAGCTTTTTAAAGGGTTTCGAAACCAATCAACACTTACACACAAATCCAAACAATCACACTTAACAATTATAGCGCCATCACCACGACATCTTGAGTTTCGAAATGGTTTTGCAATCAATCACACTTACAAACAATTCCAAAACATCCACACTTGGCAATTATAACACAATCACCACGACAACTTAAGTTTCGAAAATGTTTTGCAATCAATCACACTTACAAACAATTCCATAACATCCACACTTGGCAATTATAACACAATCACCATGACCACTTGAGTTCAAACACTTAATCATAATCTTAAATCAAACATGACTCGCGTGTCAAGCACCCTAATGCAATGCGTATATGCCAAAATGCATGGACTCGGAACTCCAAACCAAAACCCTCCTCGAAGGGCCGTAAATCATAATTGTACCGCCTATCATAGGCCGAAGTACTAAATTACCAAGGTGCTACCTATCACGGATCAGCACGATTTACTAAAAACGTAAATTGTAAATGTACCGCCTATCACAGGCCGAAGTACTATTTACCGAGGTGCCACCTATCATGGGTCAGCACGATTTACCAAAAATGTGCAGCCTATCCCAGACCTTACACGACGCGACAATCCCCGCAAGAATAAGATGAACCAACAAATCACATGGAATCATCTCGTGGCTCATCCGGTCACCACTATCACCATGGCCCATCCGGTCGCCATGGACTATGAAATGCATGAGCATACTCTGACTCTATCCACGACAATCATTAAGTAAATGCAGATATTAAAAGATTCCCCATTTTTAATACTCATTTAAGTCTAACAATTTTCACGACTATCATTAAGTAAACAGAGATATTAAAAGATTCCCCATTTTTAATACTCGTTTAACTCTAACAATTTTGACGATAATCATTAGGTAAATACATATATTAAGAGATTCCCCATTCTTAATACTCATTTAACTCTAACAATTTTCACTACAAACATTAAGTAAACAGAGATATTAAAAGATTCTCCATTTTTAATACTTGTTTAACTCTAATGATTTTCAAATTCCCCACAGAACATACTCAGACATATTCTCAAATTCAATCCACAATTCATACCAAATCACCTCAATTCATTTTTCAACAAAATCCACACAATCACATCTCAAAATTTATAAATATTAATTATGAACACGTCAAACACGACAACCACAAAATTATCTCAACCCACCACTCAAACACATCAAATTTCATTTCCTTAACACCACACATAAATGCGTTAAATTCATTTTCCATGAAACACTCATCAATATCACCAAAACCCAACTCTAAAATTTCACCCATAAAAGCATTAAATTCATTTTCCCCAAATCAACACTTCAACCCTAACAAAATTCTTTTCCACACAACCACATATAAGTCCCTAAATGCAAACTAAAAGTTTGGAAGGAGCCCTTACCTTAACAGTAGGTTTAACGAGCGATTACCGTACCGCGAGTAATTCCGATAAAATCTCCGCTCGCGACGTCGCTTCCAAAGTTAGTTCACTTGCACCGTAGCATGGAGATGAAAACCTTTCCCTTCTATCTCTTCACGAAACGAAGCTTAGATCTAGAAGAAAAGTGAAAGATTGTGTTTGACGGTTTGAAAATCCCTAACACCGTTTTTCTTCATTTTCGAATCAAAGAGGAAGAATGAAGCTGGGAAATCCTTGTCTTCTCACCCACCAAGCCTTGGTTCCTTTTCTTGAAGCAAAAGGAAGCAATGAAAATGAAAGAAAAAGATGGAAAAAGAAGGCTGGGTCGCGAGGCAGGGATGAGGAATAAGAGCGAAGGAAATGTTTTTCTTTTTGTTTTTCTTTCTGTTTTCCTTTCTTCCTTTTTCTTTCCTTTCTATTTCTTTCCTTTTTCCTCCCTTTCCTTTTCTTTATATTTATATATATATAACAAATATCTAAAATATCTAGATATTTCATAAAATTACCATTTCACTCATCACTTCCCAAACCACTTTTTGTTAAAAGTATCTACCATCGTCGTAACTCAATTGACAGATACAATTTTCAACAACCCGAGATATTTTTAACAAAATTGCCCAGAATTATATTCTTCGTAACCTAAATAAATTATTTTCTGACAAATAATTTTTTTAATCTAATTTCCAAAAATATATTTTTGGCATTTAACTCACTAAATACCAAAAAAAAATGGCTAAAAGCCTAAGAAATTCCACACAAAATACCCTAAAATTGTATAATTTAGAATTTAAAATTAAGGGTCTTACATTACAACCTTCCAAAAAGAAGTTTCGTCCTCGAAACTTAAAGTAAGAGTAATAACTGCACCAGGTTTGCACTCAACTCAACATACATGATAGAACTTGCTTCGTCATGCCTTCTTGAAGAAAGTGTGGTCTATCCCTTTTCATAGATACTGAATAACTATACACGCTACCAGCCGGTAAGACTCGCCAGTTCCATTCAACATGATTTTGTCTACTATCAACAAGAGATCAAGGAAGATCAGTCCCTCAATTTGTCAATAAATAGTCAACAACCATGATGGTGGCTTAGACTATCTTAACTGAACTGTCATAGCGCTCCTTGCGACTTACACTTGAGGTTATCTCAATGCACAAACGGTCAAACAATCTTCTCAAGGTCCTATGAGTTTCCCATATTTCCCTATAACTTTGATCCCGTCGATGAAGTACAATCGCCCATAGCTACGTCACATATCCTCATTTACTCCACTTGGTACGAAACATCCATTTGGTACGAAACTGAAACACTAAGTATGACACCAACACACTGAGCACAAAACAATCACTACAGCTGAGAACTCCTAAATTTCTCTATTGTCTACCAATCCTCGATTTTTCTTTGGTCGTACAGCTACGTCAAACCGTAGTGTTCTTACCAGTATGTCATGCTAATTATAATTTTAATAATTCTATCCCCACATCTGCTTGGTGATCCAAGCTTCCTCAAATATTTTCGAAATCATGCCAAAGACTATACTACTTAGGAAACACAACCTTCTTTTCAGTTTAGTACTTCATTTCAAGATTCACATTTCCAACAAAATCCAACTTGAATTTAATTCACATATCAAGGTATACATTTGCTTCACTAGAAAATTTCTTACATACTTCGCAATTATGCACAAACTCAAAAATAATTCTCCTTCATCTACTGCCAACATTCATTCTAATACTTCTCAATTTCGCTGCGTCCTTCATTTACAACTTGATGATTATCCTTTCATTATGACAGGTCAAACGCATTGTATTCACTCCATCACTTTTCCATTTATACAAACCTTAAATTTCTACCTCGAACCTTGTAACACCCCGATTTTCAAAGCGAGGGTGTATTTTTTTTTTCAAAACAAAATCATTTAACGAAGATATAAATAAGGAAATACCTTTGGATAACTATTTAAGTCATTATAATTTACAAGCAGCGGAATAGTTTTTCGAAATATGAATCCAAAGTATTTACACATCAAAAAGTGGTACATGGAATCCATCGAAAATAACATGTCATGCTGACAATATTAGTACAGGTACAGTCTTCCAATTTAAAATAAACGCAATCCAAAAGAAAGACATTTGTTCCCTCCATGTAAACCTAATCTGATCATTCTACAAACAAAAAAACTATACACCCTGAGTGATCTCCACGCGCCCCGTAAGATCCTCCTAACATAGCTCCAGTCAGGCATTCCCATCCACAGGGTACGAACCGGTAGGATTGTCCTGGCTCTCATCTGAGGGCAAAGTCCAGATTTCCACAATAGTTGTAAAGGGTCACCAACCGAAATTAATAGTTAACACATAATACTTAAGTTTTTAAATGCACAAAATAACCTTTCAACTTAGCATGCACCTTAAAAGGGTTTTCCATATGCTAAAAGTTCATATAATACTTGCCAAATAAAAATGAAATCAAAATAAGGTTTTTAATCAATCAAGTAATATATAATTGACCAATCCATTGATGAATCAATTGAGCAATTGATTATCTGACTCAGAGTAAGAGTTTCTACTAAGCAAATCGATTGGGAAATCGATTTCTTGAAGGTTTTTAGTGAAACCTGTACTCTGGGCTTAAATCAATCGATTGGACAATCTATTGAATGAATAGCTGAGCCCATGTAACAAATCCAATCGATTGGCAAATCGATTTTGACCAAATAGCTGAGCTACTGTAATATCCAAATCGATTGGCAAATCGATTAGTTCAATATCTTTTCAAGATTCAAGAAAACAGGAGACACAACAATCGATTGGGAAATCGATTTCTTAAATGGTTTTATGAAACATATTTACAAAATCGATTGGCACATCGATTTTGTCAAAATAGCTGAGCTCCTGTAATAAATCAAATCGATTGGCAAATCGATTTGGATTAATGGCTTTTCACACAATCAATTTGGGAATCGATTTCCCTGAATGTTTTTCTAAAACTACATAAACTAACTCAATCACATTCACACACAACTCTAAAACATAACACTTAGCAATTTCAACACAATCACCACGACAACTTGAGTTTCAAAATAGTTTTACAATCAATCACACTTACACACAATATCAATACATAACACTTAGCAATTTCAACACAACTACCACGACAACTTGAGTTTCGAAATAGTTTTACAATCAATCATATTTACACACAATATCAGTACATATCACTTAGCAATTTCAACACAATTACCACGACATCTCAAGTTCAAACACTCAATCATAAACTTGAATCAAACACGACTCGTGTGCCAAGCACCCTAATGCAATGCGTATATGCCAAAATGCATGGACTCGGAATTCCAAACCAAAACCCTCCTCGAAGGGCCGTAAATCATAATTGTAAGGCTTATCGCGGGCCGAAGTACCAATTACCGAGGTGCCACCTATCATGGGTCTGCACGATTTACTAAAAAAGCGTAAACCATAAACGTATTGCCTATCACGGGCCAGTACCGTTTACCGAGGTGCCACCTATCACGGGTTTGCCCGGTTTACTAAAAAGAAACGTAAATCGTAAATGTACCGCTTATCATAGGCTAAAGTGCTATTTACCAAGGTGACACCTATCCCGGGTCTGCACAATTTACAAAAAATCGTAAATCGTAAATGTACCGCATATCACAGGTCAAAGTACTATTTACCAAGGTGTCACCTATCACGGGTCTGCACAATTTACAAAAACGTAAATCGTAAATGTACCGCCTATCACAGGCCAAAGTACTATTTACCAAGGTGCCACCTATCACGGGTCTGCACGATGTACAAAAAAAAATGAAATGCATGAGCATACTCTGACTCCATCCAAGACAATCGTTAAGCAAATGCAGATATTAAAAGATTCCCCATTTTTAATACTCATTTAACTCTAACAATTTTCACAACAATCGTTAAGTAAACAGAGATATTAAAAGATTCCCCATTTCTAATACTCGTTTAACTCTAACGATTTTCACTACAAACATTAAGTAAACAGAGATATTAAAAGATTCCCCATTTTTAATACTCGTTTAACTCTAATGATTTCCACGACAACATTAAATATACGTAGATATTGAGAGATTCCCCATTCTTAATACTCGTTTAACTCTAATGGTTTTCACGACAACATTAAGTAAACGTAGATATTAAGAGATTCCCCATTCTTAATACTCGTTTAACTCTAATGGTTTTCAAATTCCACACAGAACATACTCAAACATATTAACAAATTCAATCCACAATTCACACCAAATCACATCAAATTTCATTTCTTCAAAATCATACATAAATGAGTTAAATTCATTTTCCACAAAACACTCATCAATATCATCAAAACCCAACTCTAAGATTTTACCCATAAAAGCATTAGATTCATTTTCCCCAAATCAACACTTTAACCCTAACAAAATTCTTTTCCACACAACCACAGGTAAGTCCCTAAATGCAAACTAAAAGTTTGGAAGGAGCCCTTACCTTAACGTTAGCTTTAACGTGCGTTTACGGTACCGCGAGTAAATCCGGTAAAATCTCCGCTCGCGACGTCGCTTCCAAAGTTGGTTCCCTAGCATCGTAGCGTGGTAGTGAGCAACTTTCTCTTCTATCTCTTCGCGAAACGAAGCTTAGATCTAGATGAAACGTGGAGGTTTTCGTTTGACGGTTTGAAAATCCCTAACACCGTTTTTCTTCGTTTTCAAATCAAAGAGGAAGTATGAAGCTGAGAAATCCTTGCCTTCTTACCCACTAATCCTTGGGTTTCTATTCTTGAAGCCAAAGAAGGAAATAGAAAGCAAAACCAAGAAGAAGAAAAATGGGTTAGTCGCGAGGCAGGGGAGGAAGAAGACAGACTCTTTTTTTCTTTTGCTTTTCCTTCCTTCTAATTTCCTTTCTTTCTATTTCCTTTTCTTTCTTTTCTATCTCCTTTCTTTTTCCCTCCAAAAAAACATATATATATAAATATATATATTAATTATAACTTAACAAATATCTCAAAATATCTAGATATTTATTAAAATTACCATTTCACCCATAACCTCTCCAAATCACTTTTTGTTAAAAATATCTACTATCGTCGCAACTCAATTGACATATACAATTTTTAGCAACTCGAGATATTTTTAACAAAGCTCCCTAGAATTAAATTCTTCGTAAACCTAAACAAATTATTCTTTGACAAATAATTTTAATCCAATTTCAAAAAAATATATTTTCGGCATTTAACTCACTAAATACCGAAAACTGGGCTAAAAGCCTAAGCAATTTAACACCAAATACCCTAAAATTGTATAATTTAGGATTTTAAATTAAGGGTCTTACAAACCTTGATACATCTTCATTATAGTGATTCCAATAAATCAAGGCTTACTAATTTCCACCAAACCTTTCCATTTCATGCTCAATTGTTTCCTATCATACAAACATTTAACTCCTTTGATTGACGAACACAATAACAACCCCCATGACATGCACTCAAGTAATGCCTTTATATCATTGGCATACCTTTAAATTAATAATGTCTGAATTATAGGTGAGATAATTCCTTTCTTGAATCTTTAATTGTCATAAGCTACATCTCTATGTGCTGCTCCAACAAATTTCTTGGCACATTTTCCAATATTTGCTTCACTCACTGGATTCTTATTCCTTCTCAACCTTCACCGAGATACAAACTGAAAGAATCCTAACAATCGAACGTCCTAAAGAATTATTTCTCAAACGTTTTCCATAAGCATTTCCTAAGAAATAATTATTTATAACTTCATCCTCATAAATTTTGCAGTAAAATATCTCAAAGACCCACATACGTTTCATTGTTCATCTAGTCACTAAGACACTCATTTTAGATCTCAACGCTTGATTTCCCAAGACCAACAACTAAATCATAAATAATTCGTTACATCTCTTCTTTTTCACTTTCTATCAATTAATAGGATTCTAAAATTTGACCCTCAAAATCTCCAAACACTTCCATCCTTAACATGAATTATTTATCACTTGCCTACTTCAACTCCTTCGATTATGAAATTTTTAAGCATTACTTGGTCCTCCATCCAACCTTGTGGATTTTAAATCATCAACTAAAAAAAATCAACCATCTTAGGGTCCTAAATCAAATCTCGAATAATCCTTCTGACCTATCAAAATATTAACATCCTCATAGTAATCTCCATCCTTTAATAGACTCTCAAAACTTATATTACCGCAATCTCGAAGTATTCTCGCACTCAATACTTCAAATTCCACTTAATGGTAACATAGAGTTCAATACATCAAGGCTTAACTCGTTATGTTTTTCCGAACATCACTCAAAATTCATACTTACGTGTCTATAGTTTCATCCAATATCACTATCCATACTTAACATCTCTTAATCCACACCGAGATTTGTTACTTATTGAAGATATATATATCCTCATTCCTATAATCGTCAAGAGATTCATACTTTATAATTTGAGTCACGAATCTAGTTTAACTCGAATGTTCGACCTTACCCCTCAAGGTATCGACTATTCCTCAAAGTGTACTTTATCTATCCAAGGTAGTATTCACTCATAATGTGCAGTGCCTCTTAACTTCAATACAAGCCTCTTGCTGGACACCTAAGCACCAAAATGCTATTCCAAAAGGAAGCCTCGTCTTCTCAACAATTCCCGAATGTTCACATCTCATTGACATTATCAACTTCATCCAGTCTCATCTTGAGATCTACAAGGAAAACATCTAATACTTTTCTTAACAAAAATCCTCCACTTAGATCTTTACTTGAAATCCCTTATTAGTCTAATGTTAATCCATCCATACTCATCATCTTCGAGTTAACACCAACACATAGCTTATGTGTCCTTGGAACCATTTCATAAATTCCATGCCGTCATGATTCACTTCAACTCGGCCTGACAATCCGTCATCTTGAAGATCTTTTCCATTTCTTGAATCCACTAATCAACTTTTTCTGAGTTCTCATCACCCTTGAACTTTGGAGGATGGTAACGACGAAAATCTTCTAATCCTCTTAACTCAATAACACATATTTCTCGTTCCCTCTTCTCCAGATCTCGTAGAGTCTTTGCATCTGTATGTGCAACAACGGAAACATCCATGTTATTTTTAGCTTCAACCATTTGATCATCCCTACTAACTGTAAGTATAGAAGTACGCCTAAGAGGGGGGGGGGGTGAATTAGGTGTTAGTAAATTTTCTTGTTTTTAGTGATATAGTAGTTGAATTTTCTGAGTTTAACAAAATGCCTACTAATAATAAAGTGCAGTGAGTAAATGGACACTTTAAGATTTATCTTGGTTCCCCTTATAACCAAGGGTACGTCCAGTCCTCTTGCACACCACAAGAGATTATTCCAATACTTGTCAGAAAATGTACAACTCCCACCCTGGGATTCTTGCTACAAACTTCTAACAATACTTCTAAGATAGCACACCACTATCTTAGATTAAGCTATCTTTTAGAAAGTCCTACTTTCTTTTACAAATGATACAATAAGATTTGAATAAGACTAAGGTGAGGTATATTGATAAACAATCCAATAACCATTCAAGTACTTGAGAACCTTTTAGAATGATATGAAAATGAAATGCAAGTACTTAGGAAAAAAAAAAGAATTTTGTTCAAAGTTGTTCAATGTATTGATTCAAGGATTGTATTACTTTTGATCTGAAGTTATGGGGTATTTATACTCCATAAACATCTCTTCAGATTCGTGGCCATTGATCCAAGAGGTTTAATGAAAAAATAAATGTTCTAGAGCCATCCCAGATCTGAAAAATTGTACTGTTTCCAGTTGTATTCGAATACAGGATATATGTATTCGAATACACCTCTTTGTAACGTTCAAAAATATTCAAATTTTACATCTTGTATTCGAATACGCATTGGTGTAGTCGAATACAGATTAGTGAAAATTAGCCACTGACTTAACTTGTATTCGACTACAGATGGGTGTAGTCGAATACACATATAGGAATTTTGGCCACTGACTTGAAGTGTATTCGACTACACATAATTGTAGTCGAATACAACTTTTAAATTTTTGCCTCTGACTTAAGTTGTATTCGAATACAATATGGTGTATTCGAATACACTTATGTAATTAGTCAAAAATATGATTTTAAATGTTTTGTTAATGTTGTTTTGACTTTTGAAAATATGTTAAATGCATATGTAAATATGACTTGTTCTCATGTATTTGAACTATTGGTTTGTATCATATACCTTTACATTTTATCATCTATTGTTTGGATTTTGAAGCTTATTGTGAAGATATTTGATCTTCTTTTTGATCTTGTTGCATTGTCCATAATCGGTGATCATTGTCTTCATCAAAAACATGTAGTTTACACTAACGTTCATTCTTGCAACGTCGTTCCTTCTTGGAGGTAGTGTTTCTCGAAAACCAACATCAAGAAGAGTGTCAACACCACTTCGAATAATTCCAAAACTAACTTTTGACTATATCAACACATAATAAATATCCCTGATCTGACAACTCAGACCAATTACCCCGATGCATGATCAGATAACGACTCCCAACCTACAGGTTGACCTACAACCTAATCCAAGGAATCCATAGCCCCAAAGAAATCCAAAACCAAACCTCCACAACCCCAAAGAAATCAAAACCAGGCTCTGATACCACAATGTAACACCCCGAGTTTTAGCAGTGCGATTGTATTTTTTTTAAAACAAATTCATAATAACAAAGAAATAAATAAGGAAATACTTTTAGATAAATATTTAAATCGTAACACAATGACAAATAAGTTAACAGAATTTACAAGTAGTGGAATAGTTTTTGAAATACGAATCCGAAGTATTTACACATCAAAAAGTGGTACATGGAACCCATCGAAAATAAAATGTCAAGCTGACAATATTGGTATAGGTAGAGCCTTCCAAATTAAAATAAACACATCCCAAAAGAAAGACATCTAGTCCCTATACGTCAACCTAATCTGATCATTCTACAAAAAACTATACATCCCGAGTGATCTTCACGCGCCCCGCAAGATCCTCCTAACACAACTCCAGTCAGGTGTGTCCAACTACATTCCCATCCACAGGGCACCAACCGGTAGGATGGTCCTGGTTCTCATCTGAGGGCAAAGCCCAAATTTCCACAATAGTTGTAAAGGGTCACCAACCGAAATTAACAATTAACACATAACATTTAAGTTTTTAAATGCACAAAATAACCTTTCAACTTAACATACACCTTAAAAGGGTTTCCATATGCCAAACATGCATAGACAAGGTTGAACAATGAAGTTTTTAACAAAACAGCACTGCTGTATTCGAATACAGCATCTCTGTATTCGAATACAAGGCTGTTTCAACATTCAGCAGCAAAAACAACATGTTTGTATTCGAATACAACCTTCTGTATTCGACTACACAGTAAGTTACTAGCAAAACAGCATGTCTGTATTCGACTACAACAGTCTATATTCGACTACACAGTAAGTCAGTGGCAAAAACAGCATGTTTGTATTCGAATACACATCAGACAGCAGCAGAAAAAAACAGAAAAATTCAGCAAAATTCAGCTTTTTAAAGGGTTTCGAAACCAATCAACACTTACACACAAATCCAAACAATCACACTTAACAATTATAACACAATCACCACGACATCTTGAGTTTCGAAATGGTTTTGCAATCAATCACACTTACAAACAATTCCAAAACATCCACACTTGGCAATTATAACACAATCACCACGACAACTTAAGTTTCGAAAAGGTTTTGCAATCAATCACACTTACAAACAATTCCAAAACATCCACACTTGGCAATTATAACACAATCACTATGACGACTTGAGTTCAAACACTCAATCATAATCTTAAATCAAACATGACTCGCGTGCCAAGCACCCTAATGCAATGTGTTTATGCCAAAATGCATGGTCTTGGAACTCCAAACCAAAACCCTCCTCGAAGGGCCGTAAATCATAATTGTACCGCCTATCACAGGCCGAAGTACTAAATTACCGAGGTGCTACCTATCACGGGTCAGCACGATTTACTAAAAACGTAAATCGTAAATGTACCGCCTATCACAGGCCGAAGTACTATTTACCTAGGTGCCACCTATCACGGGTCATCACGATTTACCAAAAATGTGCAGCCTATCGCAGACCTTACACGACGCGACAATCCCCGCAAGGATAAGATGAACCAACAAATCACATGGATATTAAGAGATTTCCCATTCTTAATACTCATTTAACTCTAACAATTTTCACTACAAACATTAAGTAAACAGATATATTAAAAGATTCCCCATTTTTAATACTCGTTTAACTCTAATGATTTTCAAATTCCACACAGAACATACTCAGACATATTCTCAAATTCCACACAGAACATACTCATACATATTCCCAAATTCAATCCACAATTCACACCAAATCACCTCAATTCATTTTTCAACAAAATCCACACAAACACATCAAACACGTCAAACACGTCAAAAAATTATCTCATTTCCTCTAAAATTTCACCCATAAAAGCATTTAATTCATTTTCCCCAAATCAACACTTCAACCCTAACAAAATTCATTTCCACACAACCACATATAAGTCCCTAAATGCAAACTAAAAGTTTGGAAGGAGCCCTTACCTTAACGATAGCTTTAACGAGCGATTACCGTACCGCGAGTAATTCCGATAAAATCTCTGCTCGCGACGTCGCTTCCAAAGTTAGTTCACTAGCACTGTAGCATGGAGATGAACAACTTTCCCTTCTATCTCTTCGCGAAACGAAGCTTAGATCTAGAAGAAAAGTGAAAGATTGTCTTTGACGGTTTGAAAATCCCTAACACCGTTTTTCTTCGTTTTCGAATCAAAGAGGAAGAATGAAGCTGGGAAATCCTTGTCTTCTCACCCACCAAGCCTTGGTTCCTTTTCTTGAAGCAAAAGGAAGCAATGAAAATGAAAGAAAAAGATGGAAAAAGAAGGCTGGGTCGCGAGGCAAGGAGGAGGAAGAAGAGCAAAGGAAATTTTTTTCTTTCTGTTTTCCTTTCTTCCTTTTTCTTTCCTTTCTATTTCTTTCCTTTTTCCTTCCTTTCCTTTTCTTTATATATATATATATATATATATGTATATATATAAAAAATATCTAAAAATATCTAGATATTTCATAAAATTACCATTTCTCTCATCACTTCCCAAACCACTTTTCGTTAAAAATATCTACCCTCGTCGCAACTCTATTGACAAATACAATTTTCAGCAACCCGAGATATTTTTAACAAAACTGCCCAGAATTATATTCTTTGTAACCTAAATAAATTATTTTCTGACAAATAATTTTTTAATCTAATTTCCAAAAATATATTTTTGGCATTTAACTCACTAAATACAAAAAAAATGGCTAAAAGCTTAAGAAATTCCACACAAAATACCCTAAAATTGTATAATTTAGGATTTAAAATTAAGGGTCTTACACTAAACCCTCACCACCACCACAAATTCCCAAATCAAAAACTGCTCCTACATCACAACCCTCAAAACATTCAAAATCCACATAACTTTCAAAATCCCTAGAAATTTCAAAATCCCTAGAAATTTCAAAATCCTCAAAACCTCATTCAAAATCCCAAAATCTTCTTCCAAAGTGATTTCATCCAAAACCACACCATCTAAAACTAAACCAACGATTCCTAAGTCAAACTTGCTTCAAAACTTTCTTAGTTTTTAGCCTCTAAAAAATTAAATCCCTAAGTAATTAACAAATTAAATTTCAAACCCATAACATTCTTCGTCCAAACTCCCAACTCAAGAACGTTCTCCACTCAAAACTGCAAACTCAAAATCTACAATATCTTCCAAACCAGCAACCAAAAAAACCCTCAACCAAACCTTCTTCTTCCAAAATCCTTTTTCCTCCTTTGATTCCTTCAAAAGTTCAAAAACTTTATACTGAGAAGTGGACTCAACGACCTATTGGCATTGGTCATGTTTTTATTTTTTAAAACCTACAAATTTAAGGAATCTCCATTCAACATCACACTGATGCACTTGGTGGATTGATTTCCTTAAAATATCTGACTTCTATTACCCTGAGGTTATTCGAGCATTTTACTACAAAGCTGAAGCATTTGCAGATAAATCCCTCATTGTCTCCACACAAAAGGGTATTGAAATTCTTCTAGATCTTTTTATTCATGCTGAAATTCTTAAACTACTATATGAAAGACAAACAATTTTTGGAAAAGACTGGTACACAACCTTGAACAATACCAAAGAAGAAGTCTTTCAAGAACTGCTTATGGATGGGTCAACAAATTTTTTTCAACTGACCGAAAACCACTTCCAAAGATTTTCAACAGTATAAGTCAATATTCCATCATTCCTCATTGTGGCAGCCACAAATTTGTCTATGATAATGACACAATAGTCATTTATCATCTTCATTGCAAGAAGTTGAATTTTTCCTACCTGATAATCCAACACATGATTGTTGCAATTCGTAAGGATTATAAGAGAAACACTGTTCCATATGGTATGGTTTTCTCCGAAAATTATAGGCATTTTTAGATTCCATTGTTAACTGAATCTTCCAACATAAATATATCAAAATTCTCATCAAAGAACATCTCACATATGAAACAAATTCCCACCATCCCACCCTCACCAAAATCTACTTTCAATCCATCTACCACTAAAAGGAAAAGGATTGCACGCACCTCTGCTGTCAACACCAATGTTGAGCAATCCTCACCTCAAGAATGTTCTTCCCTTCGCCAACATGCTGAAGAACTTTCTCCGTTTCCTACTATTCCACAAAATTTAAATCATATTCTCATGCAAGTCTCTACTAAAGCTTCTACATTTCCACGTTTCACCAATCCATCCTTTCAAGGTATTATATGCCCTCCACTTGAAATTCAGCACAACTCCTTGATGTCCCAAACATTTGTGTCACCACAAAAAACAACTTCCTCCATATTTGGAATAAGCCAATATTTGGTTTTTCCAGATTCAAACATAGCTGGCCCATTTATGCCTCATCATTTTGCTCCTACAAACTCTCTTCATCACATCAATAGTTCACTTTCCTCTATCTACTCCAATTGAAGAAGATCAGCGTCCTTTTAAAAGGACCAAAGTGGAAAGAGAAACATCAAAAACTTGTAAATAAATCCCCATAATCTTTGTTGCCCTTCAAACTATCATATCTAGGCAAGCTCGTCAGGACAAAGAGCAAGCTATTCTACGAGACTGGATGGCTACCTAGCTTGCTCCCAAGCTCAGACTTGAGCCTCCCATGCCTAATCCTCCTCAAACATTTCAAGACATACATCAATCGTCCCTGTCTCCATCATCTAAAGGGTCTTCACCTTCATTGTATTTCTGATTAAGCTTTAGGTTAACTCTCCTATTATTTTTTGCCATGACAAAGGAGGAGAAGTTATTTAGATTTGAAGTAAGTTTAGAAGCTCTTTTTATGACTACTATTGTATTTTTTTGTTTTGTTTTGAACCATCTTGTAATGATGAAGAACTTTATTGTTATATCAATGAAGAATTATTATTTGGTTCAAATGATAAGCACATATTGAGGACAGTTTTTGCTAAAAAGTTCTCTGAATTATTTGAGAATCAAAATTAAAATATAAATTAATATGTTTTGTCATCATCAAAAAGGGAGAGATTCTAAAGACAAAATCCCAAATTAATGTTTTCATGGTAATGAAATAAAAGGTTAATTAAGAATTCTAATTATGACTCTAAGTGTTTTGGTCTTTAACATGTGTTTTTGAGTGAGTTAAAACAAGATAGGAACCAAGCATTACAAAGCAGATCTTATTAAAATTAAGAAAGAAAAATTAGTAAAACGAAGAACGTTCTTAAATGAATTTTGTAAAACAAAGAATGTTATCCACATCTACCATAAACAAGAATGATCACATTTTTATGAGAAAGATTAGATCCAAGAAGTTTAATTCATTCCATATCTTCATAAAAAATATACAAGGATCAATCTAAGCAAGAATTATTCCAGAATTCGAAGGTTCAACACTTTGCTTCACAAAATACATAAAGCAAGATCATTCTCTAAGATAAGCAAATGCAAGTACAAACTGACAGACTAAAAATGACACTGTTGTTGTACCTTCAGACAGACCTCCTCAAGTGATTCAAGACTTGTAATCATTTTAAACAACTTCTCATATCACAATATAAGATAGCTCATATGAAAACATATTCGAAGGTCGTTCTTGGATCAAAAGAACCTTTCTGGTTTCAGCTAGAACATTATTGCTTTATGGCTGATCTTACTCATGACGATTGACCTATTTCGAACGGCTAAATAAGTTGTCATAAGCTCTTTTGAAGTCTACAAATAAAGCTTCACGATGACAAACAAATTAGAACTCAAAATGCCAAGCAAAACATCACTCATTCAATCATACTCGAGCTTCTCAAATTATTTTAAGTTGCAGTTCCATTATTAGTGTGATATTAGAATCAATGCTTATTGAGTTCTAAATTATAGAATCTATTTTTTAAACAATAGTTGAGTATACCCAGATTCTAACAATCTCAAATATCATTACTTGTAACTCAAGGTTATATTGTTGACATAGTTTGATTAATGTGTAAAAATCCTTTTATAATTTAAAAGGTAGCTTGTAAAATCCTTTCTGAAATAGTGTAATGTAGCCTATGAAAATCCTTTCCAGGTAGAAAGGTAGAACTTTGTAATAAATCAAAACTGATATGTGAAAACAGTGTGAAAACCAATAACGTTCTTTCTTTGAGCACTTGTGGGATATCTCACATTTGTGGGGACTGGATGTAACTCGTGTTGGGTGAACCAGGATATATGCTTATGTGATCTCTATTTCCTTATCTCTATTTAGTCTTTGTTTTGCAATAAGTTTTTATATTGATAAATTAATATCGATGTTTTGCCACTAACCAATAACGTTCTTCATTTGTAACCAAGATCAATCTTGAGTTAAATATTTCTGTTTTTTAAACATGAATTTTTAAAAGGGGCAATTATAATTCAAACTCTCCTTTCTTATAATTGACATTGTTACTTCAATGTGTTTGTTCTTTTTACAGTTCTTGTGTTATCATTAATCTGAAATCTGAAGAAAAAAGTGGTGTAAAAGAGAATGAGAAAGAACCCTAACAATTTAATTTGGTATTTTTATTTTTAATAATAATCAACTATTGAAAAATATAAATTAATAATTTGTATTTCCTAGTTAGGAGAGACGTAACTTCAGTTAAAGTCACTAAAACACTTAAAATACACTATTTAACAAGACTATTAAAACATGGTGTTTGTCAAATGAACTAGAACATAAAGGATAACGTTGCAAACAAAATATAACTGAAATAATTAAATTAGAAGAAGAAAAAAAAATTAAAAGATCTAAGCAAAATTCAATTAAACTTAAATGACTAAAAGTGTATGTTAACATTTATGTTGATATCCTCCCATAAGTCGATGATTGGTAAATTTCTAACAAGACTTAAATATGCAATATATATATATATATATATATATATATATATATATATATATAT
>JBBPBR010000003.1:29443501-29464442 GCA_037974775.1 Cicer pinnatifidum | reverse complement strand
ACATGGCTTAAATATGCAAAAATAATTTATAAATAAAGGTCACTTTAATTTTAGTTCTTAATTAAAAAAAAATTATTATCAATTTCTTTAAAACACTTTTTAATTTGATCTCTCCTATGTTTTTTTGTTTTTGAAAAAATGAAAATAAAATGAAGAAGTGTCACGTGTTACTGGTCATAACTTATAATTATTTATCTAAATAAATTATTAAATTCTTAATTAACTCTATTAATTTCTTTTTAATTATTATTTTTTTAGGAAAATTAAAAGTTCTTTTTAATTATTATTGAAAAAAAAATAACATTAATAAAACCAGAAACAACATAACACTTAATCCCTAATCCACTCCCTCGTCTCATTCTTCAATACAAATTGGAGTAACTTTACTTTTCTCTTAAGCCCTTTTCTCGATAACATATTTTTAAAATTCAAAGTTTCAATTAACCAAATTTAAGAAACTATTTTTCTTCCTCATGAAAACAATTCCCTTTTCACATGAATCAATTTATCATCACTAAGAACCATATTCTTCCACATTATCAACAATTTACACAACTTGGAAACAATCAACATTTCATTTACCTTATAAATTCATTTTTCTTCTAGAAATTTAAGGGTCCGTTTGATGAACATGATAAATGTTGCGGCCTAAAATTTCGAGTGTTTCTTGAATTCAATGGAGTCGCCACCAAAATTTACTTTAAAATAGGGAAAATATTGGGAAATCCTTAAAAATAAAAATAAAATTGTATTTGAAACCAAATTAGAGTTCGGGAGTCGATTAAGCGTAGGGAAGGTATTAGAACCCTACAACATCTGTTAACATACGGTTACCTATAATTAATTGTGCAAGATTAATATTAACTTAAGTATATTTATTTTTCTTTATTATTAAATAAAAATAAAAATTATTATCTTTTAAATGTGGTCTTGGAATAAATGTGTACTTAAGGAATAAAGAATAAAAATAAATTTTTATTAATGTGCTTGACAAGAATGTGATCTTGATACTACGTATCTCCTGGTGCGATGGAGAAATCAAAGTTACGTAGTTCTTAGTTAAAAATACATATGTGTTGAGTCTATTTTAAAGAAAATTTGTTTTGTGATATAAAAAAAAAAAGAATTGACAAAAAAAGAAAAAATAAAGAGTTTGATTTGAATAAATATCTTAAAATATGAGTTTTAGAACGATCAAGTTGTGTCTCAAGACTCAAGGAGTAACGAAGATGTCACATCTAATTTAATCCTTTTAAAAAAATATTTTATTATTATTGAGTTTCAAAATCACCAAGTACTAAAAAAGGGTCACATCTAAATAAATCAAATTTAAAAAGTTAAATTCATATTTATTTATTTATAAAAATAAGTTTTTACAATTACCAAGTTGTATAAATTGTGTTATGCTACTCATGGATTACAAGATATTATCCTTAGTTATTTTCTAATAATTTTTATTTATTTATTTATTTATTTATTTATTTATTTATGAGTTTTAATTTATTAATTTATCTATGAAGATAAGATTTAGAACCGCCAAGTTGTCGCAACTTTTATCCTAATAACTCAAATATAAAAAAAAATAAAATAAAAAAGCACATCTGAATAAATAAATTTATGTCCTTTTTTATATTAATTTATTTTAAAAAAGAATTAAAAATAGAATAAAAAAAGTTTTAGAATTATCCAGTTATACCACTTGTGTCTTAACAACTCACAACTCAATGATTAAAAAGATGTCACATTTAATTAATCTTTAGTTAAATATTTATATATATATTTTTATAAATTTTGATTTTTTATTTATGAAACAACTTAATTTTCAAATCATAAAAAGAAAAGAAACTAAATGGGCTGAGTGTCAAATAAATAGGTTTTTTTTTGTTGTATTTTAGACCCACGTGATAACAGTCACACAAATAAGGTTAAAGAAACCCTAAATTAAACCTGAAATGAGAGCGGCGGCTACTTTTGGTTCCCAGAAGAAAAACACGAATGGCATTGGAGAGAAAGAAAAGCAAAGAAAGAAGGAGAAAGAGACAGAAATATACCGAGAAATATAAGGCCGCCAGAAAGAGAAGAGAATCGACCGCTCCAAAAGGCCTCGCTTCCAACGGCGATGGTGCCAATACTAAGGTTTGAGTTTCCTCCTTTTGTCTATTCTTTTTGTTTTTATACACAAATGGGATATTTGTTCACTGTAATGTTTGCTCTTCTGATGAGTAATAGTATATTTTTCTATCCATCATCTTATGTTTTAAAATATTCAAACTGAAAAACCTTTTTTTCTCCCCTTTTATGAAAAATGAGACTCTATTTATAGAGTTTTCTTTAATTGTTCAGTTGCTTTCTTTGTCTGTGCCTCTATTTGAGTTTGAGCTTTCCAATTCCTTGTTTGATGTTTCGTTTTCTTTGTTAATCATATGCATTTTTCTGCACCTCTAATGCCTTCATAATTTTAGCTTATGTGTTTTGATCTGTTCATTTGCTGAGCTTTAATTTGGCCTTTAGTTTCTTTTTTTTTTTAACTCAAAATTTTGTCTTTTAGTTTTTATCATGTGTACAAAGGCTGACTAGTAAAAAATATGTTTTTTTTATTGTTTCTCTACTTAGTTACAAAGAAAATGCTAGTGTCTCAACCATGATACTGCATCAGGAACAAAAGGGCAGCAATAAGGACATCAACAAAACAGAGCCAAAGCAGGTTGACTTAATTTGGTTTAATTTCATTGTAATTGAAAATTAAAATTGTAATTTGATTTGATTTTAGAATTGTAATTAGATTTGAAATTGTAAATTTATGAGACATAATGAAATTATTTATTTTAATTATTTTTATTTCCTTTTTTAAATATATATTTCCTTTTTTTGATTTGTTTTTGACAAAATCGACAAAATTGGGGTACTACAGTTGCCCCTATTTAATTATATTTTACTTGAAAAATATGAAAATATGAATAATAATGGTATTCGTTTTTATGTTATCAGGTAAAAGACAAGTAAATATAAGGACCTAAATTTTTTCCAACAACAAACACTTGTGTTAAAGTGCCTTTGAAATGTTAAAGTGAGAATGATGCAAATTTTTTAGATGTGCAGAATGATCGTTTTCAGATTAATTACTGATGCGTAGATCAACAGAAATAAAAAATGATCGTCTTCGGATTGGTGACCGATGCGTAGATCAACATAAATGAAGGTGATCATCTTCAAATTTGTTACCGATGCGTAGATCTATAGAAATTAAAAACGGTCATCTTCGGATTGGTTACCGATGCGTAGATCTATAGAAACAAAAATCATCGTCTTCGGATTGGTTACCAATGCATAGATCTATAAAAACAAAAATGATTGTCTTCGGAGTGGTTACTGATGCGTAGATCTAAAGAAATGAAAGTGATCGTCTTCGGATTGTTTACCGATGCGTAGATATATAGAAATTAAAAATGACCGTCTTTGGATTGGTTACCGATGCATAGATCTATAGAAACAAAAATGATCGTCTTCGGATTGGTTATCGATGCGTAGATCTATAGAAATAAAAAATGATCGTCTTCAGATTGGTTACCGATGCGTAGATCAACAAAAATGAAGGTGATCGTCTTCAGATTGGTCACCGATGTGTAGATCTATAGAAATTAAAAATGATCGCTTTCAGATTGGTTATAGATGCGTAGATCTATAGAAATAAAAATGATCGTCTTCGGATTGGTTACCAATGCGTAGATCTATGGAAACAAAAATGATCGTGTTCGGATTGGTTACTGATGCCTAGATCTATATAAATGAAAGTGATCATCTTCGGATTGTTTACTGATGCGTAGATCTGTAGAAATTAAAAAAGATCGTCTTCGGATTGGTGAACGATGCGTAGATCTATAGAAACAAAAATGATCGTCGTCAGATTGGTTACCGATGTGTGTGTTATGCATTGAGCATATGTAGTGTGTCAATGAAGATGTATGGATCATGTGAGTATGAGTACATTATGCATGGTTTATGTGTCATGCATTATAGATAAATTTTTGTTCCTTTCTTTGATTCCCTGATCCTTATGCTCGTCTCCATCCGAAGATTTAATGGATGAATAAAGACAAATATTTTTTCCACATGATGACTCTTCGTATCTATCGAATGACTGTTTTTTCGAGGCGAAGCAAAATTCCGTTGTTTAAAATGACTACCCTCCTTATTATTTTTCACACACTCATATATCTTGAGAATCAAACGAGTTCCCCGTGTGTATATTTTCAAGTGTCAAAATATTTAAAATACTTTTATATTTTCACATATTTCAAATTCCAACATTAATTATCATAAAACAAAATTTTGAAACAATAGAACAATCAATAATGAAACTGGACTGGTATATAAAGAGTGTAACGTACAACATCGAATGACAATATTAAAAAATGTATATTCGTTACATTGAAAGCAAAACAATATAAGTTGGGGTTACAATGTGGGGACGAGTATGCTTAATTTAGGTCGAGACATAACAAACGCTAGTCATTCTTGTAATTTAGGAATCCTAATAATCAGCTTCCAAGAATAATAATTGCCCCAGTTTGAAGTGCTTGATTTTTTTTTATCCCTAACTTTTGCATGGACTGCTCTTCCAAGTTTCCAATCCAT
Organism: Cicer pinnatifidum; assembly: GCA_037974775.1. Lineage (NCBI taxonomy): Eukaryota > Viridiplantae > Streptophyta > Magnoliopsida > Fabales > Fabaceae > Cicer > Cicer pinnatifidum. Next base: position 29,459,807 of record JBBPBR010000003.1, on the reverse strand, counting down.
CGGGATGCTATAATTTTGCCTAGGTCACCTTTTCAAGTTTTCAACCTAGCGAGCCCATTTTTTTTAAGCATAATATTTTTTGACTGCATCTGAATTTATTGGAAGTGGAAGGTCATCTCCATCCATTTCTGCGAGTATTAGAGCTCCCCTAGAAAAAGCTTTTTTCAAAACATATGGTCCTTTGTAATTCGGGGTCCATTTTCCATAAGCATCTTTTTTTTATGGGTAAGCTTTTTTTATGGTCAAATCGTGATTGAACACACTCAGCCTCTTCCAGTTTTGTTTCCATCAAGACTCTGATCGAGGGAATTTCAACTTCAATGGGAAGTACCGCTTCCATTCCATACACTAATGAGAAAGGAGTTGCCCCTGTTGAGGGATGAACAAAGGTTCTATAGCCATGTAATGCAAAGGGAAGCATTGCATGCCAATCCTTATATGTCTCCACCATATTTTGTATGATCTTCTTGATATTCTTATTTGCTGCTTCTATAGCCCCGTTCATTTTTGGATGATATGGCGAAGAATTATGGTGCTGATTTTTGAAACTATCACACAACTCCTTCATCATTTTGTTATTCAGATTGGTCGCATTGTCAGTGATTATCTTATTTGGTAATCCATATTGACAAATCAATTCTCTTTTGATGAATTTGACAACCATGCTTCTCATCACATTGGCATAAGAAGCGGCTTCAACCCATTTTGTGAAATAAGCAATAGCTACGAGGATAAATCGGTGAGCATTGGAAGCTTTTGACTTGATGAGTCCAATAAAATCCATTCCCCACATGAAAACGGCCATGGTAATGTTAGAACATTCAATGAGGTGGGCGGTACATGTACTTTATCAGCATAGATTTGACATTTATGACATTTCTTTACGTAACTAAAGTAATCAGATTCCATAGTCATCCAATAATAGCCTGCCCTGAAGATTTTTCTTGTCATTGCGTGTCTATTTGCATGAGTTCCAAAAGAACCTTCGTGAACCTCTTGAATAATTTTCTCTACTTCTGCTTGATCCACACATCTGATAATACCAGATGGAATATGCTGGCTTATGCTTGATCCACACATCTGATCCATATTCTCTAATGATGATAGTAATTTAATTTGAGTATTTAAAATTTATAAATATAATTATAGTGATTATTTTGAATATGAGAATCTTAAGGATTAATGTATTTTAAAAAGATTAATTACTTGATTTTATAAAATATTAGTTTTGAAATATTAGTAATATTTTAGAAATTAAATTATGTTTAAAAAAAAATTAAAAGAAATGAGCAAGATGTGTTTTGTAGATTAGACCTCTATACAAGAGTAAAATTTAATTAATTAATTAATTAATAATAATAATAATAATAATAATAATAATACTAATAATAAAGAAAAAGAATAAGAGAATGAGAACAAAACACCCTAATTTATTTATATTTTTACATATTTATCTATCTTAGTAACTATCTAAATATATTATTTAATAGTTTATACTATAACTTGTGTGTTTAAATTGTTAAGTGATCTATCTATGAAATTTACAATAGTCTCACATTTTTATAGGTGTTATATATACTTCTTGCTTTGATAAATTGTAAATGTTAGTTTTAAATATTATGGTCATTGAAGAAATGTATTGTGTTTTAATCCAATTATTAGGGACTAAATATAGTGTAAATTCTCGTAATTTGAGTACATTGCAAGGTGTTTTCATATCCATCTTATAAAGGTTTAATTATATATTTTCAAGTTTTAATTATTCTAATGATTTAAATATTAATTACAAGATCTTTTAAAAGGATTGCAACACATGTTTAGTCCAAGTACATTTAAATCAAAATTTCACCTTCCAATCTGCAGCGACAACACCAGACCTCTTTTTAAAATATTTCAATTCTTTATTTCCTTTAATTTCTTTCCCTTTTCTTTACTACCCAATTAAAGCTAACCTAATAAATCATCCCCTTATATTACAAGCGTCGCTGCCATTTTATTTCCCTAATTTCACGTGCTTCCAATTCCAATAAGTTTATCTGTATCCGCTTAAAACCATACAACTATACCTGCACCAAAGGTATGATCTCTTCCTATTAGTGGAACCTTGGTTGTCCACGGCATAACAACTCAAACCCACATCTTCAATGCATCTAGTGATTTCTTCGCAGGTTGGTCTCAACAAATTTCCTTGCCTTGATTCATGTTGTTTTGTATTTTTAATTGTAACTCCAACCTGGAGTGTTTGTAACATGTTACTCATTTATAAAAATAAAATCTATTGGCATTTGCAAGGTTGGACTCTTAGCGCTTTTATAATGGTTCATTAGGAAAGACTGGAATCATCCACTCAATAATTTAGATTTCGTTTAAATTAAGCCACTGATTCCTTCACTTGATTCATATTTGATTCACAGTTTTATTGTGGAAGATATTCATTTTTTTATTGAACTCGTGATTTTTCTTAAATTTTCAATTCCTATCATCAACTTAGAACTCTCATTTAATGAAAATGTCTGCTTTATTGGGTTTTGAATTTCTCATATTGCTACATCTTTTCATCTATGAAACATCAACAACAACAAAATCACATGTATGTAACCTCTGTTTAAAAAAAAAAAAAGATGATGTATTTCACAGAATCGTGTTTCATGCTCATAGATTCTAAGCGTAGAATTTTGAGAGTGTTTACTTACAATTATTGTCTTCGTGCCTTATTTTTATTTCAGCGTGTGGAAATAATCCTCCTAAAACCATATCATAGCTTGGAGCTTTCAAACATGAGTTGTACTGGTTGATATTTAAATTGTTTGGAACCGTTGCAGCCCAAATCACCGCAATTTATTTGTGTTGTTATTCCACTTGGTCCAGGTATGAGGTGAGAGTGAGTTCGAATGCATGAGTATAAATTAAGTGAGATGAACGAGAATACCGTATTTCCCACAATTGATTCGGGGCTCGCTACATATGGCAGAAGCCCTTTGAGTAATAATTGATTAATGAGCAAACTTGAATTTTGTGAGGTTAAAATATGAATTAGAAAATTTTATAGGATGTTGTTTGACTTGATTTTTGAAGATCGTGCAATAGTTGAATGTGCAATAGTTGAATTATTATGGAATTGTGTATTTGATGCATTATGTGCTTTGTTTATATCTATCCTTGATATTGATATATGATATAAAATGTGATGAATTGTAATTATTTGTCTTGCAATTGATGTGGTGTGTGTGAATGACCTAGTATTATTATTATTATTATTATTATTATTATTATTATTATTATTATTATTATTATTATTATTATTATTATTATTATTATTATTATTATTATTATTATTATTATTATTATTATTATTATTATTATTATTATTATTATTATTATTATTATTATTATTATTGTTTTTATTACTATTATATGTGAGTGAAGACCCTTTATTGTTTGAGATGACGTATTATGATGATAAATTCTGAATGTAATATATGACTATGGAAATCTGCAATGATGATATCATGAAATGCATATTGTGTTTAATTGAATAGTGACAAATTCAACCTGTGTCAATGATGGTTCTCTTAATGGAGTAAGTAACCTAGGCCAACGAGGGGAGAAAGTAACTGTTGATAATTTTGAAGTGGAGATTATTTGGTCATCATATAGGTAGGGACTGACAAGCCTAGTGATTATGGGGAAGTACAACTGAATGAGCCTGATCGTGGCGGTCTGCTGTTGAGCCTTAGGGCAAGATTGTTAGACCTTGGAGGTATTTGGGTGGGGAATTCCTAAGTGACTTAGAGGTAGCACTCCAAATTTCGGGAGCTACCATGCAACACACGTTTACCTCGACTGTCGCGTATATGTGTCTCGGGTTGAGTTGAGGGGATCTATGAGGACAGGGCCAATTTGAATTGTCCGTCCACCGGGATGGTGGCATAGTATCATGGCCTCCTAACCAAGTACTTCAGAGTTAGAATGGTACCAAAGAAAGAGGAGGAATCTAGAGTATAAGAGCATGCATAACATTACTTGATTTGTGTATCTACTTACTTGATGTTGTGGATTGTATCAATGTTTTACCTTGATTGTTCTTGTTGGTTGTGATTTGATATGATACGGTGTTTAATATATTTTACGTGTTCTTCTCAATTATTTTATACTATTACATGTTTTTGAAGCTCACCCCCTCGTTGCTTGTGTTTGGCGCTTGCGAGAGCGCAGTCATTTCAGGTTATCGGTTGGTGATCCACGCTTTGATAGGTGATACTGGGTGAGAGTAATTTGTCGCATTTTATTGAGTTATGAACTAATTTAGATTTTGTTAATCCAATCGATCAATTTTGTTATTTTTATCTTTTATTCAAATTTAGAAATTAATGGTCTCTAAGTTTAGAACATGTTTTATGTCAAAAGTTTTATTCAATAAACCTCAACTATATTCGTTATAAAACGAATTTTTGTTGAAAATTTTTATGCAAGCATTTTGTGTAAGTGTGAGTGTTACATTCTTGAACCTTATAACTTAAAATAAATTTCGTATAATTTATTTTGGAACCGCTGCAAATCTCTTTCGTATAATTTTTTAATTTGGGTTTAGGGTGTTATACATACCAAATCGTATTCTGATAACAACATCTGCCAACGGGCAATCCTTCCAGTAAGAGCAGGTTTCTCAAAGATGTATTTAATTGGGTCTAGTTTAGACACCATCCAAGTTGTATGACATAACACGTATTGCCTCAATCGACGAGTAGCCCATGCTAATGCGCAACATGTTCGTTCAAGCAATGAATACCTTGTTTCAAAGCTGCGGAACTTTTGGCTCAAATAATAAATAACATGTTCTTTCTTACGAGATTCATCATGTTGTCCTAGTACACAATCCATTGACTCGTCAAGTACTGTTAAGTACATAATAAGTGGTTTTCCAGGAACTGGAGGCACTAATATTGGAGGTTTTGACAAGTATTGCTTAATCTTTTCGAAAGCTTTTTGACAATTCTCATTCCGTTCAGTATTTTGGTCTCTGCGCAACAACTTGAAATTTGGCTCGTATGTAGCGGTGAGATGTGATATGAACCTGACAATGTAATTCAATCTGCCCAAAAAGCCACAAACTTCTTTTCCCGTGCATGGAGCGGGCATTTTTGGTATTGCTCTTACTTTATCTGAATCCACTTCTATCCATTCTTGACTAACGATAAACCCAAGTAACTTGTCTGATCTTACACCAAAAGTTCATTTAGTAGGGTTTAAACGAAGTTTGAACTTCCTTAGCCGCACAAACAACTTTTGAAGGTTAACGACATGGTCTTCTTCGGTCCGAGATTTTGCAATCATATCGTACACATAAACCTCTATTTCTTTATGCATTATGTCATGAAACAAAGTTACCATTGCTCTTTGGTAGGTTGCCCCAACATTCTTCAATCCAAATGGCATCACTTTATAACAGAAAGTCCCCCATTATGTTATGAATGTAGTTTTCTCCATATCTTCGGGAGCCATCTTGATTTGATTATACCCTGAGAAACCATCCATGAAGGAGAAAAGAGAATATTGAGCAGTGCTATCTACTAGGACATCAATGTGAGGCAAAGGAAAATCGTCTTTGGACTAGCTTTATTTAAATCCCGATAATCCACACACATTTGAACCTTTCCATCTTTCTTTGGAACCGAAACAATATTAGCAACCCATTGAGGATATTTTGCCACTGCTAAGAAACCAATATCAAACTGTTTTTTGACCTCTTCTATAATTTTAAGTGACATATCAGGCCTCATCCTCCTTAATTTTTGTTTAATTGAAGCACATTCAGGCTTAAGTGGTAGCTTGTGTTCAACTATGTTTGTATCTAGCCCAGGCATATCCTGATATGACCATGCAAAGACATCCACATAATCAAATAAAAGTTAAACCAACTTTTCTCGTTCACTTTCTTTCATAGACATAACAATTTTAATGTCTTTCATATCATGTTCAGTCCCTAAATTGATCAGCTCAACAGGTTCTTGATAGGGTTGTATTATCTTAGCTTGATGTTCAATTCACCTTTCTAGTTATGGGGGAGGGTCACAACGTTTTCGCAATCCTCATCAGCGTGATTAATTAGGTGTTCAAAATTACAAGAAAGGGTTCTAGCGCTGCAATTTTCAACATATTCATTTTCGAATATTCATTGCTTAAGTTAAGAAGAAAAAGGAAAAAAAAAATATAAATAAGGATTGCTAAAAAAAGAAAAGAGAAAAACAAAAACAATTGGAGAATTAAAAAATGCATTTATTGATAATATGTACGGAATTGAAATACATGTGTCCTATTAGTTATCCTTATAGCCTTGGGCAAAATAAAAGGAGTTAAAATATATAATTACTTTGAACATGAATTAACAAACACGGGAAACTCAATGATCTTCCAATTGTTGAGATTGGTGTTTGGAGGACAAGGGTACACCAATTTGAGGGTATCATCATCAACATGATCCTCTTCCACAACAACCACTTGATCATCATATATTATTCTGGGGCTTTGAAAGGTTTGATGAATGTCACAAATAGGGATCTTTTGTGAATTGGGTACCCGGTTTTCCCAACGAGCTAACTTGCTTTCTCGTTTTTCTTTTACAGGGTTCTCTTGATCAGCTTTGGTAGGTACATATCCCAACCCGTACTTATCCTTCTTTTCTGGTATTTCTATTAATTTCCCGAATTTAACAAAAGCTCCTCCTTCCAACATGGATTTTGTAGACTTCAATGATGTGGTAGATAGTTTTGGTTCTTTTAAATGAAATCCTTCACGCATGAAAACAACATTGGCGATCTCTAATGCTTGGAAAGAATTCTCTATGGCTTCATCTGTGTCTTCAACGTAGCCCGTAGAAGATAGATTACTCGCTATCATATCTTCTTCCCCAAATATTATCACTAGTTTATTGTTCACTATAAAATTTAGCTTTTGATGGAGAGTGGATGTCACTGCTCCAGCAACTTGAATCCACGGTCTCCCTAAAAGGCAACTGTACGACGGATTAACATCCATCACTTGGAAGGTTATTCCAAAGTTATGGGGTCCGATTTGAATCAGCAAGTCAATCTCACCAACAACTTGTCTTCTAGATCCGTCAAACGCTTTCACCACCATAGCACCCGGCTTCAAACAAACCCCATAAACAAATAGTTTTGATAGTGTTGATTTTGGCATGACATTTAACGATGAACCATTATCAACTAACACTCGTGCAAGAATATGATCATGACACCTCACGGAGATATGTAGTGCTTCATTATGCTTTATTCCCTCAGCTGGTAATTCAACATCGCTAAAACTCAAACTGCTATTGGCGGTGATATTATCGACAGCCCCATCAAATTGGTTGACAGTGATATCATGAGTAACATGGGCCTCGTTTAAAATTTTCATCAATGCTCTTTTGTGCGTTTCAGAGTTTAATAACAAAGAAAGAATAAATATCTTATAAGGGGTTTGATTTAGTTGATGTACCACCTTATACTCACTTTGCTTTATAAACTTCAAAAATTCGTTAGCTTCTTCTGCAGGCACCGTCTTTTTGCAAATTTCTGGTCATTTTATGGCATGATACACAACTTATTTCCCTTTTCTCCATGACCCTCCATTTTTCTAAGTTGTTCAGGAGCGTATACTCGACCACTCCGGGTCATCCCACCATTCCCTAAAATATTTGTGACATCAGTACCTTGAGGTTTAGAGCTATCGCCTGATTAGTGGTTGACTAAATGGGATGTCACTTCATAACTCCATGGTACCTCCCTGTTATTTTCATAAGGAAAAGAGGTTGGTGCTTGGACAATTATTGCATTTTTTCCACTATGAGTTGACTTAGGATTCTCTTTTCTATAGAGGATTTCTACTGGTTTTGGAAAAGATCTATCATTTTCCATGCATGGCTCTATGGTCAATACGTGATCATCTTTTGTATATTGGTCTATCTCTTCTTCAATGAGATTGACAGTGCTATCTCCGTGACCCGACAAAGGATTTGTAAATACAAAAGTACGCCTAAGAGGGGGGGGTGAATTAGGTGTTAGTAAATTTTCTTGCTTTAATGAGATGGTAGTTGAATTTTCTGAGTTTTAATAAAGTGTCTATGAATAAGAAAGTACAGTAAATAAAGAACACTTAAGATTTATCCTGGTTCCCTTTATAACCAAGGGTACGTCCAGTCCTCTTGCACACCACAAGAGATTGATCCAATACTTGTCAGAAAATGTACAACTTCCACCCTGGGATTCTTGCTACAAACTTCTAACAATACTACTAAGATAGCACACCACTATCTTAAATTAAACTATCTTTTGCAACTGATACAATAAGGTTTGAGTAAGACTAAGAAGAGATATATTGATAAACAATCCAATAGCAATTCAAGTACTTGAGAACCTTTTAGAATGATATGAAAATGGAATGCAAGTACTTAGTAAAAACAGAATTTTATTCAAAATTGTTTTATGTTTTTAATTCAAGGATTGTGTTCCTATTGATCTGAAGTTATGGGGTATTTATACTCCATAAACATCCCTTCAGATTCGTGGCTATTGATCCAAGAGGTTTGATGAAAAATTACAATGTTCTAGAGCCATTCCAGATCTGAAAAATTGTAATGTTTCTAGTTGTATTCGAATACAATATATGTGTATTCGAATACACCTCTTTGTAACGTTCAAAATATTCAAATTTGCATCTTGTATTCGAATACACATTGGTGTAGTCGAATACAGATTAGTGAATTTTAGCCTCTGACTTAGCTTGTATTCGACTACAGATGTGTGTAGTCGAATACACATATAGGAATTTTGGCCACTGACTTGAAGTGTATTCGACTACACATTGTTGTAGTCGAATACAACATTTAGATTTTTGCCTCTGACTTAAGTTGTATTCGAATACATATTGTTGTAGTCGAATACAATGTTTAGATTTTTGCCTCTAACTTAAGTTGTATTCGAATACAACATGGTGTATTCGAATACACTTACGTTCTTAGTTAAAAATATGATTTTTAAATACTTTGTTAATGTGGTTTGGACTTTTGAAACTATTTTAAATGCATGTATAAATGTGACTTGTTCTCATGTACTTGAAGTATTGGTTAGTATCATATACCTTTACATTTTATCACCTATTGTTTGGATTTGAAGCTTATTATGAAGCTTATCGATCTTCTTTTTGATCTTGTTGCATCATCCATAATCGATGGTCTTTTGTCGTCATCAAAAACATAGTTTAATAACAAAGAAAGAATAAATATCTTATAAGGGGTTTGATTTATTTGATGTACCACCTTATACTCACTTTGCTTTATAAACTTCAAAGATTCGTTAGCTTCTTCTGCAGGCACCGTCTTTTTGCAAATTTCTGGTCATTTTATGACATGATACACAACTTATTTCCCTTTTCTCCATGACCCTCCTTTTTTCTAAGTTGTTCAGGAGCGTATACTCGACCACTCCGGGTCATCCCACCATTCCATGAAATATTTGTGACATCAGTACCTTGAGGTTTAGAGCTATCGCCTGATTAGTGGTTGACTAAACGGGATGTCATTTCATAACTCCATGGTACCTCCCTGTTATTTTCAAAAGGAAAAGAGGTTGGTGCTTGGACAATTATTACATTTTTTCCACTATGAGTTGACTTAGGATTCTCTTTTCTATAGAGGATTTCTACTTGTTTTGGAAAAGATCTATCATTTTCCATGCATGGCTCTATGGTCAATACGTGATCATCTTTTGTATATTGGTCTATCTCTTCTTCAATGAGATTGACAGTAGTATCTTCGTGACCCGACAAAGGATTATTCCCTACGTTGGGACCATCTTCCTTGAAGGTAAGCCATTTTTCAATAATCAGTTCTTGCATTTTATATTTTAGGGCTTGATAGTCTTCGACGAAATCTCCTACGGCTCCTGCATGCTATTCACATTTTGCGTTAGGGTTATACCATTTCGGGAATGGTGGTTCCAAAGGTTTCATTGGCCTTAGGACTACCATTGAATTCTGGAGTAGGTGAGGCAACAATTGATTGTATGTCACGTGAATCGGGTCAAAACGAGTTATCTTCTTCTCTCGGTTAATTGGTGGTTTGTAGTGATTTGGGATTGGATTTTGGTTCCATGGATTTTGTTGGGAAAACGTGACAGGTGGTGGTTGGACCATATGTGGTTGATAAAAAGGTGGCCTTGAAGGATTATAATGCGGGTATGGAGCTTGTGAAGTCGCAACCACATATAGATAGGGGATATAGGGAATTTGGGGTATTGGGGATTGAAAATTTGGAAGTCGATAAGAATACATAGCTGGAGACTAAGAGAATCTTGGATTTGCCATTACAGTGTTAGCATCCCCTTCTTTATTTTTTGTGAAGGTTGTCGGGGGTCTCTTCATGCCACTAACTGCACATACAATCTTGCTACTCCTCATCCCACTTTCTATCCTTTCTCATATCATGACAATGTCAGAAAATTTTGATGACATACTCCCAATCATCTTATCATAAAAAGGAGATTGAAGAGTATCCATAAACATACCAACCATTTCTGTTTCAGATAATGGAGGTTCTACTTGTGGTGCCACTTCTCTCCACCATTGTGCATATTCTTTGAAAGTTTCATCATCCCTTTTCAATGAATTTTGCAATTGCATCCTATCAGGGGCCATGTCAATGTTGTACCTATATTGCCTCAAGAAGGCATCAGCCAAGTCTTTCCACGAACGAATACGACTTCGCTCAAGATGCATATACCAACTTAACGATGCCCCACTCAAACTATCTTGGAAAAAGTGAATGAGAAGTTTGTCGTTATGAGCATGAGAAGCCATTTTTCTACAATATATAGTCAGATGATTTTTAGGACATGTGGCACCTGTGTATTTTTCAAACTCAGGAATCTTGAATTTTGAGGGATAGTCACATCGGGAACCAAACACATATCAAAAGCTTTGAGACCATAAACATTATACCCCTCAATTGCTTTTATTCACTCTTCTAAAACATGGAATTTCTCTTTCGGTTGTGTATCATCCCCAACGTGAGGTTGTAGCCAATTCTCGTTAGCATCAAAATGGGGTAGTTGAGGTGCACTATATGGAATATTTTCTTAGGGTATAGTGTTTTGAGGTGGCACATAGCCCATATGAGGTGGGATTTGTGATTGGTTTAAGTTTTGGGGGTTGACAGTTGAGTGGTTTTGGTTATTGTCTATGGGGTTGATGACTACAGGTGGAGTATAACCAGGTGGAAGACCATATATAGGAAATTGCATAGCTGCTGTGCAGAATTGTTGGTTAGTCGGGGTAAATCCTGGTGGGTGAGAAAGAGTAGTTTGGTGTTCTTCATTTACAATTGTAGGATCCCCATCTGTATTCTCCTTCCTTGCCAAAGCCTGTATAGCTTCCAAGATTCAATCGACCTTTTCCTTCAGTTGGTTTACATCCGCTCTTATCACTTCTTGGTTTTGCTCGAGTTCATCCATGATCTTGGAATTCGTGCGCGTTCGATACCTGTGTCAGGGAAACAACTTTATTCATTTTTTCTGTTTTTTTTTTAATAAATAAATAAAATTTCTATGAGTAATAAAATATGAATGTGATGGAAATGAAATCAATTAGTTAATTATGATAGTTTAATATTGGGGAATCATACGCTTTAGATAATAGCAAGAACAAATTATTAGTGAAAAAAATATGAGGACTGGAAATCAAAATAGAAAATCCTTCATTGATAAGAAAAAGAGTATATCACATTTAAATGAAAAACTACATTGACTATGGGATTTCAATCTTCTCTTCTAATAAGACAACGAATCTCCTCCTTCCAATTCTTCTACCAAATTTTTTGCAATATCCAACGAACTTGTAGACTTTGACTGGAGTATTCAACGGATGCATTACCGCATCAATCTCTCTTAGATGCTTTGGAATTTTTAAGACTACTTGATTAGCTAGCATTGCCAATTTTGAAAAGGAGTATTTCCTATGTCTTCCTTTATCTTCCAGCTCATTATAGATCTCTTGATTCTTTAATTGACCAAGCAACATCATAAACCGATCCTCCCAATATATAGTTTGGTCCTTTAGGTCATTATAGATCTTTTGTTTGTAATCAATGTAATTCTTCAACTCACTAGAATTCTCCATTTCTATTCTTAGTGCATCTTGATGTTTTGAGTGTAATTCTTCAATTTCTTCATTGTGTTGCCTCTCATTTCTTACTTGACTCTCATACTCATCTACCATTTCTTTCAGTTGTTTCTTTAAATCTTCAAACTCTTTTTTTATCTTCTTCTTAGAGCTTGCTGATTTTGTGCACAACTCCTTCCACATATAGGCATCTTCGATAGCTGCATTCTTTTCTTGCTTTCGCACATCTAACTCTTCATTTGCACATCTAAAAGAATCTTATATATCAAGTTTATTTTCTTTTTCAATTTCCAACCTCTTGTTACTTCTTTCAATAAACTGACTTTTACATGTGTTTTCTGATCGTAAGTTCTCATTCTCTTGTGAGACTTTTTCTAACTTCGCCTGTAGCTCATTTTTCTCCCCTTCGTATTTCAACAATGTTGCTTTGAGTTCTTCTATTTTTTCATTGGTAGCAAGGGTAGGTTCAGATATTTCTTGATCACTCGAGGGTGTACTGTGGAAAGGCAACTTGATTTCTTGGACTCTATTTTTTTTCCCCTTTCTTCTCATGTTGCATATGTAGAGAGTAGTATACATCAACAAGAATCGCGGGAACTGGATTTTGATTATGTTTGTTAAAAGCTATGAAGACATTGATGGCAACAAAATCTACAAAATTATCAAGGTTTGAAAATAAAACAATACCATACATAATCAGAGCCAAAACATCTATAAAAATACTCCATTCTTTTGTACTGGCCAACTCTCTTATGTTCTAGATATTTTCTTGAAAATCCATGAACGACTCCTTTTTCCTCTTTTGTACTGGCCAACTCTCTTATGTTGATTTTCAATACTTCAGATATTGCATCCAAACTCAGTGGTTGCCTAGTATATCGATAAGGATTTCCTTTCTCTAGGGGGTAACCTAATATTCGTTCAAATTCCTCTAATATCGGGGCCAACTGAAAGTCTTAAAAGGTGAAACATCTTAAGAGAGGGTCGTAATGAGCCAATGCCGTGAGGGCCCCTGTTTGCACATTCACTGCCAAGAGACTTAAGATCTTCCCATATTTGCGAAAGAAACTATCATGTTGTATAATTTTCATTTGATTGTCGATGTCTCTTAAACTTTTCAAATCAGGTTGCTTGAACTTTTAAAGTAAAGTTTTTCTTTTTGTTGATCCCATTGTCTACTTTAATTTAACACGTGACTAAGTTTCGTATGATTCCCCAACAATGCTGAAAATTAATGCAAAATGCCAATTCATTTTCAAAAGAAACAATGTCATGAGATATGAATGCAATTATGTAGAATGACAGTTGTGAATATATAACTTTTTGAATGAATGTATGAGGTATTTTTGCTTATATAAATATTCTTATGATGAAAGGGTCTATTGGTTTATGTAGTGAAATTCTCACAAGGGTGGCTCTATAGTTCGAAACACGTTCCTAGAGCCAATAATCTCATTTTGGAATATTGTCAACAAAAATAGGTAAACTATTTGGAGTGACAATGCCCTCAATAAGATCAAACTCTAGATGAGATTTTCATGCTAACCAAACAGGATGTACATCCAGAAGGCTACCACTATACAACCTCGAAACTGAACTTAAGTTTTGTTCAAATCCGGGTATAAGGTTCCACTCATAAGTGTGTGTCTTAGTAAAAGTGTAGGGTGTGGAATAAGTATGATTCAATAACTCGATAACAATAATAAAACATATATCCATAATAAATAAATAAAAATGATCTACAAGCTTAAAAAATATTATAATGTCAACTAATACTTATTAAGAAACAATAAACGCATAAAATAAAAGAAAATGAAAAACAAACAAAAATAAAAAAAAAGTTAAGAATTATGCACAATTAATTTATTAGGCCTGACTCTCCAAAATGTCCCCAGTGGAGTCGCCAGCTGTCGTGGCCTAAAATTTCGAGTGTTTCACGAATTCAATGGAGTCGCCACCAAAATTTATATTATAATAGGGAAAATATTGGGAAACCCTTAAAAAGAGATAAAAATGGTCTTTGAAACCAAATTTGAGTTCGGGAGTCGATTATGCGTATGGAAGGTATTAGCACCCTACAACATCCGTTAACATACGGTTACCTATAATTAATTGTGCAAGATTAATATTAACTTAAGTATATTTATTTTTCTTTATTATTAAATATAAATAAAAATTATTATCTTTTAAATGTGGTCTTGGAATAAATGTGTACTTAAGGAATAAAGAATAAAAATAAATTTTTATTAATGTGCTCGACAAGAATGTGATCTTGATCCTACGTATCTCCCGGTGCGATGGAGAAATCAAAGCTACGTAGTTCTTGGTTAAAAATACATATGTGTTGAGTGTGTTTTAAAGAAAATTTGTTTTATGATATAAAAAAAAATAATTGACAAAAAAAGAAAAAATAACGAGTTTGATTTGAATAAATATCTTAAAATATGAGTTTTAGGACGATCAAGTTGTAGAAATTTGTGTCTCAAGACTCAAGGAGTAAAGAAGATGTCACATCTAATTTAATCCTTTAAAAAAATATTTTATTATTATTGAGTTTCAAAATCACCAAGTACTAAAAAAGGGTCACATCTAAATAAATCAAATTTAAAAAGTTAAATTCATATTTATTTATTTATAAAAGTAAGTTTTTACAATTACCAAGTTGTATAAATTGTGTTATACTACTCATGGATTAAAAGATATTATCTTTAGTTAACCTCTAATAATTTTTATTTATTTATTTATGACTTTTGATTTATTAATTTATCTATGAAGATAAGATTTAGAACCGCCAAGTTGTCGCAACTTGTATCCTAATAACTCAAAGATAATAAATAAAATAAAAAGCCAATGGCATTGGAGAGAAAGAAGGAATCGCTAATTACAGTATTGGAGATAAAGAAAAGCAAAGAAAGAAGGAGAAAAAGACAAAGATACCGAGATAAGGCCGCCAGAAAGAGAAGAGAACCGGCTGCTCCAAAAGGCACCGCTTCCAACGGCGATGGTGCCAATATGAAGGTTTGAGTGTCCTCTTTTTGTCTCTTCTTTTCGTTTTTATACATAAATGGGATATTTGTTCACTGTAATGTTTGCTCTTCTGATGAGTATTAGTATATTTTTCTATCCATCATCTTATGTTTTTAAATATTCAAACTGAAAAACCTTTTTGTCTCCCCTTTTCTGAAAAACGAGACTCTATTTATAGAGTTTGCTTTAATTGTTCAATTGCTTTCTTTGTCTGTCCCTCTGTTTGAGTTTGAGCTTTCCAATTCCTTGTTTGATGTTTCGTTTTCTTTATTCATCATCTGCATTTTTCTGCACCTCTAAGGCCTTCATAATTTTAGCTTATGTGTTTTGATCTCATTTGCTGAGCTTTAATTTGTCATTTAGTTTCTTTTTTTTTAAACTCAAAATTTTGTCTTATAGTTTTTATCATGTGTACAAAGGCTGACTAGTATAATTATGTTTTTTTTCTTCTGTTTCTCTAATTATTTACAAAGCAAATGCTAGTGCCTCAATCATGATATTGCATCAGGAACAGAAAGGCAATAATAAGGACAACAACAAAACAGAGGCCAAAGCAGGCTATCTTAATGTGGTTTAAATTTGATTGTAATTGTAAATTAAAATTGTAATTTGACTTGATTTTAGAATTGTAATTAGATTTCAAATTGTAAATTTATGAGGCATAATGAAATTATTTATTGTAATTATTTTTATTTCCTTTTTTAAATATATATTTCCTATTTTGATTTGTTTTTAATAAAATGGACAAAACTGGGGTACTACAATAAGTTATAGGATATGAAGAAGTTATCATTATCATGTTTGAATCTAGTATTTGATAAACCAATTAGGTATGATAAGTTAATCTAGAATTATATCATAGCATGTCTCTCGAATTGAAATTTTCATCTTGAATATGAGCTGAGTTAGAAACTAGCATGATATGATAACAACAGTAGTTTGCTCAATTATCCTTATAAAATATAATTTGAAATATAATAAAATATAAATATAAAAACAATTTATAACATATAATCAAAAATATAAATCTTATCAAATAGAAAAATAATTAATAGAATTTGATATTAAACTTAAAAATAAAATATTACTAATTAATTTAAAAAAT
>JBBPBR010000003.1:29378782-29402966 GCA_037974775.1 Cicer pinnatifidum | reverse complement strand
ATTTTTTTTTTTTAAATCAAGTAAACAAATTAATATTATTTGTGTAAATGTATTTTGGGAAAAAACAAACATATGCAGATGTGTAGTATAACCTAAACTAAGCTAACAAATTATCTAGATCTTTCAAATCACATGTGTCTTCTATCGTCAATGTTCTTTAACGAGGCATTTCTTCTTATTCTCTTGTTGTCTTGAATTATTTATCTCTGTCAATTCTCCCGCCTTTCAGTTCTTCGTCAATTATGTAACCACAAATTGTAATTCTCATTTATTTCAACCCCAAAAATTCAATCAATAGGTTCCAAGTTTGTAATTTATCTTTGGGAGAATGAAATAGTTATTTTTCCTCTTTCCATTAATCCCTCTTATCTAGGGTTTTATTTATTTATTTATAAATAGGATCAATTTCATTTGTTTTGATGCACTCATTCATTCTACATAAATCGTGGGTATAATATTGCATATTTCACATTTGTTTTTTTGTCATTAATCTTTTAATACATTCTCTTATTTTGAAAGTTTTCGACATTTTTTTTATTCCAAAAGGAGTTCTCTATTTATAGAAGAGTTTTGCGCTAACACCCAAAAAAAAAAGGATGAACACACATACCTGCTTCTTTGACGAGGTAAGGAAAACTGACTTTGACGAGGTAAGCAAAACTGACATTAAAAAATTGGGAGAGTGGATTAAATTTAGTATTGGTGAAGAAAAAAAAAACGTGTAAAATGTGTCGAAATTTAGAGAGAACAGAAATTAATAATGATAAATATTAATTATTATTATTTTTTTTCCTGATATCAAAATAATAATACATCATTTATCTATTTTCATCTTATAAACACTACTGATTTGTGATATCTTTCGTATGTCGGACTTTTCCATTTTCTACAATTCTCCATTTTCAACTTATTTCCAATAATTCTTCACTTGAATTTAAAAAGTGTTTCTGAAATAACGCAAAATACTAGATTGAGCATAAATAATTGTGTCTTCAAATTTAAACATTTGCATGGTAAATAGGATTCAGATTCAAGAATGAGTTGTATGTAAGATTTATGGGTCACATATGTAATTAATTAATAAAGTGTGTTAGGGTCATTATATAATTAGCCAATAAACTAGGGGTCAAATAATATATAATAGTTTATGGCTAAAGAGCATAATAATTATGAAAATTAATAGTGTAGATACCAGGCGGTTTCTAATTTAATGAGGGGCTGAATTAGTAATACTGCAATTTGGGATATAACTAATAATAGTTATATATAGGGGTAGTGGTCCCCAAGGCAAACACAATAAGACTATTCAGTAACCCTAAAAGAGAAAACTCTCTGGTTCTCTCTATCCCCATCAAGAGAGCAAAGTCTTCAGGGTGTTTTGCTGAGGAAGATCACTCAACCCATTGACTCTATCATCATCATCCCAGGACTTCATCAATGGCAATTCCCACAGGTATGCTTCCGCCTTTGATTATTCATCATGTAATTGGCATGGATCGTTGAGCATAATGTTATAGGATTTTACCAACAATTGGTATCAGAGCCTACCATGTTTAATTCATGATGAAATTCAGTTATTGTCTTTGTTTCAATATTCAATTTAGGAATTTTGACATGATTGAAAAACTAGGGTTTATAATTTGGGAATTTGGATATATATATATATATATTAGGAATTTATTCTTGATTCTATTAATATGATTCCACCATGAAATCATTCTTGATTTGTTTTTTTTTTTATAGCAATTCTTGATGAGTCATTCAACAAACAATCAATCGATATTCTGCTTGTAAATATGCTAGCATTTTCAAATATCTTTGAGTTGTTACTGTTTGTTTTCTTTATGAAATTTACTGCCTTTGGAGCCCACTGTGGGTCTTTTATTTTATTGCAACATGTCTGTTGGAGGATAAATTGTTGCTTGCAAAATGGTACGCTGAATTTTAGTCACTTTTCTGGACTGACCCAGCTGATTGGATTGATAAACCGGACCCTAAACCAATCGTTTTTATTTTTTTATTTTATTTTATTTTATTTTATTATTATTTTTTTTTTGTGTGGATCAGTTTCGGCTCATGAACTGTTAGCCCATCAGTTGAAACTGGTGAATCAGTATGAGTTGAGTTGTTGGACTGGTCAACTTGACATTTGTTATCCATGTTATACAATTAAACCATTTGTTGTATTGATAATGGAAGTAAATTTCCTGTCAATTGGACATCACACGTATTTTAGGAATTGCTCATGGTTTTTTATTTTTTTATTTTTTTAAACTGCATACACAATGATAACTGCTGCATTGTTTTATTTTTAGAATCATTCAATTTATTTACATAGAATATATATGAAAGGAGGACATATTTTTGCTGGACAATTGATTGTTTGACATATTTTGTTTCATTGCCATGGTTTATTATTAGTGAACAATATTTTTTTTTAAATATTTTTTTATTTGGATATATTAAAAAAAAAAAAAAATTATGTTCAAGTCAAGTTTGACATTTTGAATGAGTTAATTGAAACTTGACGTCGCCAAAGTGACCTCTCTTGTTTGAATTGACTCGTGAAGAGTGTCAAATGACTGTGTATATGTTTATTCATGCGAGTATTAACCGGCCCAAAGGAAGGTTAATATTTGGCAGAATTACATAAACACCTGCAATGATAAATGTGTGACAATTATTTGGTATACATGTGAGCAGTAAATCGGCCCAAAGGAAGGTTTATTGTTTGACATGTCTTATTGTCAATATTTGATCATTGCAACAAGAGTACCACTAGCAGTTGGTATTACTGTCCAAAGACTTGACATCAATGGTGCACCGGGTATCTTGAGATGGGTTAAATTCCATGATTTGAACATATGTATTTATTTATTTGTTGATTTGTTTTCCAAAAATGTGAGTTTCTAAGTTTCGTTCTTTATTTAACTCACAGCATCTATTGCTTCCATATCTGCAAATTTGAGTTCTATTCCTGTTCTTAATGGGACAAATTTTAAGGAATGGGAAGAGAACATTCTGATTGTTCTTGGCTGCATGGATCTAGACCTTGCATTAAGAATTGATCGACCCCCTACTCCTAAGGACTCTAGTTCTTCTGAGGAAAAATTAGAGTATGAGAAATGGGATCGCTCAAATCGCATAAGTCTTATGATCATAAAGCGCGGCATTCCTGAGGTCTTTAGAGGTGCTGTCTCGGATGAGATAGTTACAGCTAAAAATTTCCTTGCTGAGATGGAAAAATGCTTTGAAAAAAGTGATAAGGCTGAAACAAGTTCTTTGCTTCAGAATTTAATTTCCATGAAGTATCAAGGCAAGGGAAATATAAGAGAGCACATTATGATGATGTCCAACATTGCTTCTAAGCTTAAAGGATTAAAGCTTGAGTTGTCAGATGACTTACTCATTCATTTAGTATTGCTGTCTCTTCCTGCGCAATTCAGTCAGTTTAAGGTGACTTATAATTGTCAAAAGGAGAAATGGACTCTTAATGAGCTCATTTCATTATGTGTGCAAGAAGAGGACAGGCTGAAGCAAGATAGGACTGAAAGTGCTCACTTTACTAGCATCTCTAAAGACAAGGGCAAAAGGAAAAGAATTGAGGAGCCCAAGAACAAAGTTGCTGCTAAGGGTCCAGAACAAAAGAAGCAGACTAAGGATAACAACTGCTTCTTCTGCAGGAATTCTGGACACGTGAAGAAGGATTGTGCCAGATATCACGCTTGGCGTGTTAAGAAAGGTATGATTCTGTCTTTGGTCTGTTCTGAGGTTAATTTAGCTTCAGTACCTGGAAACACTTGGTGGTTAGACTCTGGTGCAACTACTAACATCAGTGTTTCAATGCAGGGTTGCCTGAACTTCCGAAAGCCTAATGATACTGAAAGATGCATCTATGTAGGAGATGGGAAGAAGGTAGAAGTTGAAGCCATAGGAAAATTTAGATTATTATTAAGTTCCGGTCATTATTTGATTTTAGAAGACACTTTTGTTGTACCGTCATTTAGACGGAATTTGGTCTCTATTTCTTATTTGGACAAATCAGGATATTATTGTTCATTCGGGAATAAAGAATTTACTTTGTCTTTAAATTCGAATGTTGTTGGAACCGGTTTACTTTCTGGTTATGATAATCTTTATTTGTTGGAAACTGTGGCTAACTATAATGAAACCTTGAGTGTGGAATCACGTGGTACTAAGCGAAAAATTGACAATTTCAATTCAGGAGTGCTCTGGCACAAGCGTCTAGGTCACATCTCTAAAAATAGAGTTGAACGACTTGTGTCAGATGGAATTTTAGATTCCATTGACTTCACAGACTTTAACGTTTGTGTAGCATGCATTAAAGGAAAACAGACTAAAGATAAGAAATTAGGCGCATATAGAGCTACAGACGTCTTAGAATTGATACATACGGATATCTGTGGGCCATTTCCAACTCCTTCATGGAATGGTCAACAATATTTTATATCATTCATAGACGATTATTCTAGATATGGCTACCTTTACCTAATTCACGAAAAGTCCCAATCAATAGACGTGTTCAAATCCTTTAAGGCAGAAGTTGAGAATCAACTTAATAAGAGAATTAAAAAGGTCAAATCTGATCGTGGTGGTGAATACTACGGCAGATATGACGGTTCAGGTGAACAACGTCCGGGACCATTTGCCAAGTACCTAGAGGAATGTGGAATCGTCCCACAATACACTATGCCGGGGTCACCCAGCATGAATGGTGTAGCTGAAAGACGAAACAGGACTCTTAAGGATATGGTAAGGAGTATGATTTGTCATTCCACCTTGCCAGAGTCACTCTGGGGAGAGGCATTAAAAACAGCAGCATACATTCTTAATAGAGTACCAACTAAGGCAGCGGCTAAAACACCTTATGAGCTTTGGATTGGGCGTAAGCCAAGTCTGAAGCACCTTCATGTTTGGGGATGTCCAGTTGAGGCAAGGCCTTATAGGCCGAATGAAAAGAAATTTGAACCCCGAACAATTAGCAGCTATTTTATAGGGTACTCAGAAAAATCAAGGGGCTATAAATTTTATGACCCTAATTTGAGAACAATTTTTGAGACGGGAACGGCAACGTTCTTTGAGGATATTGAGTTTGGGGGAAAGATTAAGGTTAAAGATTTTGTCTTTGAGGAAGAATCGGTAACAATTCCAGAACAGATTCTTCCACCAATTGACTTTCCCATTATTGAACAAACTCAAGATGATCTGGTTGTTCAGGAAGAACAAAATCCAGGTCAAATTCAAGATCCTCAAGAACAAGTGCCTCAAGAGCCAGCTCCATTGCGGAGATCCACTAGAGAAAGGAAAAATGCTATTTCGGATGATTATGTAGTATTTATCAATGAGGTAGAGGAAAATGTTGGCATGACGGAAGACGACCCGGTCAACTTTCGTCAAGCCATGCAAGATCCTCGTTCAGATAAGTGGATCGAAGCAATGAATGAGGAGTATAAGTCTATGCAAGACAATTCAGTTTGGGAACTTATCCCATTACCTGAAGGAGTGAAACCTATTGGTTGCAAATGGATTTTTAAAACCAAGCGGGATTCCAATGGTAATGTGGAGAGATATAAGGCACGTCTTGTAGCTAAGGGTTATACTCAAAAGGAGGGGATTGATTATAAAGAGACTTTCTCTCCTGTTTCATCGAAGGACTCTTTAAGAATAATCATGGCTCTCGTTGCTCACTTTGATTTGGAGCTTCATCAAATGGATGTAAAGACAGCGTTTCTCAATGGCGACATTGATGAGACGATCTATATGGTGCAGCCAGAAAACTTTGTGTTGGGAGACCCAAAGAATATGGTGTGCAAACTAAGAAAATCCATTTATGGGCTAAAACAAGCTTCTCGTCAATGGTACCATAAATTTCATCAAGTAATTCTCTCATTTGGTTTTGAGATGAATACAGTTGATGATTGTGTGTATCATAAGTTCAGTGGGAGCAGACATATTTTCCTGGTCTTGTATGTTGATGACATACTGCTTGCCACTAACGATATAGGCATGTTGCACGAAACTAAGAAATTTCTATCAAAGCATTTTGAGATGAAAGATCTTGGTGACGCCTCCTTTGTATTAGGAATTCAGATACACCGAGACAGATCTCGAGGTATTCTTGGATTGTCACAAAAGAGCTATATCGATAAGGTTCTCAAAAGGTTTGGGTTACAGGATTGCAAACCAGGGGACACCCCAGTTGCTAAGGGAGACAAGTTTAGTCTCAAACAGTGCCCTAAGGGAAGTTTGGAAATTCAAGAAATGCAAAAGATCCCTTATGCTTCAGCTGTAGGGAGTCTTATGTATGCCCAAGTATGTACGCGTCCAGACATAGCGTTCATAGTAGGGATTTTAGGCAGATATTTAAGCAATCCAGGTCTTGACCATTGGAAAGCAGCCAAGAGGGTCATGAGATATCTGAAGAGAACAAGAAACTACATGCTCACATATAGGAGGTCAGACCAGTTAGAGATCACTGGGTACTCTGACTCGGATTTTGCGGGATGCCAAGACAGCTTAAGATCAACTTCAGGCTATGTCTTTCTGTTAGCTGGTGGAGCAGTTTCTTGGCGTAGTGCCAAGGAAGGTCTTACTGCTTCATCAACCATGGCAGCAGAATTCATAGCAATTCATGAGGCATCTGACCAGGGCATTTGGCTGAGAAATTTTGTCACGGGGCTGCGAATAGTTGAAGGGATTGAAAGACCACTCAAGTTGTACTGTGACAATAGATCAGCAGTCTTGTATTCTAACAATAATAGGAGCTCAACCAAATCAAAGCACATTGACATTAAGTTCCTAGTTGTTAAAGAGAAGGTACAAAGTGGACAGATATCCATAGAACACTTAAGGACAAACTCCATGATTGCGGATCCACTCACTAAAGGTCTACCACCCAAGGTCTTTCATGAGCATACTGCTCACATTGGTGTACTACAATTTGAGGAATCTTGATTTTAGTGGGAGTTTCGTCCGTTATGCAATTTATGTTCTATGTTTAATTGCAAAGCACAAATACATTGTATTTGGATTTTCTGATCAGAAATAAAGTTTACAATATTCAGTTTTGGTTACTTTGTACATTTAAGTTATGGTATGATCTCATTCGGTAAAGTAGGACCAGTTGAAAATTGACATGCATTGACCAATTTCATGTAATTTTCATGCTACACTTTTCATAATGGGTCTGTGTCATTTAGTTGTATCAGTATGGGTGATCATTGATGGGTTTAGTTATGCTTATTATGACGAAAGCCTCTTTGGTTCCATGTGCTGATACGATTAATGGACGGGACAATTTGGATTAGGCTCAAGGTAATTATAATGACATTTTTGATGTCATAAAGTCTAACACACTCCTAAGGATACATGTGTGACCAGTGGGAGATTGTAAGATTTATGGGTCACATATGTAATTAATTAATAAAGTGTGTTAGGGTCATTATATAATTAGCCAATAAACTAGGGGTCAAATAATATATAATAGTTTATGGCTAAAGAGCATAATAATTATGAAAATTAATAGTGTAGATACCAGGCGGTTTCTAATTTAATGAGGGGCTGAATTAGTAATACTGCAATTTGGGATATAACTAATAATAGTTATATATAGGGGTAGTGGTCCCCAAGGCAAACACAATAAGACTATTCAGTAACCCTAAAAGAGAAAACTCTCTAGTTCTCTCTATCCCCATCAAGAGAGCAAAGTCTTCAGGGTGTTTTGCTGAGGAAGATCACTCAACCCATTGACTCTGTCATCATCATCCCAGGACTTCATCAATGGCAATTCCCACAGGTATGCTTCCGCCTTTGATTATTCATCATGTAATTGGCATGGATCGTTGAGCATAATGTTATAGGATTTTACCAACATTGTAACCTTGAACTTATATTTGATATCAAATCAACACACAACCTTTTCATATGGTGTAATCTCAAAAGTATGTGTTTTTGCCGTAGACTAATATTGCACAAAATATACCAAATAACGATGATGGAAGGAGTGGAGTTAATGAGATGATTTATTATGATGATGATCAATGTATTTTTTTAATTTCAAATAATTTTTTCTATTTTTTTGCACGAATACTTTAAATATTATTTTTTTTTTATAACAATTATCTTTTGATTTAATTTTGGAGTGTTTTATTTTTATAGTTGTAGTAATTTAATTAATGTTAAAATTATATTTTCATTTATATATATATATATATATATATATATATATATATATATATATATATATATATATATATATATATATATATATATCATACTTTTTAAAAATTGTATTTTTGTTGTTAAAGTTGTATTAATATTAAAATTTCCCAAGAGTCTAACTAACTCCATCCAGGATGAATGGTGAATAGGTTTTTATTCTTTAGTAGCAAATTCGAATCCAAATCCTAAATTCGATGCAATCCGCGTATAGTTAAAAGAGGTTAAATTTCGTCCATTTAAATTTACTATTTGGATAGTTGTTGGGTCATCGGTGTGTGGATCTTACGTGTGGACAAAATTGAATTAAACACTTTTTGAATTATGTCACATTTGTTGAATCCAAATTAATTTCTTTTGTTAAATCAAGTCCGTAAATTTAAATTGTTTTGGACTATTGAAAAAAAAATTGTCTCAATTAATTTTATCAAGCATTTTTATATTTATTTAAGTGGTTAATTTGAGTAAAACAATTGTTAATTTATTCCTTCAATATTAAACTATTTTTGACCTAGTTTTCCTTTGAGTAATTAACCTTTTTACAATGCAAAACTAATCAAAATAGTAATACTTTGACTTATCAATATATTAGTCTAATCATGTCTCCCTTTCAAATTGATTATTTTTTTCTTCAAAATTTGGATATTGTCTTAATTTTTCATTGATTGATGATGAATTATGAGATCATAAATCATCAAAACAAGATTTAAGCCTTCAATGGTACTGCATATCAATTCAATTCACAAATAAAATATTATATTCTTTCAAAAATATGATTAGCTTCAGCCATAAACCTGCACATAGAACAAATTTTAAACTAGATACCAAATTATTTAGATTAGATGCAACATAATTAATATCAAATTTTAACCACAATTGGAAAAAAATGTGAGTAACATTATACATTTTTTTAGGAATAAAACACAAAAAATCAAAACACCTTAAAAAAATAAAAAATGTGAGTTGTGTTTTGTGTGGAGGCGGAATGAGAAATCTAAGGTTTGATTATTAGTTATTATTTATACTTTGGATTGTGGTAGGATTGGAAGTATAAGACTGGGCATGTTGCTTTCTAGTGACCCAAACGCCACTACACTTAAACCACTCACCCCTCCAATCAATGTGAAAATACAATATTACCCTTTTAACCATCTATAAAACCTTCAAATTTTTTACCTACTCATTTTTTTCACTCCAAATTTCGAAAATTTAGAAAAAATATATTTACCTTCAAAACTCTCCAAACATTCGAAATAAAAAATAAGTACAATCTAGAAAATTTCAAAGTTTCGAAATATAAAATTTCCAGATTTTCGAAAGTTTCGAACAATTCAAAAACTTTCAAATTAAAACATTTCCAGATTTTTAAAAGTTTCAAACAATTCGAAACTTTTGAAATAGTAATTTTCTAATTTTTTGAAACTTTCGAAATGCAAATTTCCATAATATTGGAAACTTTCAAAAAGCAATTTTCCAGAATTTTCAAAACGTTTGAAAGTTTAGAAACTTTCGAAATGAAAAATTCCAAAATTTTCCAAATTTTCGAACAATTCGAAACTTTCGCAATAGAAAAAATGAGTTATAATAAAAAAACTTTCGAAATAATAAGCTTTTGAAATAGGAATCTTTCAAAATAAGAAACTTTCGATATATGAAACTTTTGAAATAAGAAACTTTTGAAATAGGAAACCTTAGAAATAGGAAACTTTCTAAAGTTATGGTGAATTATTTAAAGTTTAGAAAGTGGGGGGGTGAAAAAATAAGCGATACAAAAATTAAAGGTTTTATACATAGTTAAAAGAGTAAAATTGTATTTTCATATTAATTGAGGTGTGAGGTTTAGGTGT
This sequence comes from Cicer pinnatifidum, assembly GCA_037974775.1. NCBI lineage: Eukaryota > Viridiplantae > Streptophyta > Magnoliopsida > Fabales > Fabaceae > Cicer > Cicer pinnatifidum. Next base: position 29,392,881 of record JBBPBR010000003.1, on the reverse strand, counting down.
GGGCTGCAGGGTAGAATCTCCTACGGTCGAGTTCGGTTTATTACGGTTTAATTTTTACAACCTGAACTTGTCCGTGTATAACAGGCCCAATCAGCCTTCTCCACCTGCCTACCCGTTCTACCCAACTTTATCCGCTCGCGTGCGTGTATTTGTTTTTACATCACAATTTGTGGCAGTTTAAAGATCATAAATGTATTTTTATTCACAGCAACTCTAGACATTTGTGACAGTTTTGATTCTCAAAAATGGAAAAACAGAATTCAATATCTGTGTCTATTTTTCCCATCGCAAATGGTTGTTTGTGCCCAGTTAAATTGTGGTTTTCCTTCATAGAGCGCAATGACTTCAACAGTTATAGCCAGATTTCATCGAAAAAGCACCACTTTTGTGCCAGGCCACATGATAATGTTGGAATCTTGGGTAGATTGATTTGGGAGTTGCTTCATGTATTTTGCTTCAAAAGGGAGAAAAACTTGGTCCATCATATCAACGTTCCATGAATGATGATCTCTAATTAGGTCATTTACCACGTTGAGGAGGAAGTTATTTTGTTGTCTACTCCATGTCTTATGACCATGCTGAAACGGCAGCCATTGGTCCTTCTCCATGTATCAACATTTTCTCCATTTTCAATCTTCCAACAACCACTAAAAAAAAAAGGCAGTTACCACGGTTAAATAGCCATATTCATGTTGACAATGACTAAAAATTAAACTGTAGCTAACAATTTACTTTCTCTTTTCACCTTTTCAACGAGAGTGTCTATTTTTTTTTTCTAATCCCTTATTTTGTTTATTGGCTTTTGTTTTTTCTTTCACCTTTACTCATTCCTTTTTTTATTTCATGTTTCATTTTTCTTCTCTTCTTTGCTCACGTTCAATTTGCTTTCTCTTCTCTTCTCTTCTCAGCTCACCATCAATTCCTTTTTCCAAGACACACAAACATGTGAAATTCTCATTAGAAAGAACGTCACCGACACTGGACCAGCAAGGTATCACGCAACCCAGTCACCGACGCCAGACATCTCATAACCCAGCCACAAGCACTCACGACTCAGTCTCTAGCAATAATGTCACGCGACCCACACATTGCCAAGAACTCACGAGCTGCTCTCTTTTGTTCTCTTTGGTAAAAACTCTAAATCTCTTTTAATTTTTAGTTGTTTATGTGATGTGAGTATAGACAAAAACAAATCAATTGACCGATGAAATACCTTTTTTGAATTGTTTCTATGATGTAATAACTTTTTTTATAACAAGTTTAGTTTGATAATAATTATGTTGACAGTTTAGTTTAAGCCAGAAAGAACTTCCACATAGGGGTCTCGTTGACAGATTCTACTTTGAGGAGTAAACTTTTGAGAGGGTTTCCCATTAATGAGAATCGAAAAATAAACCGTAATCACACATTTCATGATGGTATAAGTATAAGTGTATAACGTTGGGAAACCCATTGATAAAAGGGTTTTTTTTGAAAGAAATCCCACTCCAGCCTATCATAAGCTTTAGCCATATTCGATTTGATCCCAACTAAACCTGCTTTGCTATTGCAATTTTTTGTCATATATTGAATATTTTCCAGCAATAAAGGAGTTATCAAAGATCAACTTGCCAATAACAAAAGCACTCTCATTATAATCAATAATATCAGGGAGTATAATCTTCAGACGGTTAGCGATAGTTTTAGTGATAATTTTAAACATAACATTCATAGAGGAATAAGTCTGAAAATAATATTAATAATAATAATAATAATAATAATAATAATAATAATACACCGGAAAACTAGTTATATTATGCAAAAAATAATATTTTACAACGTTTTTTAAAGCTATTTATAGCGTTTTTTCAAAAAATTAAGCGTTCTAGTATCTAGTGCCGTAAAAAGATACAACAACACTCTTTAAAATAAAAAAGCGCTGTAAATCCCTTTTAAAAACGCGCTACTTGTTGTACTAATTTTACAGCGTTTTTTCAAAAAAGCGTTGTAATAGATGCATTCCTTTATTTCAGTTAGATCTCTTTCTGGGATTATATCAACAATCTCTTTCATGAATCGCAATATATAGTATCCGCAGTCTATGTTGTTAGTTTGACGAAGGCACTATAAAATAATAAAACATATAAGTCAATAAGTATTTGTGCATTGATTGTTAATTAAATTTTAAAGGAATATATTTCAAACCTATATTGAAATCCATGTGATTTATTTGACTTTTGCTTCGACACTGTAGCACCCTTTTGAGCTCAGAAAACTTATAAAACACTATCAAATAAATGTGATTATAAGCATTAACAAACACATTATATATATATATATATATATATATATATATATATATATATATATATATATATATATATGTAAGAAATAAATGAATACAATACCTGAAGAGTGTGAAGAAATACGTAGGTGTTGACACCTAATTTTGTCCGATTTTTTATTTATTTTTTACTTTTTATTAATAAAGGAAATAATAATAATAATGACAATAATAATAAATATATAAATATATGTGAAGAAATAAAAATAAAGGAAACTGAAAAGAAATGAATTGATTGTCATAAAAATCGATGCAATGATGATCAAAATAAATGAAAAAAAAACAGAAAAGAAATTGATTGATAGTCAAAAAAATCAGAATAATGGTGATCAATTGAATAAAAAAGAAAACCGAAGAAATGAATCAATGGTAATAAGAATCGGTATAATTGTGGTCAATTAAAAGAAAAGAAACCGAAAAATAGATTAATAGTAATCAATTGACAATTATTCTTTTGTCTTTTGAAATCTACACCAAAAAATCTATAAATAGGCTGCCACAAGAGCACAATAAGGAGAGGAGAATTGGAAACACAAAACTGAGAGCACAAAAAAAAAAAAAATAGAGAGATTAGTTAGCAAAAGAGAAGGAGAGAATCGGATCTTGAAGTAATCAGTCTAGTAAGGTACCATTTTCTTATTCTTTTCTCTAGTCTGCTTATTAGTTTTTTTGTTTTTACATCTTTTTTTATATATATATTTTTTCTCTTTCTATTTTTTTTGTTTATAAAAAATAAACTCATATGTTAAGCTTTCATTTCATTTTTTAAATCGTTTAATCTTGAAAAATGTCTTCTTTGTAATATAAAATAAAAAAGAATATAACTAGTTGATGTCAATAGATCAAGAAAACAAATTTTATCATATTGTAATTTAATAAAAAAAATTCATAATACGTCTTTATCAAATAAAAAATTTATAACGGTTAAATGATTTTACCCTTAAGATTAAAATTAATGGTTGTTGCCGCCGGATGAAATTCATCCTCGCTCGCTACACCACATTATTTACTTTCATCGTTGGTGGCCTTTGTGTCGCGACAGATCCGACAACGTACGAGCAAATTATTTAACAGATTATTTCACCGTCGTGTCCCTTTGTCTCGTTCACAAACAGCCACGTTACGAAAATCTTTTTCTTAAAAAAAATTAATTCCTTTTTCCGTTAAAACAGACAGATATTATTATTATTACTATTATATTTGTTGTTATTATTATTATTATTATTATTATTACACTTTTATTTTTTTAACACGTATATAAATAAAAATAATAATAAAATCGGTCAACACACAAATATTTTCTACCCAAGAACTACGTGAGTTTTGATTTCCCTATTGCACCTGGGGATACGTAGGAGCAAGGTCTTCCCTTGTCAAACCAAATTAATAAAAAATATTTTTTTCTTTCTTTTATTAATGTAAATAATTTATTTTCTTTTTTTTTTTACTATTCTTTTTGGGGGTAAAAATAAATAAACAAATAAATAATTTGTATACAACTAATTAGGGGTAACCGTTTTAACGGACGTTATAGGGTGGTAATACTTCCCTATTCGTAATCGACTCCCGAATTCGAATTTCTGGTTCAAAAATTATTATTTTAGGTTTTATCTAATTTTTCCTTTAATAAAAATAAAATTGGTGGCGACTTTTTTTTTCGCGGACAAACCGAACGCGACAGCTGGCGACTTCACTGGGGATAATTGAGAGTCAAGCCCAATTTAATTAATTATATATAGTTTTTTTATTTATTATTTTATTTATATTACCCCTATTGTTTTGTTTTATTTTATTTTATTTTATTTTATTTTATTATTTTGTTATATTATTAATATAATTATATGTGTTTCTTCAATTTATTTTATTATGATGATTTTTTTATTTATTTATTATTTTATGTATTTTTCTATACACCCTAACACGATTCACACACTTATGAGTGGGCTCTATACCCGGGCTGAGTGCAAACCTAAGATAAGTTAGAGACTGTGTAATGATAATCTTCTGGATGTACATCCTGTTTGGTTGTCATGAAAGTCTCACCTAGAGTTGACCTTTTCTAGAATATTGCCATTTTAATAGTTTACCTATTAATTGGTTTAATATTTTAGAATTGAGTTGTGTGCTCTAGGAACCAATTTAGAACTATAGAGCTACCCTTAGTAAAGGTTCACATGAAAAATAGTATAAATAACACGTACATACGAGAAACATACTCTATGTCATGTTCACTACCTCCTAGTATACCCAAGTTTTTTTTTTTTCCCTCATCATCATCATTTTTATTTTTATTTTTTTGCATAATGTTCTTTATCATGGTTACTTTTGAAAAATTATTATCTCATCATTTTAAAAACCATAAAAATTAAAGCTTGTTGTGAATAACTTTAACCGCAGGAAATATGGGATCAAATGGTGGCTCAAACATTATTCCATTAAGAAAGACCTTACCATTGAAAGTTCTTAAACCAGATGTAAACAACATTAAGAATCTTGCTCGGAAGTTGAAAAAAGTACAATGTGTAATCTTTATGGGAAAATTCGGCAAAATTCTTGATTTACTTGAAGTTAATGTACAAGTGGATGCCCTTACAGCGTTGGCCCAATTCTATGATCCTCCTTTCAGGTGTTTCACTTTCAAGGACTTTCAGTTGGCCCCAACGTTGGAAGAGTTCGAACGAATAATGGGATATCCGATGAAGGGGAGTAAACCGTACCAATACATGGAACACTACCCATCACTGAAAACAATTGCTGAAACTTTTGATATCCCTATAAAGGAAATAGAAGACAATAGAACCAACAAAGATAATTTGATCGGATTTCCGATAAAATATCTTGAGGAGAAAGCAGTAAACTTAGCAAGAGATGGAAAATGGGATACTTTCATGGATGTGCTTGCCTTAATTATATATGGAATTGTTTTATTTCCAACTATTAAGGATTTTGTGGACTTCACGGCGATAGACGTCTTTTTGGCTTACAAGCATAGAGGGGAGAATCCAGTACCGGCAGTTTTGGCTGACGTTTACTGCACGCTCGACTTTCGTCATGAGAAAGAGGGGGGCCTAATTCATTGTTGCTCGCCAATACTCTATGTTTGGTTTGTCAAACATATTTTTCAAGACATGCATCAATTAAGAACTAAAAGCAAAAAAGATTGGGCCAACGTTCTAGCAAATCTCAACAAAAGAACGATTCAATGGTACTCCAGAAGTCAAGATATAAATGAAGTGATTTGTAGATGCGATGTTTTTGTCGATGTTCCCCTCATGGGAACCAAAGGGTGTATAAATTATAGTCCCTATGTTGCATTGAGACAATTGGGCTATCCTATGACAAAACCTCCAATAATGGACGTAACAAAATCTTTTGTCATTCATGGACGAGATGTTTATGATGCCAGCTTGATGAGAAGAATACGTAAGTCTTGGGGAGATGTTGTTAGAAGAGGTCAAGAATTAGGGCCTAGAAGTTGTGGTATAGGAGAGGAATATCATAATTGGGTGAAAAAGAGGGCATTAGAGGTCAAGTTGCCTTTTCATAGCACCATAATTACTCCCGAAGTAGTAACAACAGAATCTTTTTTCAGTACTGAAGATTTAGAGGCCGACTTAGCTCTCAAAGGACAAGAAATTGAAAAATTACAAAAAGAATTGGAGATGGCTCACCAGGCTTATAGAGATATGGAGTATAAGAATATTCAACAATCCCTTATCCTTGAGAAAGTAAAAAAGAGGGCAAGAGAGGAAGAAGAAAGCAAGGAGAGAACTCGAATCTGTTTGCGAGGTGCGAATGAAGAGTTAAGACTCAGACGTCAAGAAAGGGATGATGCAATGATTGAAGGTCTTAGACTTAAAGAGTTACTAAAGAAATCTGGGGAAAAACATGAAGTCCTCCGTCGACAAGAAGCAAATCTAAAGCAACAAATAGAGAGGGTAAGAGCGGAATGTGAAAGCAACATCATGGTAGAAAAACAATGTCAAGAAGAGATCATTGAAGCATACCGAGTAGAACTTGCAAGAAAAGAAGACGAGATGTATACACAAAAAGACACTATCGAGAGACTTGTTCAAGAAGGGATGTTTTGGATGGACCGTTTCTCCAAACTAGTTTATTTGACCAACTCTGCTATCGAAGATATTCCACCATTATTAAGGGTCGCTGATGGGATGGCTAATCCTCTCTCTACCCCTCAAGAGATCTCTATTTTTATTGAACATTGTAAAAGTTTAATCGAGCATATGAAAAAATTGATTGCTCATTAAATATGCGAATTTCGTGTTTAGGTTTCAGCTTTCGTTCTGTGGTAAAAACTTGTATTTTTCTAATTTTCAATAAATTAAATTTGACTCTACTTTTGGTCCCATAACTCTCTCTTTATTGGTTAAAATATTCACAAACAAGCAATAAATAATTCTTTGACATTCATGTACAATTACATTTTCATACATCATGTTGCATACTCATGCCATATTCTTTCACAGAAAAAATAACACAACAAACAAAAAAATTGGTGCTACGACACCGTTACCGGACACGATCTCAGTCAAAAATCATGGATGAGCTAGAGCAAACAGAAATAAGAGAAGACGTGAACCAACTCAAGGAGCAAATGACCAAGATCTTGGAGATTCTACAAGCACTTGGAAATAAAAATGATGGGAATCCTTTGGTAGACGAGGGGGTGTCACAAAATACTCTAGTTCACCCAACAGGTGCTGCTCCACACCTTCACACTAATTATCAAGAAGGGAAGACACAACAATTTCCACCTTATGGATTGCCGACAGGCTATACCCCACCCATGGACACTCATCTCCCCAACAACAATCCGCTGGTTGTGGCTACAAATCCACAAACTAGTATCGGTGAATTCCCTCAAGTGCAATCTTCACCCCTTACTTCAGGATTTCCTGGAACTTCACCGCAAGGAAAAATTACCGAAGCTACGCCGGTGATGTTAAACATACATCATGAACCTCGACCGCTCGAGAACAATCAATCCCAAGAAAAATGGCAAGCCTTGGAAGAGCGCTTGAGAGTTATCGAAGGGGGAAACAATTATGGATTTGATGCTTCAGACCTATGCCTCGTTTCTGATGTTATAATACCACCGAAATTCAAATTGCCTGAATTTGACAAATACAAGGGAACAACATGCCCCAAGAACCATCTTATTATGTATTGTCGAAAAATGGGTTTTTGCGCTCATGACGAAAAACTACTAATCCACTTCTTTCAAGATAGTTTGACAGGAGCCTCCCTGAGTTGGTATATGCATCTTGAACGAGCTCATATCGGCTCTTGGAAAGATTTGGTGGATGCCTTTTTGAAACAGTACAAATACAATCTTGACATGGCTCCTGACAGAATGCATTTGCAAAATATGACAAAACGGGACAATGAGACATTCAAGGAATATGCCCAACGATGGAGGGAGTTAGCTTCCCAGGTTGAACCCCCCCTATCTGAAAAAGAAATGGTGACTATGTTCATAAACACTCTTCAACCTCCGTTTTATGACAAAATGATAGGAAGCGTTTCATCAAATTTTTCAGATCTCGTCATCATAGGGGAAAGAGTAGAAATGGGATTGAAAAATGGAAAGATTGTTTCTGGCTATACCGGATTAAATAACACAAAAAAATTGCCCGCAGGTGCGAATAAGAAAAAGGAAGAAGAAAGCCATTTTGTGGCGTCAAACACAACTAATCCTTCTTTTGTGCATCGCCCTTATGCCGCTGCAAATTCACAAAGCTCGGGTACCCTAAGTCAACACTTACAAGGGAATCAAGATTCACATGAAAGTCAGGGAAAAAACCATCGTGGGAGGAAGTTTGTACATTTCGATCCAATCCCTATGACTTATGCAGAGTTGTTACCACATTTGGTTAACAATTCTATGGTTGCACTATGTCCAGGGAAACCTATACAACCACCCTACCCTAAAGGATATGACTCGAACGCCACATGTGATTACCACTCTGGGGCTGTAGGACACTCTACTGAAAATTGCCTAGCTTTAAAATTTAAGGTGCACGATTTGCTTAAAGCAGGATGGTTGAATTTTAAAGAAAATGAACCTAGCGTGAGGAATAATCCCCTACCAGTTCATGGTGGGCCGATAGTGAATGCAATCGAAGAGAATCACCAATTAATAAAAGAGGTTGAGAAAATTAAAACGCCGATGGAACCGATTTTTTATCAGCTATGTAAATTTGGATTAATCCGAGGAAATGCCAATGGGAAATCAAGATGCAATTTCCACCTCAATGAAGATCATTCCATAGAAGAATGCAAGGAGTTCAAAAATGAACTTCGAAAATTGATAAACATAGGCACCATTCAAATAGGTCGTTGGGAAAAGAATGACAGTATGATTGCAACCCAATCAGAAGAAAAACTTGGCATAACCATCCCAAAACCATTGGTCATTCATTTCACTAAAGAGGAAAGTGTGAATGCCCCTGGTGATATGAGGACCTTAATAGTTCAGATACCAAGCCCTTTTCCATATAAAGACAACAAAGCGGTACCTTGGAACTATAATATAGAGGTACATCTAGCTGAACAGAAGAACAAAGATGTTTCTAGCTCTAAAACCACCGATGTCTCAAATGTTTCAGGGATAGGAGGAATGACTAAAAGTGGTCGGATATATTTCCCAGAAAAATCACAAAGAGAAATGATAGTGGCGTTCGAGAAGCCATACACAGATAAAGGGAAAAAGAAAGTAATTGAAGAAGTCGAAAAGGAGAAAAGAGAAAATGAGAAAGAGGTTTCTAATGAAGAAGCTCGAGAATTTCTCAAAATCATCCAACTAAGTGAATACAAAATAGTCGACCAACTCAACCGTACTCCCACAAAAATTTCATTATTATCCCTCTTGATGAATTCTGAGTCCCACCGGAAGCTATTGATGAAAATACTAAACGAGGCTCATGTCACTCACGACATCACTTTGGACAAATTTGGAGGCATAATAAATAACATCACTGCCAACAATCACCTAACTTTCACAGATGACGAGCTGCCAACCGAAGGAAGAGGACATAATAAAGCACTACACATATCAGTAATGTGCCTCGACCATATAATATCAAGAGTCCTCATTGACAATGGCTCATCGCTTAATGTCATATCAAAATCGACATTAGCAAAATTACCTTGTGATGGTACGTATATGAGACCAAGTCCCATGGTTGTTAGAGCTTTCGATGGGAGTCGCAGAGAAGTAATGGGGGAAATTGAACTCCCAATTCAAATAGGGCCGGTCACATTTGAAATCACGTTTCAGGTGATGGATATTGTACCCGCCTATAGTTGTTTATTAGGAAGACCATGGATACATTCGGCCGGCGTAGTGCCATCAACCTTACATCAAAAGCTGAAGTATATGGTAAATGATCAATTGGTAATCGTGTCTGGAGAAGGAGACTTGTTGGTGAGTAAGTTGTCCACCACGCCTTATGTTGAGACAGCAGAAGAAGCTCTAGAAACTGCCTTCCAAACACTAGAAATTGTGGACACTGCTTATGTCGAGACGACACCTATAGAACCACATATGTCAAACACAGCTATTATGGTGGCCAAGTTCATGTTGAGCAGAGGACACCGTCCATGGCATGGGTTGGGGAAGGATGAAGAAGGGCTTAAAGAACCGGTGGAACTTCCTGAGAATAGAGATAAGTGGGGTCTAGGCTACAAACCCACCAAGGCTGACAAATGGAGATTAGTCAAAGAAAAAAAAGAAAAAAGATTAGCTCGAATTGAAAATCGAGAACCAAGAATTGAAAGGATTCCCATCTGTAACATCCGACAGAATTTCCAAAGTGCAAGACCAACAAGTGAGATCCATATTGCAGCAGTTGAAGATGACATGTTTGATGAGGAGGCTAATTGGATTCGTCCGTGTGGTGCAGGAGCAGAAGTTAGGAATTGGAGAGTAGTCAAGTCACCTATAATATTTAATGCAAATCCCATGTAATTCTAAAAGCATTATTACTATTACCACGACCTTAAGATGCTTCATTATATTTAGGATGGTCATAATGTTGTTTTCTCAATACTTTGAATTTTAATAAATGCATTCTCATTTTGTTTTCTTATCATTCTTTCTTACCACTTTCATTTTTTAATATTCATTCGCCATTTTTTTTTCTCTCTCTCCTTCTTTCTCCTTATCCTAGCCTTGAATCCTGCAGATTTGGGAATAGTTCATTCACAGACGACTGTACTAAGATATCGCAGCATAATCTTAACCATCTTGTTAGTCAGACAGAAAAAGAAAATGAAGAAGATTATGAACCCCCTCTAGATTTGTTAAGAGCGGTAGAACGGGAAAACAAGGGTATCATGCCCTTTGAGGAACCGATAGAAATTGTTAATCTAGGGACGGAAGAAGGAAGGAAAGAAATTAAGGTTGGCACCATCTTAAGGAAAGAAGTATATCACAAATTAATCCAACTCCTACATGAATACAAAGATGTTTTTGCCTGGTCATATCAGGATATGCCTGGACTGGATACTAGCATAGTGGAACATAAATTGCCCTTAAAACCCGATTTTTCTCCGGTCAAACAAAAATTAAGGCGAATGAAGCCCGATATGTCATTAAAAATCAGGGAAGAAGTACAAAAACAATTTGATGCAGGATTCCTCGCGGTGGCAAATTATCCTCAATGGATAGCCAATATTGTACCAGTGCCAAAAAAAGATGGCAAAGTACGAATGTGTGTTGATTATAGGGACCTTAATAAAGCCAGTCCTAAAGACGATTTCCCATTACCTCACATCGATATTTTGGTTGATAATACGGCTCACCATTCACTCTTTTCCTTTATGGATGGTTTCTCTGGGTATAATCAAATTAAGATGGCAGCTGAAGATATGGAAAAAACGACTTTCATCACTCCTTGGGGAACATTTTGTTACAAAGTAATGCCTTTTGGTCTGAAGAACGCTGGGGCAACCTACCAAAGAGCTATGGTAACCCTATTCCATGACATGATACATAAAGAGGTCGAAGTTTATGTAGACGACATGATTGCTAAGTCACAAACAGAAGAAGAACATATTATTGATCTAAAGAAACTCTTCGAAAGACTTAGAAAGTTTAAGCTAAAGCTCAACCCTTCCAAATGCACTTTTGGTGTGAGATCGGGCAAAGTATTGGGATTTGTGGTTAGTCAAAGAGGAATAGAGGTCGATCCCGATAAGATTCGAGCCATTGCAGAAATGCCTCCCCCGAGTACAGAAAAAGAAGTTCGCGGTTTTCTTGGAAGACTAAATTATATTTCAAGATTTATATCACAACTAACTGCTACTTGTGAACCGATATTTAAACTTTTACGGAAAAATCAACCAGTTGTGTGGAACGAAGAATGTCAAAATGCATTTGAAAAAATCCGACAATATTTGCAAAAGCCTCCAATTCTAGCCCCACCAGTTTCGGGCCGACCCTTGATTATGTATCTTACAGTCCTCGACGGGGCCATGGGATGCGTACTGGGGCAACATGATGAAACAGAAAAAAAAGAGCATGCCATTTACTATCTAAGTAAAAAATTTACAGATGTTGAAACAAGATATACAATGTTAGAACGTACTTGTTGTGCCTTAGCATGGGCAGCTCGTCGCTTGAGGCAATACATGATTTGCCATACAACTTATTTAATATCCAAAATGGATCCAATCAAGTACATTTTTGAAAAGCCCGCTCTCACAGGGCGAATTGCTCGATGGCAAATGATGTTATCAGAATATGATATTACCTATGTTACTCAGAAAGCCATCAAAGGGAGTGCCTTAGCGGATTATCTAGCTAATCAACATGTGGATGATTATAAATCAATGCAGTGCGAATTCCCAGACGAAAGCATCATGATGTTGTCTGAAGAAAATGATGATGGAAAATGGACCTTGTTGTTTGACGGGGCCTCAAACATAATGGGGCATGGGATTGGGGTTGTTTTAATATCTCCCAAAAAAAGGTTCATACCTATCACAACGCGATTGTGTTTTGATTGTACCAATAATATGGCAGAATATGAGGCTTGTGCCATGGGAATTTTAGCGGCTTTGGAATCAAAAGCGAAAGTTCTAGAAGTATATGGAGATTCAGCCCTAGTCATTAATCAGCTTAACCAAGAATAGGAAACTCGAGATAAGAAGCTAATACCTTATTTTTCCTACATAAAAGAATTGTCTTTAGAATTTGACAAAATCACGTTTCACCATGTCCCTCGAGAAGACAATCAATTGGCTGATGCTTTGGCTACTTTATCATCTATGTTCCAAATAAATAGAAACGATGAAATCCCATCAATTAAAATGGAGAGTCGAGATTATCCAGCCTATTGCCATGTAATGGAAGAAGAAACTGACGGAAAACCGTGGTATCACGACATCAAAAATTACCTTATAAATAAAGAATATCCTCCCGGAATATCGGAGAATGAGAAAAGAACTCTGAGACGGTTAACCGCAAGCTTTTTTGTGAACGAAAATATTTTGTATAAGAGGAATCACGATATGGTACTCCTCAGATGTGTTGATGTCAATGAGGCAAAAGAAATTCTACAAGATATCCACGATGGATCTTATGGGATCCATATGAATGGACACGCCATGTCTAGAAAGATTCTCCGGGCTGGATATTATTGGCTCACCCTAGAAAAAGATTGTTTTAATTATGTAAAGAAATGCCATAAGTGTCAAATATATGCTGATAATATCCACGCCCCACCACTGCCCCTGAACACCCTTTCAACGCCCTGGCCGTTCTCAATGTGGGGCATAGATGTCATCGGAATGATCGAACCAAAAGCATCAAATGGACATCGCTTCATCTTGGTGGTAATTGATTACTTTACCAAATGGGTAGAGGCCGCTTCATATGCCAATGTAACCAAAAATGTGGTAGTCAAATTTATAAAAAGGGAATTAATATGTCGTTATGGTCTACCAAGCAAGGTCATTACTGACAATGCCACAAATCTAAATAACAAAATGATGGATGAATTGTGTGCCACCTTTAAAATTCAACACCACAACTCGTCCCCATACAGACCAAAAATGAATGGTGCAGTTGAAGCAGCAAATAAAAACATCAAAAAAATTATTCAGAAAATGGTTATAACATACAAAGATTGGCATGAGATGTTGCCGTTTGCACTACACGGGTACCGTACTTCGGTACGCACTTCAACTGGGGCAACCCCTTTTTCCTTAGTATATGGGATGAAGGCTGTGCTACCTATTGAATTAGAAATCCCCTCGCTAAGAGTATTAATGGAAGCTAAACTAGAGGAATCGGAATGGGTACAAACACGTTTTGATCAATTGAATTTGATTGAAGAAAAAAGGTTGGCAGCCTTATGCCATGGGCAATTATACCAGAAAAGACTGAAAAAAGCATATGGGAAAAAAATACGTCCTCAAGAATTCCAAGAAGGAGACCTGGTACTGAAAAATATCTTGCCCATTCAAAAGGATTATCGCGGGAAATGGACTCCTAACTATGAGGGCCCATACGTTGTGAAAAAAGCTTTCTCAGGTGGAGCTTTGATCCTTACGAATATGGATGGAAAAGATTTAGCTCTTCCTGTAAACTCAGATGCCGTAAAAAAGTATTATGCTTAAATAATGAATACCCGCTAGGTTGAAAACCTGAAAAGGCGACCTAGGTAAAATTAGGGTACAAAAAAATATACTCGCTAGATTGAAAACCCGAAAGGGCGACCTAAGCAAAAAAAAAAAAAAAAAAAAAAAA
>JBBPBR010000003.1:29361761-29373971 GCA_037974775.1 Cicer pinnatifidum | reverse complement strand
AATTGCAGCTTTGGTCCTTCTATTATAATTCATTCACGGAATTGGTACTCCTATTTTAAAAGTCAATAGTTTTGGTTACTCGCTAAGATTTTTCAACTAAAAAAATGACGATTTCACATATTTTAAATGACATCATATACAATTCTATTATATAGAACCATTTAGATGCATTAATTATTCATATGTTATTAATTAACTTAAAAATATAAAAAAAATTCTGAAGTTAAAAGCTTAGTTTTTATGACGTTTTATTCCAATTTTGTTTTCTCAATCACTCTAAATTATCGCATCATATATCACATTATTTAAAACATTTCACATTATTATTTTTTAGTTGAAAAATTACAAGGATGAACCAAAACTCTCCACTTTTAAAATAAGGAGATCAATTTCATAAATGAGTAAAAATATGAGGACTAAAACTGCAATTAAGCCTTTTATATATTCGACATAAAAATGAGAACAATTTTCTCATTTTTTAAATATCATCAAAAAAGTGATATCGATTATTGTAACACTCTAAAATTTCTATACGATAAATATTATATTAAATTTAATTTATTGATTTTATAGCGCGCCTTTTACAACACTTACTAAATACAAGCGTTGTTATAAATATATTTTAAAAATAAGGGAGCATATAACAGCACTTCTTTCACAAGCGCTGTAAAATGAAGCGCCCTCACATAATGTTTTATATTGCTTTTTTCACAAGCGCTGTAAAATGCATGCACTTTCAAATAATTAAATGACCTATAACAGCGCTTTAGTTACAAGCGCTGCAAAAGACATGAGCTTTCAAATAATTAAATGACCTATTAGAGCATTTTTGTTCCAAGCACTATAAAAGCCTTGCGCTTTCACATAATTAAAGGATCTATTAGAGCGCTTATTTAACAAGCGCTGTAAAATCATTAACTTTAAATAAAAATTATTTACTTTAAATAAATAAAAACAAATTTAAAACAACTTTACGAACCCTCATCACCTTTACTCTGGGAACCCTCATCTCCTCTACGTATTGTGCGGCCATCTACTGCTCCTCCTTTAAAAAAAATTAGATACGTTGTCTCAGGTACTGTATTTATTAATTTGTTGTTGTCAAAAAATCTTTAGTTTTTTAATAATTGAAAACTAATAAATTGTTACATAATAAATCTTTTCTTTTTAAAATTTGTTGATTTGTTCTGTTTTGAAATTGTTACATAATAATGGACTTTGTTTCCATTTTCCAATATTAGATATGTGTACTATATATTGGTATAATGTTATGAGTAGCTTATTATTTTTGTAACTACATTTGTATAGGTCATATAATATGGACCGGAAATGGATATCTGTCAATCGATTGCCAAAAGAGTATTAAAATGGAGTGAAGGAGTTTGTTGAGATTGCAGTGAAGAATGCAAAAGATCCAAATAGAGTCATTTGTCCTTGTTTAAAATGTTGTTTTGGAAAACGCGTTAGAGAAGATGAATTGGAAGGACATTTACTATGGAATGGAATTGATCAAAGCTATACATGTTGGATAAGACATGGTGAGAAAAAAAAAAAGGAAACATTAATTTTAAGAATGGTTCGACATATACTTCAACTGACTTCGATACAAATACATATCAACCGGACCGAGTTGAGGAGATTGCAAAAGCAATTGAAGAAGATCTTCGGGATTGTCCTAAAATGTTTGAGAGTTTGTTGAGTGATGCAGAGAGACCATTATATAATGGTTGTACTAAATTCACAAGACTGTCGGCGATATTAAAGTTGTACAACTTAAAAGCGAGTAATTGATGGTCTGATAAAAGTTTCACAGAATTATTAACACTCTTAAAAGATATGTTGCCAATTGATAATGAATTCGCAGTCGAACCTACGAGGCTAAACGGATTTTGTGCTCTATTGGCATGAGTTACGAAAGGATTCATGTGTGTTCTAACGATTGCATTTTATTTCGAAACGAATACGAATTACTAAAGGCGTGTCCGAAATGCAATGTCTCTCGATATAAGAAAAAAGAATCTACTCCAACAAAAGTCGTGTGGTATTTTCCTATAATACCAAGATTTAGGCGCATGTATCGCAGTGAAGAAGATTCAAAATACTTGACATGGCATGCAGATGAAAGAATTAGAGATGGAATGTTTCGACACCCTGCAGATTCCCCATAATGGGCAAAAATTGATCACGAGTATCCTGAATTCAGAATAAAGTCAAGAAATCTAAGACTTGCACTTTCTACTGATGGAATAAATACACATGGTCTTCAAAGCATCTCACACAGCACGTGGCCTGTGATTTTGTTGATTTATAACCTACCTCCATGGTTATGTATGAACCGTACGTTTATGATGTTGTCTCTGTTAATTTCTGGACCCAAACAACCGGGGAATGATATCGACGTATACTTAACTCCTTTAATTGAAGATTTAAAAATCATGTGGGAGACAGGTGTGGAAGTTTATGATGGGTATAAGAAATAATGTTTCAATTTGAGGGCTATGTTGTTCGGCACAATTAATGATTTTCCAGCATTTGGTAATTTATCAGGATATTGCATTAAAGGTCAGTGTGCATGTCCTATATGTGAAGAGAGTACAAATTGGATGCTGTTGAAACATTGTAAGAAGAATGTATTTCTTGGACATCGTAGATTTTTACCTTATAGTCATCAGTATCATGGGTGGAGAAATGCATTCAATGGAAAATCAGAGGAAGGTAAAGCTCCTTTAGCACCGACTGGATATCAAATACTTGAAAAAGTACAAGGTTTGACCAATAAATTTGGCAAACCTTTTGCGGAGAGCTTGTCAAAACTGGGTGGAAGAAAATGTCAATTTTCTTTGAATTTCCATATTGGAAGTCATTGTATATAAGACATTTCCTCGATGTGATGCATATTGAAAAAAATGTATTTGATAGTGTTATTGGTACGTTACTCAATGTTTCAGGAAAATCTAAAGATGGCATCAATGCAAGATTGGACTTGGTCGATATGGGAATAAGAAATAAATTGGGTTCCGTAAAGAAAGGAAATCGCACATATCTACCTCCAGCCGCTCATACTCTATCTAGAAAGGAAAAAATTGTTTTATGTAAATTTCTACACGAAGTTAAAGTTCCAGAAGGATACTCTTCAAACATTAAAAATGGGTTTGTATGAAAGACCTCAAGTTAAAAGGTTTAAAGACCCATGATTGTCATATTCTAATGGAGCATTTGCTACCAATAGGTATACGTTCCATTTTACCTGAAAAAGTTCGACGAGCCTTAACTAGATTATGTTTCTTCTTCAGAGAAATTTTTAGTAAAGTGATCGATCCTTATAAATTACCGACATTGCAGAGGGAAATTGTCGTTACTTTGTGTGAGCTTGAAATGTATTTTCCACCCTTTTTTTTTATATAATGGTTCACCTTATTGTTCATCTGGTTAAGGAGACACAACTTTGTGGGCCAGCTTATATGAGATGGGTGTATCTGATAGAACGATATATGAAAATTTTAAAAGGGTACGAAAAAAGTAGAAGTCGGCCAAAAGGTTGTATTGCTGAACGGTACATTATTGAAGAAGCTGCTAATATATGTCCAATCTTGAATCCATAGGGCTTCCCATGTCTCGTCATTTGGGAAGAATATCAGGAGAAGGGATAATTGGAAGGAGACCAATGACTATATCAAGAACAGAATGGGAGCAGACACAATTGTATGTTATGCACAATGATGATGAGATTCAACCGTATGTTACAATACACATGGATTAGTTATCTCGTTTGAACATGAATAGGAATTAAAATTGGATAACTCAAGAGCACAATCGAAGTTTTATAACATGGTTAAAAAATCACATAAAGTCAAAGTTTGATATAGATCCCAGATCAATTTCACATAGATTGAGGTGGCTAACAAATGGTCCTAGTTTACATGTCTTTTCTTACACTAGTTATGTTATTAACGGCTACACATTTTATACCAAAGAACAAGATGATCAGACCACTATGCAAAATAGTGGAGTCACTCTCATAGCTAAAACGATGCATGTCTCAAGTGCAAAATACAAAAACCCAATATATTCAAATCTATCATATTTTGGGGGTTATCAAGGGCATATGGGAGTTAGACTACACAATGTTTCGTGTTCCCATATTTGGTTGCAAGTGGGTCGATAATAATAATGGCGTTCGGATTGATGAGTTAGGGTTCTTGCTTGTCGATTTTAATAGGGTGGGATACAAAGACGAGCTTTTTATTTTAGCGTCGCAAGCTCAACAAGTGTTTTATGTCACTGATCCTGCTGATGATAAATGGTCTGTTGTCCTATCGACCAATAAAATAAGTGATGATAACAATAATGATGAAGATGTTGCTAATGATCTTTTATTTGCAACATCACAACAACCACATGAAATTGATTCAACTGATGATGGTTTATATCTTAGAGATGATCATGATAAGGGAATTTGGATTAATCCATCGTTTCGTATTGTAAATGGACAAACAAATGTGAATCCCACTAGGAAAAGAAGAAGAGCATCTTAATATACATGTTTAATTGTTTTATATAAGCCATGTAATTTGAACTGAGTTAATGTAATTTAATTGTTTAACATGTTTATTTGTTTTATATAAGCAGCCATGTATTTGATTATCTGATTAATTTATTTTCTACTTATATTTAGCTTGATTTGAGTGTTTTATACTAAGTTCATGTAATTTAACATAAACTAGTAATTTACATGAACTGAACTAAAAAAGAGCCTTATAAAAATAAAATAAGGAGGTCTTTTAGAGCGCTTATTTGAAAAAGTGCTCTAAAAGGCTTTTTAAAAAAACAGTCATATAACATAAGAAAACAAGGAGGTCTTTTACAGCGCTTATTCTACAAGCGCTGTAAAAGATCCTTATAAAAATAAAATAAGGAGGCCTTTTAGAGAGCTTAATTGCAAAAGGGCTCTAAAAGGCTTTTAAAAAAAACATTCATATAACATAAGAAAACAAGGAGGTCTTTTACAGCGCTTATTCTACAAGCGCTGTAAAAGAGTATTTTAAAAATAAAATAAGGAGGCCTTTTAGAGCGCTTATTTGAAAAAACACTCTAAAAGGCTTTTTAAAAAAAAGTGATATAACATAAGAAAATAAGGAGGTCTTTTACAGCGCTTATTCTACAAGCGCTGTACAAGAGCCTTTTAAAAATAAAATATGGAGGCCTTTTAGAGCGCTTTTCCAACAAGCGATGCAAAAGGATTCTAAAAAAAACCATGTAATAGGGTTTTATATATAATAGTAAACCGCTTCAGTTTCCTCTTCATTACGTAAACTTCATTATCATCTCCTCTTCATCATTCTTCACTTTTTTTTGCGAACCCTATCATCTCTTCCATTACAAACCTTATTTCCACGATAATCTCTACCTGTTCGAACCATATTTCCATCCACGATCATCTCTCCCATTACACACCATATCTTTTAATTGAAATACGTAACCCTCATTACGTATTTCTTCGAACCATATTTCTGTGAATCGTATTTATGTGAACCCTCATTTCTGCGCATTATGTTCTTTTTCGAACCCTCACTATTCAGGTATTAATGTTATTAATTTTTTGTTATCACTAAAATACATGTTGAGCTTGTTTAAGTTATACTAATACTGATATGTACTTCGAATACTACATGTTGAGCTTGTTGAAGTTATACTGAACTGCATGTTGAACTTGTTGTAGATAAATGGATACCAACAAAGATTTAGATTGTCAAAATGAGGAAGTTGTCAACACTAAGACTTACGAAAATAAAGTCAAATGTGGTGCAACCATAATGCAAAAGGTCATAAAAGCAAGGAGCAGTGGCATAAAATTTGAGTTATACTATACTCTGTTTGCTGTTTATTTTTTATCTTTTTTGAAAGCATGTACTTACTATATCAGTTTATTAGGTTGAATGGAATGAGAGTGGTCAGCCAATTGACCCCAACAACTACATGTTCGTAAGTTAAGTTGGGGCTGTTGTTCGTCAGAATATCCCCCATTACCATTGATGATTGGAGAGATAAGGCATTGAAGGATGCGAAAGATATATTGTGGAATGATATACAAGTAACTTTTTTGATCCACTCTTTTTTCTTTTATAATTTTTCCATTGTAATAATTTACTCTTTACTCAAACTATATCTTTATTTCGCTTGCAAACTGCTTTTGTTCTTGATGAGGTGAGAAATAATTACGTCTTGAGAGTTGCCGGGAAAATACACTGGGGTTTTAGATCTCACCTCTTAAATTTCTATCTAAAAGATAGTGAAGGAAATATGAATGCTGAAGCTCCAAGAACATATAAACATTATATATCAAATGAAGAATGGAGTGCATTTGTATCAAAATGTTCGGACCTCGTGTTTGTGGTAAGTGATTAATTTATTAGCATTTGTGTTTGATTACTCATATTCATAGCGTATTTTAAATTTTTACATGATTATTATTTTTTTTATAGAGAATATAAGTAAGGCTAATCGTGATAGGACAAAAAATCTGACGCACCAATACAAAAAATCACGTATGGGATATGCCCGTCTAGAGCAAAGTCTTGTAAGTAATTAAACATCACTTTTATATAATGAGGGGATTTTTTTCTAACTAATATTTTGTTTATGATCTTAACGAGTAGCAACAAGACACCCAATCTGATCAACCATTGGGTCGTCATATCTTGTGGAAGGAAGCTAGTGTAAATAAGGATGGAATGGTTGATAACGAAAATGTTCAAAAAGTAATAGAACTTTGTGTAAGTATATTATCTCTTTAATATTTTTAATATTGTATTTTATCACTTTAATATTTTTTAATATTGTATCTTAAAAAAGATATTGAACTTATCTTTTTAATCCTACATGTATTTTAGGAGAATATCGAACAAAGTACGGAAAATCAAGAGGACAACAAAGCTAGTTGCATGGACATTCTCGGTAAAGTGTTTAATGTTCCTGAGTATTCCGGTCGCGTGAGGGGGAAAGGATTTGGCGTAACTCCTAAAAGCTATTTTTCACAAGAGAAGCGCCAAAATCCATCCAATGAGGAAGTATTAGAGAAGCTCAAACTCCTATCAGAGCAAGTGGCACTCTTGGTGAAGACGAATAAAGAAAAGCAACTCCCGGATCAGCTCCAACGTGAAATACAAATGGAGAGTGAAAATGCGAGTTGCAACATTGGTCTCAAAAGTCTTCTGAGGTAATTAATTTCTTACTTATGTAATTACTTATGTATTAACTATACTTATGTTTTAACCATACTTATGTTTTAACCATTGATTTTGGGTGTCACTCCTTGCATACTGTACTTATCCTCCCCTACTCATCGGAAGGTTGGAAAAGGAAAATTGTACAATACTTCGGGAGAAGTATTGCACAACACACCGATCCATGCGGGCCATGTCAAAGTATCACCAATTATTGCTTTTGAACCAAATGCATCGTTGTCTATACTGGACAACGATGGAGATATGAAGGTTTTGGACGAAGCAATTGTTAGTTACGTGGCATGGCCCACACATCTTGTCGCCCTTATAAGGTACATTTAATTAATTGAAATATATGTTTAATTGATATGTATATTTAATTGTTGATTTTTCCCCCCTCCTAACTTTAATTTCACATTTATATTTAGATTCTGAAAAAGCCTAAAGGGAATAATAAAAAGATTCCCATAAACGAGTCAATTACATCGTCCGAAAAGGTTTGTCACATTTATTCCCTAAGGTTTGTCCTTTTTCAGATTCAATAAACTAACATTCAACCTCATTTTTTCATATTCAATCAAATAAACCACCCGCACAACAAAATAAATCCGGCAAACCTAAAAAATTGGAGGGTAATAAAGCTGCCAAAGTTGCAGCTAAAAAACTAGATCGGGGACAATCAATCGTTGCTGCTCCTAAAATAAGTCATACATGCCTTGCTAAATACGGGGCGTGTCTTGACATCCAAGTAAAAAGGAATATTGGCAGCAACGACAATTCACTCATCATAACCATGAATAAAGCTATATTCGGATATGAGTATGAAGAATTTCTTGAAAAAGATTACATATATGAACTTCCCAACCATAAGGAGCTGAGTGCTACTGTCATCAGCTTCTACATTAGGTAAAAAAATACTTTTAATTGAATTTATTGGTAATTAATCTAAGTTGAAATTTTTATTGAAGATTTTTTGTATGAGAAGTTGGTGTGCATGCGCAGATTATCAAATAGATATTCATTCTTGTCTCCGTATAAGCTTTCGATGTGTAAACTCGATCTAATGAATGTAAAGAAATACATTGTAGATATGTTATTATGAAATATAGAGAAGGATAAGTTGTTCTTTGCACCATATAATTCAGGGTACGTAATTATATATTATTTATTTATATCTTTTTTAATTTATGAGATCTTAATTTATTAGTTGTGTAAACAAAATTGTCAACCAAATTTTTGTTGTTGTAGGGCACATTGGATGCTATTTGCAATCAATGCGACCTATGAAGTTATATACTATTTGGATCCCTTGCACGACAATTACAACAATCACTCCGATATAAAGACTATGTTCGACACGTAAGTAATATTCATTTATTTCTTGCATATATATATATATATATATATATATATTTCTTGCATATAATGCTATAATAGTCAAATTTATTTATTCGATAGTGCTTTACAAGTTTTTCGAGCTCAAAGAGGTGCTACAGTGTCGAAGCAAAAATCTAAGAACATCACATGGATTCCAATAAATGTTTGAAATATATGCCTTTAAATTTTCATTTACAAATATATGCCTTTACAATCAATGCATAAATATTTTATTGATTTATATGTTTTATTTTATAGTGCCCTCGTCAAACTAACAACATCGACTGTGGGTACTATGTATTGCGATTCATGAAGGAGATTGTTCATAGGAATCAAACTATTATCCCAGAAACGGTGCGGTATTTTCATTATTTAATTTTCATATATAAATTATGTATATATTTGATTCTAACTTATTTATGTTCAATTTTTATATTGCACAGTACTTTGACAATTCCAGTCCAACATCCTCTGAGAAATATCTAGTTGAATCAAAGGAAGACTGGTGTCAGTATGTGCTTGAAATGAAAATTATTTGATTTTCTGGGAAATAGCATGCTGCAAGAGATCTGAATATATGGTAGCTACTTCTGTTCTATATAGGATAAGTTAGTTATGTGTATATGAATAGGGCACATTATTTGAATATGTATATGAATGTGTTATTGTAAAAATATCTAAATATGTATATGTAGTTAAGTTATATATGTATCTGAATATGTTCTCTTTTTGTGTACTGAATATGTTCTCTTTTTGTGTATTGATTAATGTTAAGTTATATAGTTCTGTTTTTGTGTAATGATTATGTAAACTCTATCTGAATATGTATCTGAATATGTTCTGTTGTTGTGTGAAATGATTCTGGATGAAAATAATTTTGGAAAAAAAATTAAAAGACAACGCTTTCTAAAAAAATGCCATAAAAAACCAAAAAAACGCTTTTCAAAAATTTAACTTACTACGTTTTAAAAAAAAATTGCACCTTTTACAGCGCTTTTTTGAAAAAGCGCGGTAAATGGTCACCTTTTACAGCGCTTATTTGAAGAAGCGCTGTAAAATATGCATTATAATGCATATACTGAGTGCCCATTTTACAGCGCTTATATGAAAAAGCGTTGTAAAATGTGCATTATAATGCATATACTGAGTGCATATTTTACAGCGCTCGATTCTACAACGTTTTTTTTTTTAAAAAGTGCTGTAAATTTCTTTAAAAAAGATCTATAAAATCCTATTTTTCGCGTAGTGTGATCTACACATCAAGAGTTTTGTCCTACAATATTCGTTTTTCAATTTCATCAAAGTTCGTGAAAAACTCGTTGTCATCAGTGTTACGGTAAGTGTTTTTCAACGAACCTCGCATTCAACATTTATTTTGTTTCAATTATTCATGTTAATTAAAGTACGACTTTGATTGGCTTTAATTTTTGAATTCCAGCATCGTTGTTGTTATCTGTAACTGATGTTTCGAGTCGTTCATATGAATTCCAATAATTCTATGGTCTCTTCATCAAAATAGTTATATCTCCAGATTGGTAATGCTATTGTGTTGCTGAAACGTATAAACGTACAAAATCGTCAAAACAGGTATGGGGTGAGAGAAAGTTCAAATTCATGAGTGTAAATTAAGTTCAAATTCATCCGGGGCTCGCCACGTACGATTTATGCCCTTTGAGTAATAATTGACTAATGAGAAAACTTGAATTTGATGAGGTTAAAATACGAGTTAGAAACTTTTATAGGGTGTTGTTTGATTTAAATTTTGAAGATTGTGTGGTAGTTGAATTATTGTAAAATTGTGTATTTGACGTATTATGTGTTTTATTTATATCAACTTTGATATTATTATATGATATAAAATGTGATGAATTGTTATTAACTCAATTTCAATTGAAGTAGCGTGTGAATGATTTTGTAATATTATCTGTGAGTGAAAATCATATATTGTTGGAGTTTGTGTATTATGATGATAAATTTTGAATGTAATAATATATGATTATGAAAATATGCATTGATGATTACTTGTTTACTTATGATGTTACCACCTTGATGAATATCACAAAATGCATATTGTGTTTTATTAAATAGTAATGAATTCGACTTGTGTCAATGATGGTTCTCCTAATGGAGTGAGTAACCTAGGTCAACGAGAGGAGAAAATAGATGTTGATAATTTTTGAAGTAGAGATTATTTGGTCATCATATAGGTAGGGCCTAACAAGCCTAGTGATTTCGGGGAAGTATAACTAGATGAGCCTGATCGTGGCGGTCTGTTGTTGAGCCTTAGGGCAAGATTGTTAGACCTTGGAGGTATTTGGGTGGGGAATTCCTAGGTGACTTGGAGGTAGCACTTCAAATGTCGGGAGTTACCATGCAACACACGTTTACCTCGACTGTCGCGTATATGTGTCTGAGTTGAGTTGAGGGGATCTATGAGGACATTGCCAAATTGAATTGTCCATCCACTTGCGTGGTGGCATAGTATCAAGTTCATAACCAAATATTTCATAGTTAAAATGGTACCAAAGAAAGAGGAGGAGTCTAGAGTATAAGAGCATGCATAACATTACTTGATTTGTGTGTTTACTTACTTTAAGTTATGGATTGTATCAATATTTTACCTTGATTATTCTTGTTGATTGTGATTTGATATGATACGGTGTTTAATATATTTTACAAGTTCTTCTCAATTATTTTACACTATCACATGTTTTTGAAGCTCACCCCTCGTTGCTTGTGTTTGGCGCTTGCGAGAGTGCAGTCATTTCAGGTTATCGTTGGTGAACCACGCTTTGATAGGTGATATTGGGTGGGAGTAATTTGTCGTATTCTATTGAGTTATGAATTAATTTAGATTTTTGCAAATTCGATTGATCAATTGTGTTATTTTCATCTTTTATTCGGATGTAGAAATTAATTGTCTCTAAGTTTAGAACATGTTTTTATGTCATAAATTTTTATTTAATAAACCTCAACTATATTCGATATTAAAATATTTTTAATTGAAAATTTGTATGCAAGCAATTTGTGTAAGTGTGAATGTGACGTCCTGAACTTTATAGCTTAAATGAAAATTTTTATACTCTATTTTGGAACCGCTACGAATCTCTTTCAAAACTAGTGCATTTTACTTTTTATTTCAATTTGAGTTTAGGGTGTCACAATTATAATACACCAACTATAATTTTTTCACAATTTGTTTTTTGCATGTTGTTTTTCTCGAAACAAATAACTAAAGAAGTGTTGAAGCGTGCAACTCATACATGGGACAAATATTTGTTATTAACTAATTAGTGAAATTTGGGGTTTTATATCTTCTAAATAAATATGACAATAATTCTAATATACTAATTTTAGCTTATTCTCAAAATCATACACGGGACAAATATTATTCACTATATAATTTGTTAATATTAATATTTTTTTAATACCGTCAACATAAAATGAGAAACATTATAAGCTATATAATTTTCTGGAAAGGAGTTACTAAAAAAGTTATTGGAGCGGGAAATTCATATATGAAACATATATTTGTCATTAATTAATTTGTTAAATTTAATTATTTTTATATCTTTAAAAAAACAAAAAAAATATAATTATAATATACTAG